>BLSH010415170.1:2346699-2362836 GCA_018402905.1 Glandirana rugosa | reverse complement strand
TAATCAATCAAAAATTGTATAAAACATTACTTTAATAATAGCATTTTAATGCAAGTAGAATAATATAAATAAATATATATATATATATATATATATATATATATATATATATATATATATATTATCATTAAAAACCGTGACTGAAAAAAATATATATACATATATAAATTGTTAATCAGCCAATCACATGGCAGCAACTGAATGCATCTAGACATGGTGAAGAGGACTTGCTGCAGTTCAAACCGAGCATCAGAATGGGGTGGAAAGGGGATTTAAGTAACTTTTAGAGCCTTAGGCAGGACCCTGTCAGGTTTTAGTTTTGTTTTTTTCTGTGAACACTTTTTTTTCTCCCACCAGAACATCAGAAAGTAGGGGGAAATCCTCCTTAGACATTTTTTTAGACCAGAACAAGTGTCCCCATTTCCCCTCATCTTCTTTTCCAGTGATGATGTAAAATTTATCTTGAGGTGATATTAGTCACTATGACAAAGAAACTGTAATCTTCCCCTTTGGCGGATCAAACCCTTCCACACTCTATGCAAACTCAAAAAAATCATTCATTGCATCAAGAGCACAAGTATGAATGGGTCCTAATTGTGAGCCTTGATTTCATAAATAACATTGTATCTTACTGTACTTTGTCTTCTAGATTGGAGAGCTTGAAGCTCAGTGTGATGAAATAGACAAGGAGCGAGAGCGGAATGAAGAACTAAGCAAAAGATTGCTAGAGCTGGAAGCGGAGATTCAGGACAAAGAAGCTGTAAGTTGTACAGTATAAAAATAGTATTAACGCTCACAAGTGTGCAAGATTTGTTTCCCAATATAGCTTGATTTATTTCATTCAAAAATAGCCCTCCAATACAAAACTTGGGCTATATATAGAAACCCCAACAGGCATTATACTGGCCAACAGTAACTGTATCCACATTGGTTCTGGAGAACAGATTCAGTTGGGACACTTTTTATGGCGTCATTCTTGGGAATAACTAGGAAGTTGTATTAAAGCGGAACTAAACCCAACGATTTAACATTTTCAAAAAACTGTTACATTCTGCCACGTGTGGAGATTGCTAACTGTCACATTTGCTTGTGCCCTCAACCAAACTGTCAAACCATCAAACGGCTGGTGTCATAACTGATCACATGTGCAGCACCATGGCAGGTGAAGGTCAAACCGAGGGTAAAGCCTCGTACAAACTATGAGAATATCGGACAAATGACCGCCCTTTTTTTTTTTTTTTTTTTTTTTTTTTTTTTTCATGCTAGTCTCAAAAACTGTATTGTAATGTGTTATTTCGTTTGAGAGCATGCGCAGTCTTGGTCGCACAATTTGTTTTCTACAAATACTATAACAACACAAAAATCTTTCATTCTATTGTCTTACAAGAACATTTTTCGTGCTTGTCCTTTTGTATGTTTTCACATGAACTGCCATGATCGGCTCTCGAAAGCTGTGTACTAACATATAGATTATCAGACAATTGCTCCGAATGCATTTTTTTTGGTCCAATATTCTCATATGTATGTACAGGCCTTAACCACTTGCCACCCACCCACCATCAAGAGTGGTGTGGCTCTCGCTCTGAGTGGACGTCATATGACAGCGCACCCGAGTGGCCGCCCCCGCGGGAGCTCGCAGCGCTGCGGCCGCGCCGTGTTGCTAGGACACTCTGTCAATTTTCCTTTCACATTCCTTCCTGGCAAGTAGGCTCTTATGTCGGTGGGTGCTGCAACAAAAACCAGCTGGGTCCTGGAAATGTCATGCAAGTGTACATATTCGTCAGCATGCCGTGGATCCTTGTCCAAAGTTTTCTTTATTGAAAAGATCACATCACAGAAAAGTGCAACATTTTGGAGCCGCGCAGGGCCCCTTCGTCAGGCATGTGATGCTAGGACACAGCGCGACCCCGATCTGTGTAAAAATAAGCGGCTCTTTAACCATTCGATTGGCTGTATCCAATCACAGCTGGTCACATGTAAATACAGGAAGTGCCGGTAATTGGCGCTCCTCACACTAACAGAGTGTGTGTGGCGAGGAGAACCGATCAGCTCCATCTCCTCACAGGATAGAACAGGGCATGTAATCAGGGCACTGATAATCAGTGCCCTGATTACAAAAAAGTGCAATCCATGCCCACCAGTGACAGCAATCCATGCCCACCAGTGGCAGCAATCAGTGCCCATTAGTGATGCCAGCCGGTGCTGGCTTTCAGTGCCCATCAGTGCCTCCTATCAGTGCTGCACATCAGTGCCACCCATCAGTGCGCCTATCAGTACCCACCAGTGTCACCTATCAGTGCCCATAAGTGTGGCATATTAGTGCCTCCTCATCACTTCCACCTAATCAGTGCCCATAAGTGCCACCTCATCAGTGCCCAGCAGTGCAGCCTCATCAGCGCACATCAGTGAAGGAGAAAAATTACTTATTTACAAAATTTACTGACAGAAACTAAGAAAACCTTTTTTTTTTTCAAAATTTCCAGTCTTTTTTTACTAAAAAAAAAATAAAAAAAAATAAAAAACCAAGCGGTGATCAAATACCACCAAAAGAAAGCATTCTATGCATTAAGATAAAGAGTCTTCTGCGTGTAGCAGCCACTCTCAGCCCCCTTAATTCTCACCTGAGCCCCATTTCTATCCAGTGATGTCCACAAGTCCCTCGGACGTTTTTTATATTATAAAAGGAGGAAAAAGCATTTCTTGTGGATACAGCATTTAGCATTCAAAACAAAGAGGAACATAAGGACATAATAGAAGGGGTGGAAACAGACACCCCTAACTATGCTTGATAATCCAGTATTACAAAGCATGTCAGAAGAAATAAAGCCATAGACACGATAGTCCAGTGTACTACAAGAAATCACATTTTCGTAGAGAAGCTGGTATTATCCTGGGATAAAGAAAAGGAAGTAAGCATACAAAAAAAAAAAAGCATGCAAAGAGACGTAAAACTAATCCAATTCATACTTTGCCAAACAATGCCTGTTTATCACTTAACATGCTTACAGTTTTTTCATTGAGCATAATCCAGGTTAATTTGCACTTTAATAAAGCCAAGTCAACCACAGGACTTATCTAAGCAGTGGCAATTGCAATCTTAGCTACCAAAAACATAAAATAAATCCATGTTTGTTTGTATCTTGGAACATTGTCCACTGGCCCATTTAAGAGGTCCGAGTGTCCTTGGCAATATTAACTATGGTCACAAAATATATTAAACAATGGACCTGCATCCAAAACCACCTGACCTTGGGACAAGTCCAACATATATGTAAAGCCGTCCCCACCTGCCCACAACCCTGGAAGCAAAAAGGGCGGGGGGTGGCTGGATACATTTTCAAAAAGTTGCTCTGGTACCAAATAACATCTGGAGTAGACTTAGAGGTATCCTGTCTCAATCAAGACCACATTCATTATACCTTTCTAGATATGAGTATTCCAGGCTTGCCAATCCTCTGACCCAAAACGGTATATTACATTTTTGTTTTTGGGTTTTAATATGCTTTAACCCTACCACTTAGCCTTACCTTTACCTTAACCCTTACAGTAACACTTTTAAAAAAAAAACTCTCACAATCCTTTAAAAATTCAATAATGGTCCAGAAAATGTGCAAATTCCTTGTGTTGTGTTTGTTAAAAACTGCAGTCGGTGAAGCTGGAGACAAGCGCTCGTCTATCAAAGCAGCAATCTCCTTCCTTGCTAGCTGTGTGGAAGGATATTTGGGGTGGGGGGGTGCCTTGTCCTACCATGCAACTAACCTTACACAGCATAAAGAATGTTGGGACAAAGTACTACATGTACCCTGTCTCCTTGGGGCGGGGGGTGAGCGCTATACTAACAAACTGAAAAGGAGCAGACTCACCCTTGGGCAGGGGAATCAGTGAGGGACAAAAAATATGCATCTGCCATTCCATCTCATAGGAGGGTGGGTCTACATACTAGAAGACTACATAGTACAGCAAGAAAAGGTGGGTGTAGGACCCAGAGAAAGTTGGTATTGAAAATTTGATACTTTTTGATACTGCATTATTGTCTGGGGTCACCTTATACCAACTTTCTCTGGGTCCTACACCCACCTTTTCTGGCACTATACTAACCCCTGAAAACCTGCACTTACCTTGTCAAACATCTAAAGCTGCTTTTCCTACCCCAAGATCTCAGAGTGCTAAGATGTACCTTTCAAAATTAACTATATATGCAAAAGTCTTGACCGACATATGGATCTGCAGATCTGTCTTGTTCTTTGGAATTTTCATTGTGTTAAAGTTCAGTTTTGCTCATTTCTACAAGTAAATTGTAGGCACAGCTGTCCATAACTGCAGCCATCTATAGAACCAGCCGTTTTCAATCTTTTTACCCTAGAGGAACAATACAATTAAAATTATTTTAAAATCTCTGGGAACACCTGCTAAAATTAATTCATCGGATGGTCTATCAGAAGAATCTCCTTCTACAGTGGTGCTCAGAATGCCACCTTAGTTCACACTAGCTTTAAAAGCAGGTGTTTCATGAGAGTTTTTGAAGCTCCATGAGCACCTGTCAAAATTGTGAGTATTGCAGCACCCATGTTTGTTCACATGGTTGCATTAGCATTGCGTTGTGTCACATCAAAATTGATCAAACATGTGTCTCTTCCCATACTTAGCTACTCCCCAAACGCTTCCACTGATGTCATTGTAAACTCACCACAAATGCCCTTATGGTGTTTACGGCACATTTGGGATGCTTTTAGAAAGCATTATTAGCCAAGATGGTAATATAAAAATCCATACAATAAAAAAACAGCACAGAGGGGGCATCTGGCAAGCATTTTTAGAAATAAGATATACCTGTGCTCAGATCCCAATAGCTTATACATGTATATAAACCATCAGGTGCTAAAGGGATGTGACACGTTAACACTAGAAATTCTGAATGCATCCTCTGCACACTGCTGGTTACCCTTTCTAGCAAATTTTGCAATGGGAAAAAACAGGGATTTTTAGTTCACACATATTGCAATACATGCTCAAGCTGGCCAATTGTTTCAAAGTAATCCCTCTCTGGCCAGTCCCTATTCTGCTCTGTAAAATGCAAATGCTACAGTGGATATAATGCTAATATGGGGCAAATAAAAACAAGCTGGGGGAGCGCTACAGGTTCAGGTCTGGCAAATACATCAAAAACGCACTTTTAAGGTATCTTAACGTATTAGGTGCATTAATGGGCACTCAAATTAGTTTGCACGTCTAAATGAGCCTTTGTAGAAAGCTGAGAGAAGATAATTGCTAACATTCTGCTGGCTCTACCAAGTTGCATTGGGCCTGGACTTATGGAGGCACCATCACATGGGCGGTCAATTAACCACAGCTTAAAGAACCTCTCAGGGTTTTCCTAAGGGAATCTACTACTGCTGGATTCCCAATCTGGGCGGTGGATGACTACATTGTCTAAATAGGCGGCTGCGTATTTGTGATGTGGTCTCAATGTCTTGTCCATCATTCTCTGGAATGAGGCAGGAGCACCATGCAAACCAAAAGGCATCTGCTTATATTGAAATCACCCCTCAGGAGTAGAAAAGGCATTCTTTTCTTTTGCAGACTCCGTTAGGGGTATCTGCCAATAACCTTTAGTCAGGTCTAACGTAGTTCTGTACCTGGCAATTCCCAATCTGACTAAAGGCTATTGGCGGATACCCCCAACGGACTCTGCAAAAGACTCCTGAGGGGTCATCCCAATATGATGCATTTTGGTTGTGTCCATTTGCTCAAGGAACCACCTTTCACAGAACCCCAGTTGAGAACTTTCCCCACAACAAAGAGCAACATTTGTACTTTCCCAACATTTATTATGTAAAATGAATAGTAAACCATATGTAGTGTTTATCCATCAACACACATTTATCAGAAATTAGACTTTTAGATAAAAATATATTTTTGAAGTTTGATTAAGTTTGACACAATATACGAAGAGGTTGGAGGCCCAGTGAAATTGGCTTTATTCGATTTATTTGTATCTCACCCCTTTCTGTCACCATAAGTGCCACATTTCATATAATGTGACTCCCCCAATGTTTGTTTTTTATCCCGCTGACACTGTGTTGCACCCTGTATTCTAGAATGCATGAATTATTAACGTCTCCAACTTGTTGGAGATTCCATAAGATGACAATGTCAGTATCTGTGCTACCAACAGTCTCTAATGGGAAGAAAAAATGCCTTCAACAGCATGAAAATAATTGTATGTCTGGGAAGTGTGTCATATGGATGATTGACAAGGCACCATTTCACTGCTATAATTGGCCCAGCATCCAGAACAATTTTGTAGTTCTTTAGTTCACTGCATATTAAGCATTTTTCACATTTGCCTCAGAGGAACTTAAGCTACTATTCTATTCTGATTAACAATATTAAAAGTTCAGCATCTTTTCCTTCAGTTCTGCTAAAACAGAACCTGACATTTAAAAAACAGCCATTTGTAAAATATTTTTCTTGATTTTCCTGATATGAAATGTATGGGTGTGCAGCAGGATTTTGGTAAAATATAGGACAAGATGCTAGAATGTTAGGTTGGATTCACACCTGGGCCTAGTGGTTTCAGGCGGAAAGACACATGTTTTTTACCACAATTTTGTCACGATTTTGTACAGGTCAAAAGGTCACCAATGTAAAAAGTTGAAAAACCCCCAAATCAAACTACAAAAATACCTCCAGAACTTTTTTGAGCTTCAGGAATTTGGCTTCAGGTGTTTTGGAGTGGAGATGTGAATCATCTCCATAGAGAATCATTGATTTTTTTCTCCTCCAGCATTTTGTAGCTTGAGGCTTCAAACTACAAAACACTCAGGTGTGAATGGGGCCTCAAAGCTGAACTCCAGGCAGATGCAAAGGACACATTGTATTGCAACTCTGTGTCCAGTAATATGCCAAAAATATATTTTTGAGATATTACCAATATAGAAGAGAATGATAACTTTATTAAATTATAAACACTAAGTTCCCATTCACTAGAATGTAAGGACAGGAGCTTTCCTCTATGTATAAAAGCAAATATTGGATGTTACATTTTACTGCTTACATCCTTTAATGTCTACAGCATTAAAGTGATTGTAAACGATCACCATGTAAAACAACCCATTCTGTTTCAAATAGAAATGAAAGGCAAATATAAATACCCTTTTTCCCTTTTTTTTTGTTATATGTGATCACATTCTCTCTGTTCTCAGCTGCATAAGAGCTGGGAGAAGGAGAAGCAGCAGCACACTGAGCTTCAGTGAATGGCTGTGCAGCAGGGGGAGTGTCAGGACAAGCCTGATCATTGGAAGAGAGCAGGCTGAGTTCCCAGCATAGCTAGGGAACCGACCACGATGTGCTCTCTTGCTTAGTGTGGTCAGTTTTTAATAGGAAATCAAGATGACTAGCAGGATCACCAGGGATTTCACATAAAGGAAGCAATACAAAGAGAACAGGATGCTTTCTCATACAAGTACATGGTACAGCAGGCACATATCAGGAATATGAAGTGTTGGGGTAACAAACCCTTTAATTTCTGGCATATCTGAACCTGTCTATTCCGAGTTATTGATACCCCCCCCCCCCAAATTGTGAAATTTTTAGCATCCCTTTCTTAAAATCTGACCTTCTTATTATAAAATCATTTGAGACCTGAGTTTTAGAACTGTTGTCTTCCTGCAGTTAGCCAGGTGCTAAATCCCTGGAGTCTATTCTTTCTCCACTTCTGTCCATCATTCAAATAATGTGCCACAAACCGATGATGTCCAACGGCACCTAAGGTTTATTGCAATGACATCACAGCGCTCACTCCCACCCTAGGGGCTTAAAGAAGTAGTAAACTCTGCTTTTTATCTTGTACCTAAACATGCACCGTTTAGGATATATTTATATGTGTAGCAGCCAGTGACATCACCGGTGCTGTGCCGCGGCTGTGACTCCCACACGCTTGTGCAGGAGTAACGTCATCGCGCCTCAGCCATTCAAACGGCCAGAGCTCACAAACCCAGAAGGAAGACAGGGTAAAGATGGAATCCCTGTCAGTGGTCACAACACGCTGCTGGAGGGATCTGTTTTTTAGGTAAGTCTGTCATAATGTGCTAGTATGTGGTGCATACTAGCATGCTATGACATTAGCCTGCATGGGGACCAGTTTTTTTTTTTAACCAAGGTTTACGAATGTTTTAATCATGGCTAAGCTCTACTGTAGGTGGAACATGTTGGGGATGGTATTGGGATGGTGAATGAAGACTCCTATGTTTCCTATTTCTCCAAAAATGACTAATGGGCTTTGAAGAGATACTATGATGGTTCTGAGTCAATTTTATTTTATTGTTTACATTTTTTAAAGTTTAACATCTGATTTTACTATTTCTATAAATCCTTTGTTTTACAGACATTAATATAGAGTGCACCCATGACACTTTTCCTGGACTGAAAAATAAAAAGTTTATAAAAAAAATCTTGACTAGAGAGAAACACAACATCTATAAAATCACTCTGCCTTTCTTTTAATATGTCCATGTCCACAGAACGAATAGACAACAAATATCAAAAATTAGGATACAAATGTTTAACCCATTGGTTTGGAGCACCGTCCAGCATCGGTCAATGTTGGCTTCTCCAATTTGCTGAAGTTGCAGTCTAGAGACTTGGGACATCATTATATTTTTTCATCCTGCCCCAAACTTACCCAATTTTGGTTAAAGACGTAACAAAATGATAAATATTTCCCTTGATGAGAATTCAGCATGCTTCTTCCCAGACTTAAAAATATCACCCGATATCCCTCCCATTTCATTTAATTAATGCAGCTAGACCTTGTGTACCTGGTATGTGGAAGCAGGTCTTTTACCTGACCATTATCCATTGACTCCAAAATTCAATCTATTCTGCAAACAGTGAATCTGACATCTTCCTCTAAAGATACTCAGAAAAACGCCATAGTTTGTTTTTTGGATTACAGACTTTTCTGTTTTTCCGTAGTGGTCATCTCTAATCCAGTTCAGGTGCATACGTATGTGGAAACGTTCCCTGTCCTTCCTCAATCCCCCACCCTTTTCTTTTAGATTTTGTTCACACTAGTGGTTGGGGAAACAGTAAAGACCCACAGTTGAGCCCCTGCTTTACCTCCCCCCAACCACTCCCCCTTTAGCTGCAGAGGCACACCACCTGCCACGGTTGCAATGCCTTGCTTCACAGCTGATGCAGGAATTGTATTCCTTATCCCTTTCGGCAGGCAATACCCGCCCCACAACTGCTTGCAATACAGAGTTGCAGTGCGCTGGTGGAGTAATACAATGTCTCCTCACTGCCTGTTGAATGTTCTCTGAAGAGCGATACACAATCCAGACAATTCTAGTATGAACAAGTCCTTAGGGCTCATTTAGACTTGCTTTGAAATTTTAATACCATGAATGTCCATTAACGCGCCTATCGTGTTAAGATGTGTTATTGACATGCTTTGCAAAGTGTTTTGTTAAAGGGGTTGTAAAGGCAGAAGGTTGTTATTATCATTCATTTTAAGCATTAAGATAAAAAAACCTGTGTGTATCAGCCTTTCCAGCACCCCTAATACTTACCTGAGCCCCATCTCTCTCCAGTGATGTCCACGAGTGTCTTAGCCGTCCAGAACTCTCCTCCTGATTGGCTGAGACACAGCATTGGTGCCATTGGCTCCCACGGCTGTCAATCAAAGTCAGATAGCCAATCAGGGGAGAGAGGGGTGCGGCCGGGTCGGGGCTCAGTGTCTGAATGGACACACGGAGCTGTGACTCGGCTCAGGTGCCCCCATAGAAAGCTGCTGGCTGAGGGGGCACTCAACAGGAGGGAGGGGCCAGGAGCAGTAAAAAGGGACCCAAGAAGAAGAGGATCGTGGCTGCTCTGTGCAAAACCAACTGCACAGAGGAGGTAAGTATAACGTGTTTGTTGTTATTATTTTTTTTTTAACAAGACTTGTTGGTTTTCTATTGTAAGGATTCTTGTACTGTCATCTCGGCTAGAAACGCTTTCTAAATGCATCTCAAATGCAGTGTAAGCACCATAGGGGAGTATGTGAGGTGTTTGTGGCACATTTGCAGTCCATTTACATTGAAATAAATTGCTGTTTGGGGAGTGGTAAAGCTAGCTGAACATTACATGTCAGTTGAACTTTGGTACTGTCAATGCGAAGCGACACAAATGCGACCATTTGAAAACGCTGTCCACTGCAATGCATATAATTGACACACATTCATGAGGTTTCAAAAATACATCCAACTTTGTTTAATTCAACTTTAAGATGTCTTCTAAGTCTAAGATTTTTGTCACTTAGTCATTTTTTGACCGTTCTTTGCTAATTACAGTGCCTTGAAAAGTATTCTTACCCCTTGAAATTTTCCACATTTTATCATTTTATAACCAAAAATGTAAATTTATTTTATTGGGACTTTGTGATCGATAGAAAGTGTGGGGTGCATTTGTATTCAGCCCCCCGAGTCAATGCTTTGTAGAACCACCTTTCCCTGTAATTACAGCTGCAAGTCTTTTTTGGGGCTGTCTCTACCAGCTTTGCACATCTAGAGAGGATATTTTTGCCCATTCTTCTTTGCAAAAAAATTCAAGCTCTGTCAGACTGGATGGAGAGCGTCTGTGAACAGCAATTTTCAAGTCATGCTACAGATTCTCAATTGGATTTAGGTCTGGACTTTGACTGGGCCATTCCAACACATGAATATGCTTTTGATCTAAACCATTCCATTGTAGCTCTGACTGTAGGGTTGTTGTCTTGCTGGAAGGTGAACCTCTGCCCAAGTCTTTTGCAGACTCTAACAGGTTTTCGTCTGAGAGTGCTCTGTATTTGGCTCCATCCATCATCCCATCAACTCTGACCAACTTCTCTGTCCCTGCTGAAGAAAAGCATCCCCACAACATGATGCTGCCAACACCGTGTTTCACGGTGGGGTTGGTGTATTCAGGGTGATGTGCAGTGTTCGTTTTCCATCACACATGGCTTTGGATTTTTTTTATAACCTAACTCTGCTTTAAACTTCTCCACAACTTTATCCCTGACCTGTCTGGTGTTTTCCTTGGCCTACATGCTGCTGTTTGTTCATTAAGGTTCTCTAACAAACCTCTGAGTGCTTCACAGAACAGCTGTATTTATACTGAGATTAAATTACACACAGGTGGACTCTATTTGTTAATTGGGTGACTTCTGAAGGCAGTTGGCTCCTCTAGATTTTAGTTAGGGGTATCAGAGTAAAGGGGACTGAATACAAATGCACGCCATACTTTTCAGATGTTTATTTTGAAACCCATTTATCATTTTCCTTCCACTTCACAATTCTGTGCCACTTTGTGTTGGTCTATCACATAAAATCCCAATAAAATACATTTATGTTTTTGGTTGTAACATGACAAAATGTGGAAAATTTCAAGGGGTATGAATACTTTTTCAAGGCACTGTTTATGTCTACACTGATGTAATAAATATTTTTTATCATATGTTTGAATTATTAGTATTTTGAATATTTTCCATTTGTCTGAAAACTGACACAATTTACATGTATGCATTTAGAATGCTAACAAAAGTCTGAAACACTGATTATGCCATTCATACTGTTCTTATGTTACTGTGAAGGAGTTGTATAAGTAATCGCCTACAGAAAACATTTCATAGGTACGGTATGTATATAAGGAGCCAACAAAACAAAAACCTAAGCAGCAAACAGCGCAGAACGCTCAAACCCAGTCTGCGGCTGTATACTGTGGAGAAGGAAATCCATCTGCATGAATTAAAACAAGGAGAGGGAGAGAGACAAACACCATGGTGTAGTACCATCAGTGAAAACACTTTATGTAACCACTTCAGCCCCAAAAGGATTTCCCCCTTTAGGACCAGAGCACTTTTTGCGATTCGGCACTGCGTCTCTTTAACTGACAATTGCGTGGTCGTGCGACATTGTACCCAAACTAAATTGACTCCTTTTTTCCCACAACTAGAGCTTTCATTGGGTGCTATTTGATCACCTCTGCGTCACTTCTGATCACCGCTATAAACGGCGCATATTGATTGGCTTGCGCAAAAGTTGCCGCTTTTACGAACAATGAGAATTCATTTATATTTTCATTTTTTTTGTACTAGCAATGGCGGCGATCTGCGATTTTTAGCAGTACTGCGACATTGCAGCGGACATGTTGGACACTTTTGCCACTTTTTTGGGACAAAAAAGCTGGAATAGCTGGAAAACTTTCTAGCTGAGCTGTTTTTTTCTTTAACCACTTCAGCCCCAGAAGGATTTACCACCTTCCTAACAAAGAGCACATTTTGCAGTTTGGCACTGCGTCGCTTTAACTGACAATTGCGCGGTCGTGTAACGTTGTACCCAAGCGAAATTGAGGTCCTTTTTTTCCCACAAATAGAGCTTTCTTTTGGTGGTATTTGATCACGTCTGCGGTTTTTATTTTTTGTGATATAAACAAAAAAAGAGCGACAATTTTTTTTAAAAAAAACAATAATTTCTCTTCCGTTCACTGACAGACGCAGCCTTCTTATGACACATGGGGTTATGCTCATCCTACTAGGAGTAGCCTAGGCAAAACAAACAAAAGTGTAGGTTGGCCCCTCCCAGGGGGCCGTCCTCACCTTAGCATATAATCCCCCTGCTCTGTACAGCACATCAGTTTTTATTTGCCTAGTGCAAGGAGTAGACCTGGTTCCCTATGGGAGCAGCGGTCTCCTGAAGATTCATCTAAGGAAGACTGCTATCAAGAAGCTGGCTGGTGGTATAGAGGATATCTCAAATCCAAATCTTTCCCCAGTCCGGCCAACACTATGCGAACCCCCTTAGGGGGGCCCACCGCATAGCGCCCGTTCCGTGCGGGCGGCCAGTGGCTAAAACCCACTAGAGCCCAGTGACTGGTTCGCCTGTCCAGTGGCCTGGCCAGCAGCATGCCTTCTTGCGGGGAGGTAGGTCTGCTCGGGGTGTCTACCCGCTGCGCCCGTCGGATTGGTGAGTGAACCCCTCTTCCGCCCTAGAGGCATGGAGAGTGGGCACCTGGGCAGCTCTGTGGTGGTCAGCCTGTGGGGGTCTGTTAGAGGCCTCCCCCTCAATCCCCTGCAGGCACCTTTGCACTAACCGTTCGAATCTGCACCGACCGTCCGGAGCAATGTGTTAGGTGGGTCGTCGCCATTGGATTTTGGAGCACCGCTCGTTCGTGGCCGACCGCACGTCCATTGTTTGAGAACCATGTGGTTTCCAGCCTGCTCTCTGGCGGCTTCCAGTGGTCGATTGGAAGCACTGCAGTCCTTGTGCAGGAAGTCCTTAAAAACGGGTGTGGGCTTCCGGTTTTTGCTTGGACAGCATGGCTGATACACAGTAACAAGCTCCTGGCGTGCAGCAGTTCGTGGGCATTGCTCTTCGGTTGGAGTGCTGAGGTATCAAACAGCAAGTATAGCTGGCGCTTCCTGGGTGCTGGTAGCGGTGGGTGTAATCCGCCCGGGTCTCCCTGGCTGATGGTGGGGTAGAGGTGGTGGTTACACAGCGGGGGTGCTGGGCTGAGATGTCAGAGGCCGGCAATTCTATGGCAGGGTTACCTGCAGATCTACAGTCCACCCCAGGAGCATTTGTGTCCTTGGAACAGCTGAGGGCGGTGTTTGGGGAGTTCCTCCCCCGGGCAGGGGTGCCCGTTCCGAGGGACCCCCAGAAGCGCCCACCCCCCCCTTTCCTCAGGGGAGGATTCAGATCTAGAAAGCGCTTCAGTGGTCACACCTGTGGATCTTTCAGAGGGTGAGCCACCCTCAGAGGGCGAAGAGGATCAGGAGGCTGCTAGTTCGCGGGATAAAGCGATAGTGGAAGCACTGATCACTGATATTCGCGACTCTATGCGACGGGACCAAACAGGGGAGTCGCATGAGTCCACATATGTTTGTGGACCGCTCAGACCCCCTAGGTCCCCTAGGGCTTACCCTTATGACCAGGTGTTTGAACAGGCAGTGTTCAAGGAATGGTGTAAGCCACCAAGTTCCTTGGCTTTGCCTAAAAGCTTTGCTGTTCGCTACCCCTTTGAGGAAAGCTTTACTAAGAGATGGGCTTCCCCGGTGGTGGACCCTGCCGTGGCTCGTGTGAATAAGGCAACCACCATCCCCTTGGAGGGGTCGCCATCCTTTAAAGAGGCGGCCGATCGCCGCACAGAGACAGTGTCTAAAGCACTATTCTTGTTGGCTGGGTCAGCCCTGCGACCAGCGCTAGCAACTGCTATGGCGGCACAGTCTCTTCGTGAGCACGCTGCTGCGCTGCGCACTAGTTTGTCTGGTGAATGTGCACAGGCTGAAGTACAGCGAGTGCAACATTTGGAAAAGGGTCTCCGCTACATATGCCATGCTGCTTTGGATCTTCTCCCCATATTGTCAAAAATGTCTGTTTGTTCAATTGTTATCAGGCGGGTGCTGTAGCTCCGCTCTTGGTCGGGCAACCAGGCTTCAAAGAAAGCTCTGGCAGACCTGCCCTTTCAGGCGGGGTCAGTTTCTGGGGGTTGCAAGCAGCTCTCTGCCCCCAGAAAAGTCCTTCCCCTCAAACTTGAGGCTCCTGCAGGAGCGTCGGGGGGGCACTTCTAGGTGCCGGTCAGGCGCTCAGCAGTCAGAAGTCATCATTAACGCTGGCTTGCCGGCTGGAGTACCTAGGTCTGTTTCCGGACACGGTACAGACGGGGTGTTCCTAACACCGAGCAAGCGTTTAACGCTTCAGGCTGGGCGAACCCTGTGATCGCGCCAGTGGTTCTCCTTATGGTTCTGTATACGGGTGTTGGGGCTCAGGGTGTCGACTTGCGAAGCGATAACTTACGCCCAGAACACTCGGCTCCTGCGAGAGGCAATGTTGTTGCGGTGGGGCAAATCTCCTCTATCCCTGGACAGGCCGATCAGGTCAGAGTGTCAGTCCCGGGAACCCTTGGTTTGGGGGATTCAGGTTCCGGCCCTAAAGGGGGGGAGAAGTTGTTCTCCCCTCAATTGGTCGATTTAGGTACCGGAACTGAGAGCGAGCAGGCTTTACCTGTCCCATTGGACAGAGAGGCTGCGCCGCCCGGTTCTGGTTCAGTCGGTCAATGCCACGGAGGTGGCGTAGGTAAACCATTAGGGTGGAACAAGAAGCACAGCAACAGCCGTGGACGCGGCTCTGATCCTTCGGGGGGAAGTGCTTCACAGGCCTCGGGGTCAGTATCGGTTGCTGTACATTTTTCCTCCTCTAGGGGCTCTACCGCAGGTTGTACGCGGGGTAGAGGCGGGGGGAATCCCGACAATTCTGGTAGCTCCAGATTGGCTCCGGCATCCTTGGTACGCCGATGTAGTACAGAGGGTGGCAGAGGCTCCGTGGCATCTTCCGCTCCGCGGGGACCTACTGGCTCAGGGGCCCATCCGGCGCCCTGCTTTACTCTCGCTGGCTTTGACGGCTTGGCTATTGAGCCCCAGGTATTGAGGGAGAGGGGTGTCTCTGACTCATTAATTCCCTACTATGATAAAAGCACGCAAGAGTTCCTCACGTAAGAATTATCATAGGACCTGGAAGGCCTATATTACCTGGTGCGAGGCAGGGGGTTGGAACCCCCGCTCTTATAGAGTATCCAGAGTGCTGTCATTTTTACAGGAAGGACTGGACATGAACCTGGCGTTAAGTACGCTTAAAGGGCAGATTTCTGCCCTGGCGGTTCTTTTTCAACGGCCCTTGGCATCTCATTCGTTGATCCGTACATTTGTACAGGGGGTACGTCATGTGGCTCCTCGGATACGGTCACCTTTGGCACCGTGGGATTTGAATCTGGTGCTTTCTGTGTTGCAGAAGCCACCATAGTTGTGTCTTTCGTGGTCTAAGTTTAGGGTGCCACGGTTTCCACTGGCATAGGCTCCTCGGTGTACTGCATGGGGGACATGTTTACATGCCTAGTTGCTTACTCTACGGTTCCCGGCAACTTTTTCTTGGCGGTCCCGTCTTTAGACGGGAAATTCGCATGAATTGCGGTCCAAGTACAGGTCAGGAAGGACATTTTTACTGTCGTGAGACCTATGAGATATTCTCGCCCCCAAGGTTGGGGGACGGAGCGTGGTCCATTATATCCGGAAGGTCCAGGATACTATTAAGAATGCACTCCTTGAGAACGCACGAAAATAGTATC
>BLSH010415170.1:2328847-2340757 GCA_018402905.1 Glandirana rugosa | reverse complement strand
GCCCCCCCCCCCCCCCCCTTTTACACTACAGCTCATAGTAGGAGGATCTCAGCAACTGAGGCAGTTCTGTCAATCCAGAAAGTGGTGGGCAGGACAAGGGGTGGCCAGATGCACAGCCAGCATCATAGTGCCAACTTTGCTCTGAATTCAGGACAGTGCAGCATCACTGCCACGCTATCACAGGATGCTGCAATAGCTGGACTTCACTGGCAGTATGAGCAAGTTTTTTGTGGGACTAAGAAAACTGTAAATACGGATAACCTTATATCCAAGTGCCACAGCATAAATATAGAATACTTTATTAATCCCAAAGGGAAATTGTTGTGACACACACACAAAGACAACACAAGATCACAACAATAAACTGAACAAGATGCAAAAACACAACAGAATTACCAATAACAGCCATTCACACCAAATAGAATTAAAACTACACTACAAATGAAACATCCATAAAATTAAAATACAACATAGAATAAATAACACAGGTTAAAATAACAGACAATCAAACTACCAAATACAAATAATATACCACTTTCTCTAACACCACCCCAAATAATATCCAAACACAACGCCATCATACTATAAAAACAACACAAAATCCTGATCATAAACCAGAATTACAATATCTCACAAAAGTGAGAACACCCCTCACATTTTCCCCTCCTCCATGATGACATCACGGAGCTGGTGGATGTTACAGACCTCTACCTTCCATTTGACGATGCCCTACAGATGTTCAATAGGGTTTAGGTCTGGAGACATGCTTGGCCAGTCCATCACCTTTACCCTCAGCTTTAGAAAGGCAGTGGTCATCTTGGAGGGGTCGTTATCATGTTTGAATACTGCCCTGTGGCCCAGTCTCCAAAGGGATGGGATCATGCTTTGCTTCAGTATGTCACAGTACATGTTGGCGTTCATGGTTCCCTCAATGAACTGTAGCTCCCCAGTGCTGGCAGCACTCATGCAGCCCCAGACCATGACACTCCCACCACCATGCTTGACTGTAGGCAAGACACACTTGTCTTTGTACTCCTCACCTGGTTGCCACCACACACGCTTTGCACCATCTGAACCAAAAATGTTTATTTTGGTCTCATCAGACCACAAGAAATGGTTCCAGAAATCCATGTCCTTAGTCTGTTTGTCTTCAGCAAACTGTTTGTGGGTTTTCTTGTGCATCATCTTTCGAAGAGGCTTCCTTCTGGGACGACAGCCATGCACACCAATTTAATGCAGTGTGTGTGGCGTATGGTCTGAGCACTGATGTGCTGACCCCCCACCCCTTCAACCTCTGCAGCAATGCTGGCAGCACTCATACATCATAACTTACATGACAGCACTCAGATGCGACTCCTATTGGAAAGTACAATTGTGATATTCCCAACGCACACGTTCCTGTGCAGATGGCTTGATTATAGTGCGGGTGCTGAAGCGACCAACAGCTGGAACCGCATAACATCAGAGCAAGTAGTCACCAGCACACCAGGATCTCCAAACGAGTCCAAACTTTATTCAAATGATCACATCGTTACAGCAGATAGTGAAGTTTCGGAGCTCCACAGGACCCCTTCATCAGGCATGTGACCTGATGAAGAGGTCCTGTGCGGCTTCGAAACGTCACTATCTGCTGTAACGATGTGATCATTTGAATAAAGTTTGGACTCGTCTGGAGATCCTGGTGTGCTGGGGACACTACTTGCTCTGATGTTATGCGGTTCCAGCTGTTGGTCGCTTCAGCACCCGCACTATAATCAAGCCATCTGCGCAGGAACCTGTGCGTTGGGAATATCACAATTGTACTTTCCAATAGGAGTCGCATCTGAGTGCTGTCATGTAAGTTGTACAAGGAGGTTCGAATTTTCTCGTGATGTTCTCGGGTTGTGTTACTCCACTGGTGACAGCAGGAAAGAATACACCTAACTGATGCAAAGTTCCAAATAGACACCGGCATGATCTGTAAGCGGAGAGAGAGGACAGGAGAGGGGTCAATACAGACATTTTTCATTTACAATTGGATGGTAGGTATAGGTCAGTGCAGGCTGCTTAGGTAAAATTAAAGTGGGTAGCAAACCATTCAGGGTAATGACCACAAGCGCCAAACAAAGTGGAACAAGGCTGGGATTCAGGGAGGCAAATTTTGTAATTGTGGCGTTCCTTCAAATTTGAGCTAAAAGTACTGAAAAACACTGGGGATTTTTGTATCTATTTAATTGTGCGGTGACCTCGCCCTACATTTATTCTTCAGTATGTTTGCAATGCCTCAACGTATACAATTTTCATAGGCGCCTTTTTTTTAACCTGTGGAAAAGTTTCTACCTTGGAGATCCTGCTATTAACAGCACTTCCTGGCAGGCTGACAATGCTGCTCATATTTATGAACTGCCGGATTAGCATGATCAGCCTGGCTTGTGTAGTTGGCCAATGACCTCCTTCTCTGAATGATCTGTCAGATAGGCAGACCAAAGACCAACTAAAGAGGCCTGTCAAGCAAGCCGAAAATGCTGTTAATAATTGCAAGGCAGAATCTTAGCGTTGTCAGCCTGCAGCAGGGAATACTGCTATTGGCAGTATCTCCAGGTAAGAAACTTTGAAACACATTTACAAAAGAACAATTTGCTTAAAGCGGTTGTATACGTCCAAAAAAAAAACCCTATAAGGCAAAGGCATAATTTTGGTAAGGAGCTGACCTGTTCCCTCGGGGGATCCTTCCAGGTTCGCGGCTCCGGCGCTGTGAGTGGCTGGAGCCGCGAGACATCACTCCCGCTCATGCACACGGGAGCTCGTCTCTCCAGCAAGGTCCGGGGCTATGCGCAGGGACATCACGGCGCATGCGCCGTGACGTCAGCAGCTACATGAAGGGTGAATATCTCCTAAACTGTGCAGGTTTAGGAGATATTCATTTTACCTACAGGTAAGCCTTATTATAGGCTTGCCTGTAGGTAAAAATGAGTAAAAGGGGTATACAACCGCTTTAAGAAGAAAACTGTATATAGGACGTTTGATGCCAAACATACTGAAGAATGTTTTAATGTGTCACTGTCTTGATAAATTGACTTATTTTTATTTGATTGAGTTAGGCTCCATTCACATCTAGGTGTATGGGGGTGACAATCGCGGTAAAAACACCCGAACAGAAACGCAGCACGCCCATCGCCAAAAAGAAGCTCATGTACTTCCTTTGGGCGACAGGCATCCCACTTATCTGTTTGGGTGTTTTTACTGCAATTGTCGCCCTACGAATGACGGGAAAATCCTGCCGCATTTGGGGTGCTATAGGAATCTACGGGCAACCCACCGGGAACGCCCGGGCATCCTGTGATTTGCTGCTATTGAATTGTGGGTGGAATTGCGTTGATTCCGCCTGCAATTTGGAACGCATAGATGTGAACGGAGCCTTACAGATGTATAATTGTTACTTTTATATTAATCCATGTATATTGATAAATATATATATATGGATGTGTTGTAGATTTTGCACAGCAGTATTTGAGCACTGTTTGCTTCACTATATTTGCTTGTGTTTTCTTGTACTTGTTGTTTGTGTAGAATAAAACTACACCTTTAAAAAAAAAAAAATACTGAAGAATAGAAATGAACTTTAATTTATCAGTAGATTTACATTTAAATACTGTACTTAGGGGAAAAAAAAACAACTATTACATAATTTAGAAATCATACACCTACATTATTGGCACATTAGTGGGTTTTGAATACTGCATTTATTACCCTAAACTGCAAAACTTTTAGCTTTGTGTAGTGGAAGGAAGGAAGTTTTTATTGTTGTCTGTGTCCCCATTGGGAATATTTCTTGTCCCCCGATGACATGGCAGGATGGAAGGAGAAATCTCCCACAGTGCCACAGACAATAGTAAAACCTGATTTTGAGCCCTTCTCCACTCTAAAGGCCTTTAGTCAAAGGGTTCACAAGGGGTGTATGCCTGTGTGCTCCGTGCGAGGGCCGTATTTCACAAACAAACAAAAATTTCCCAGCAAACTTACCAGCTAGCCGTTAAAAAAAAAAAAACGAATTGACCTCGTCTAACAATTCATGTTAAACACAAAGGATTTGTTTGCACACATTTGCAAATATATGTGTTCACTGCCAGGCCTATGTCAAGGCTCCTCTGTGTACTATGGTCCTAACGTTTTAATTTTCAGAGTCTCCAAATTGGAGCAGATATAGCAGTGGATAGATTAAAGTAGGACTACAGGGAAACCTTTTGTTTTCAGTTTGGATAGAGCAAGGGAGGGTTATAACCCCTGTCTGATTTTTTTTTTCACCATTTGTGTAACATTGCAGAGACTTCCATTCACTTCCTGTCCCATAGCCAAACAGGAAGTGAGAGGAAATCCCTGCAAATTAAGGGAATTCCTTTGGGACCCCCGGGTCACCAGAACTAGTGTCCTCTATTGGAAAATTTACCCTCTATTACTCTTCTAGGGACTACCCAAAATGTGGAATTTTCTTTTACTTTCAGTTTAGATGATAATGGTAAACAGGGCAAATAGAGAGGGTGAATCTCCCTAACGGGGGCACAGACAGCTATACAAACCTGACAGGTGTTCTAATCCCCATCCACTCCATCCAAAACTAAAAAAAGAAAGATTTCCCTTTAGTTATACTTTAGGGGAAGTTTGCCTGGAGGGAACCCACCCCTCCTTAAAGACACAGGATGCCCAGCAAGAGCACATGCATTGCCCTTCCATATGTACCTTACTGCAAAAGCTAGTTATAGGCTGAAGTGGCTGCCACTTTTTTGTACAGGTTGTTGAATTTGATGCATGGATGCACTGTATGCTTTCAGCTGCCATTGTGTTTATGGTGGGCGGTCCTTGTGTCCTGGTGCCTTTACAGAGGAGTGGACTCCCTCCAGGCAAGCCTGCCCTTAATCTAGCCACTGCTATGTGTTCTCCAATTTGGCAGTTATAGCGTTAGGACCATAGTACATGGAGGCATAGGCACTGCGGCTTCCACATATATTTGCAAACGTGTCTAAACAAAACTATCCGTTTTTAATGTGAATTGTTAGGGTCAATTTGATTGTTATTTTTCAGGCTAGCCGGTAAATGTGCTGGGAAATTTTTGCTTGTGATGTGTGTTGGTCTTCAAAAAATATGTGCGCTGTCCCTTTAAATGAGCTAATATATGATCAATACATATGTTAAAGGTGAAAAATAAGGAAGCATTTATGAACCTTGAAGTGGAGTTCCACCCAAAAGTGATAGGATTCCTCCCCCCCAGGTGTCACATTTTGCCACCTTTCGGGGGGGAGGGGGAAGAGGACACTTGCCTTTAGACAGGTGTCCTTTTCCAGACATCTGGGAGCTCGGGCCGCGGCCGTCAGCAGCCGGGCTCCTTCCTCCTCCACGGCCACTAATGAGAGAGCGCAGCGGTGGTTCGCGCATGTGCAGTAGGGACCCAGCCGTGAAGCCGAACAGCTACGCGCCCGGGTTCCCTTACCCTCTATGGCGGTGACAGCACTCATCCACCGATCCGCAGATTGGTGGGCGGTGCCAACTTTGCTTAACTCCAGGTCAGATAAGTGTCCTAAAGTTAAGTCAGCAGCTACTGTAGCTGCTGACTTCTAATTTTTGAAGGGGCGGCAGACCTCCTCTTTAAATATCTCCCAATAATTAAGTGCAAACACAAGTGCACAGAATAAGCAATGTATAAAGTAAACACTATGGACCAGTGGCGGCTGGTAGTTATTTTATTTTATTTTTTTTGGGGAGGGGGGCAGAGGGAAACAACCACCCCCTCAGTCCGCCGGCGGCAGACCCCCCACTTGGGTCACCAACTCACCCCCCCCCCTCACGGGCAGTCTGTCATCTAGACCCGCACTTACCCTATCCTGCGGGCAGCAGCTTCCATCACGCCTCCTCCTCCTCTGCATCACAGCGGCTCCTGCCATGCGTCTTCTCCCTACTCCTCTTCGGCGTCCAATAGGATCGCCTGTCCTTTGAGCCAATCAGGTACCGGGTGGCTTCCTGATTGGCCGGGAGGAGGATCAGTGTGATAATAGCGAATATTCAATCGCTATTGTCCCATAACTGGGTGGGCTCAGGGCGCAGTGCACTGTGCCCCGAGCCTACTCTTTTTTTTTTTAAGTCTATTAGAGCCTCTGGCTCTAATCAAGTGCTTAAAAAAAAAAAAAAAAGCCCTGAATTGGAATCCATGCATCCTGCATGTAGATTAGGGAGCCGGACGCATGGATAGGGGGGCTGCTACTGCTTTGGACCTTGAATATCTTGTAATAATAAAGTGCAGATAGAAGATATTCAAGGTCCATAGTGTTTGTTAACTTTGCATATTGCTTATTTTGTGTGCGCTTGTGTTTGTACTTTATTATTAGGAGATATTCAAGGTTCATAAATGCTTGCTCATTTGCAGTGTTTTCACCTTTAACATATGTATTGATATTATGTAAGGTAATTTAAAGGGACAGCACACATTTTTTGAAGACTTATTTGCCCAGTGTCGGTTGGGATATATAGGTCAGTGGTTTTCAACCTCAGTCCTCAAGTACCCCCAAGGGGCCATGTTTCAGAAACTTCCCTGAGATAAAATAATTATTATCAATAGTCATTGATATTGATTTAAAGCAGCTGTGCAAGGTAAAAGAAAACCTGAAATCATGGTCCGTTGGGGGTTCTTGAGGACTGAGGCTGAGAACCACTGATATAGGTTGCGCAGTCCCATCCGTGTAAACCCTGTTTTTGGTGCACCAAGGGCAAAATCTTTTTTTATAATTTTGGGATGTGTGTTGCCTTTCCATATGCACCTTACTGCAAAGGCTGGTTATAGGTTGGGGTGGTTACCACTTTTTTGTACAGTTGGTTGAGGTCTGCATTCACCCAGATGGCATGCATCCTTGTGTAGGTAGTTTTACTCGAGCCAATTGGGATGCAGCAGCTGCATGGGCACAGCCGCTTCTCCCAATGTGACATCGGTGCGGACGCACAGCCCCAAACACACCTTTACACGGGGCACAGATGCATAAGCCCGTATGTGAACGAGGCCAAAGAAAAACATTTCCTTGTGCCATTTGTGAGCCATTGGAAAGGTTTACACTCACAGCCTGTCATGTCATCTAGAGGAGCCAAGGGACATCCCCAGCAGGGACACACGGAGATTAAAACCAGACAGATTCATGCACATTATCCCATTAAAAAGTTAAGGTATGGAAAAACAAGAAATATGTATTGCTACAGAATTTCCCTGATATTTGCCCGATACTATTTTCCCTTCATCTATAGATGACAAGCTCCTGTTTTAAAATCACGATTGTATCTAAACTCACCAATTGTTTTAATTTTGAAAAATCTCTATTTCTTCCAGAGTTCTAAAAATGTTCAGCATTGGTTCTTTATTTCTAAGCATTCCTTCAGGGAATATGTGTGTGGCTGTTAGTTTTCTTATGTGTGCTTATTTCCTGAGGTCAAGCTCTAGAACGCCAATGGATTTAGGTCAGGGAATTGGAACAGCTATGTAATGTTTTTTGAAGGCGGTGTAATGGTCCATGCACTTAAGTTATTTATAAAGCTGTAACTTAACTATATGGCACATATAAATCCTACTATTTGCAGGCTGTTTTCATAGTTACACAGCTCTAGCATTGAAAACCGATTGATTTCAAGGTTGGAGCAATGCTATAGTGAAATTACTGAGGCATACACATTTCTATAAGGTGACATTGGCTTGTTGAGCTGTAATTACCAATTGTGATATACCGGCACTCACTAGAGAATGGTACTGGAAATAGAAAACGCTGAATTCACTGCTAAAATCACATTTATTTCAACTCCTTACAAAAAAATGTAATTTCCTTTTTTTTTTTTTTGTTGTTTTTTTGTTATGAATTTCTGGAGATTCATCAGAATAGCGTGTTCAGCACTTTTTGAAAAAGAGTCCTTGCCAGTGAAAGAGATTACATACGGTAGCACCTAACCATTAGAATGAGTCTAAAACCAAAGCATTTTAAACTTTTCGTTTTTAGATTAGTATAGGGCAGTGATTGTGAATTTTGGCACCCCAGTTGTTTTGGAACTACATTTCCCATGATGCTCATGCACTCTGCAGTGTAGTTGAGCACCATGGAAGATGTAGTTCCAAAACATCTGGGGTGCCAAAGTTCGCCATCACTGGCATAGGGAATAATTAGAACCTCTGTCAAGTTTTTGTTGACATCTGTGTCCCCACTTGTTCCAGGTGAACTGTCTTAGGCCTGATTCACACCTATCCTAAAATGTTTCCAAAGTGAGAATAATCCCCTCTAAGGCCTGATTCACACCTAATGCATTTTTAGTGCTTTGTGCATTTTGCAGATTTGCACTATAGAACGTGTTCCATAGCAAACCACGTTAAATGGACTGCAGTGCAAATCTGCAAAATGCACAAAGCATTAAAAATGCATTAGGTGTGAATCAGGCCTTAGAGGAGATTATGCTCACTTTGGAAACATTTTTTACCCACTTATGTCTACAAGCCCCAAATGGAAAGGGATTGTCCCAAATGGAACAAAACTGGCAGGAAAAAGAAACTGACAAGAATTAAACATTTTCTTACTGTATCCAAAATGATAAGAGCATTGTTTTAGCATTAAAGTGTTTGTTAACCCACAAAAAAAACCCATCCTGTTCCCTTAAAGCATGTTATACAGCACAGTGCTGGTGCTGTGTCATTTTGCCCCCTGTATCACCAGTAAGGATGGGCTCGGGCATGTTCAAGTGACCGAGCCCGCCGCGAAGTGAACCCTGTACTGCACTAATAAGAAGCAATGAGACATTCCCCGATCGCTGCAGCCACGCATCAGGAAAATGTCTCCCTGCCTGTGATTGGTGCAGTGCAGGGTTCAATCCCTGGCGGGCTCGGGCACGTGCACTTGCCAACACACCCGAGCCCATACTTCATCACCAGTAATACCTGTCTGATCCTGCCTGGTTCTGCCTTCACCCTGTACGCTGACTCCGATGTATCATGGCTGCAGAGCTGTGACACCGGAGTCAGTGCATGCCTCCGTAATCTGCAGCCCTGTTCTTTGTCTCCTGTGTTCTCTCCCTCCCCCCTCTCCCCCTCCCCTTTCTGAGTGTCTGCTTGTGTTAGCCCCGCTCCTGCTGCTCTCATACTTAACATGAAAAGCCCCCATCCCCTCTGTATTAGAACTATAAGTTCCCCTGTGTCCGTGTTATATCATACATATGCTTATCCGTACAGATAACACACCATCTTCCTGCAGTCATGTGACTCCTCGGCTCTGTCTCTCCTCTCCTCCTCGGCCGACGTCAGCGGCAGTGCTCGCCCCCCCTTCACTGTCAGCTAGGCAAAGGAGAGAAGAGGCAACTGATCACAGGAAGATGCTGTGTTGTATCAGTACAGATAAGCATATATATGATATAACACAGGCACAGGGGAACTTATTGTTCTAATACAGAGGGGATGGGAGCATTTTATACAAGTGGCTTAACAACCACTTTAATATATACTTTAAACCTCAGCAAAAGACAGAGACTTGGGATGACAATCCTTTTGTTGTGATACCAGTATTTATTTATTTTAGGTACTTATATAGCCCCGTCAATTTACGCAGCGCTTTACATATATATTGTACATTCACATCAGTCCCTACCCTCAAGGAGCTTACAATCTAATCCCTAACTCACATTCATTCATACATATACTAGGGCCAATTTTAGACTGGATCTAATTTACCTACCAGCATGTCTTTGGAGGGTGGGAGGAAACCGGAGTACCCGGAGGAAACCCACGCAGGCACAGGGAGAACATGCAAACTCCAGGCAGATAGTGTTGTGGTTGGGATTCGAACCAGCGACCCTTTTGCTGCTAGGCGAAAGTGCTACTCACTACACCACTGTGCTACCAGTAGATTGCAAGTGATATTCCAATCTATTGATCTCTAGGGAACAAAAGATCAACCATATTAGACGTTTTACTTGTTGCTAATGTTTCTTGGGATTAGCATGGTCTTCCATTATGATTCCTCTATAGGGATAAACCTAACTGTTTGTGTGATCCAAGCATGCACGTTTTTGAGAATGACTTTTCTTTGCTCATGGCCAAGGTAACCTTTTTTTTCCAGAGAGGTGTGTATGTTTATTCAATGGACACATGTTATAAGGGAATTATGTAGGATTCTATCTACATTGTAAGGCCAGCTTTATGCTTAAAGTACAACTAAAGGCAACATACATATTTTAGTAAATCCTCATATAAAGACCTGAAAGTTACAAATGGTAATAAACATAATAACTGAAATGATTATTTTCCCACCATATACTGCAATTCTGGTCTATAATCCCCTCCAGCAGACCTCCTTTGGTGTATACAAGTAATGATGATGGGAGGAGTTGAGCAGAGCTCAGATGTAATTTCCTGTCAGTGAAATAGCTTGTCTAGCTATCAGTCCTCCAAGCCTTCTATGGTGCTCAGTGTATTTTACATAACACACACCCATCTGCCAATCAATAGCTGGGTGTGTGCTATGTAAAACAGGCACAAGTCATTACAGACAAGCTAGGTCTAGGATCTAAAGCAGTGGGCGGGCAAAGGAGGGGCATAGGTGGGAGTGGGCGGGGCTTCACTGGCTGGTCACAGGCGGAGCCTAATGGGGATTCTGTGTAGAATGAAATCCCTCAGCTTCCCATGTGATACAAGAGCTCCTCCCCCACTGATGTCAGGACGTTTTTTGCAGAGAGATAGACACGTAAATGGGGACAACGGGTGTTCTGTTAAACACAGGCAATTCGAAAACCAGGAAATAAAGTTGTCACTTCACAAAAGGAAGTGCACATGAGAGCAGGGGACAAGGTAGAGAGCTCACCATCCATACTGCTTTTTGCAAAACAATCAGTGACATGTTTAACAGACTGTATAGTTCAGAACATATTGATTTCTTCACTTTGACCATAGTTCTATTTTAATGTTTTGTCTTTAATACTTTCTGAATCACAGATACACAACCCATATAGATAAGGAATCCTGACACATTTCTGGCACTTCTGCTGCATGCATGTTCATTTTCCTTGACAAGAGGTATTGAAGCCAAGGCAGTTGTCATTGCCAGCAAGATAACACCCATTAAGCTACCAGGTGGCCTGTCAAAATCCTCTGCACCAGGCCAAACCGTTCTTTAGCTTTAGTTTTGTATAGAGTATTAGAAGGGTTGAAGTATAACTAAAGGCATTTTTATAGAGTGGACAGGGATTAGTGACCCTGTCTGGATTGTATTGCTCTCTGTGCCTCTGATCAGGGCTGGATTAACATAGGGGCTATTGGAGCTGCAGCTCCAGGCCCCTACCTTAATATAGGCCCAGCCACCCAAAAAGAACAGACTGCTCATGGAAAGCAATGGGCTTACGGAGAGAGATCTCCCCAATGCGCCCTGCATTCCGCATGCACCACCTGGGCAGGGTGGTGAGATTGATAATGGGCGCCACATGAGCAGTCTAATGGAAGCCTGGGGCGTGTCAATGTAGGGCTCTTATAGATATTTGGGGCTTCCATAGTGTTAGGCCCGCGCGGCTGTGCTCTTTCAGCTCAGAGTTCACGCCGATGCACAGCCCTTACGGAAACCTGGCAAACCAAATGTGGCTGTGAGCTTGGGCGCACGCCAGCACATGCTCTTGGAAATGCAGAAGGGTGCCCAGTAAAAGGTCCACCAAAATACTCAGTACCAAGCACATGACACTCTTAATCCGGCCCTGCCTCTGATAGGGAGACTCAACCACCCTTTTTGTCCTGGTGATCGTTCTCTCAAAAAGTAAAAAAAAAAAAATTCCAAATTTTGGGTGGTCGTCAAGAACAAGTGGTCTCATTTTACCCCCACCATGGTGACAACTGCAAAGTTTTCGATTTCTTTTTTTTTTTTTTTTTTTTTTTTTTTTTTTTGG
>BLSH010415170.1:2297460-2308654 GCA_018402905.1 Glandirana rugosa | reverse complement strand
CTGGATAGAGGGGGCTCATGTAAAAAAAACCTTCTGCCTTTGCAAACAATTTAAATCACTTGATTAGAGCTGGGTTGGCATTAATTTTCTTTGGCAACATCCACAGCGTGTTTGTTTTCAGGAGATAAACAGTGCTGAGGATAATTGTATGGGGCTGGGGCAGTTCTGGGGCCCTCACCCATGAAGCTCAACAGCATGGGATTGTAGGTCACATACACAAAACACTTATCTATAACTAAATAAATAAATACACCACACAAAATTTCTTTCTTTTTGGTAATAAAATGGCCGCGGCACCTTTATTGGTATTTATAATTAAATTCCACAAAATTCATTAAATCAATAAATAAATAAATAAATATATTAAAACTTAAAACTCACTCAGTCATAGAACTCGAGTGGTAATAAATAATTCATCAAGTCCCCCCTTGATCCAAGGGTGACATAACCACATAATGGCGCCAGCGACAAGGGTGGGAGGGAGGGGAGCTCGCAAAGCCTATCCCGGGACAACTGAGGAGAAACTAGAAGCGCAGGAGCCTTATATAGCCTCATACGCACGCTGAAACGTGTTCCCGCCTAAAGCCCCCTGACAGAAAACCCATTTCTTAAAGGGGCATGAACTAGAAAGATTTTTTTTTTTTTTTTTTTTATTATAGTTTTGTAGCGACCACAAACCCATGCTGTGGGCCTCTTAATATGCCCACTTAACATTCTCTCCTTTTTAAATTCCAATTTACAGAGGGCAGTAGGAGTTGCACTGTTGTCATTTGTCTTTTTCCCTCAGAATTTTCTAGAAAGTTGGATGCATTACACTTTAAATTATAAGAACACCAGGGTTTTCCACGTCTTACCTTTGGTCACGCATAGAAAAAGGTCCCAAACATTGCACACCTAGGAAAGCCATTAGTAAACAGGTGAAAGCAGCTTCATCCAAAGCCATGCTTTTGGTCGTGGCTTTGGTTGAAGCTGGCTGAGGCTGCTTTCGCCTGTTTCCTAATGGCTTTGCTAGGTGTGCAGTGTTGGGACCTTTCTCTATGCATTTCCGCTGAATGTGAGGAGTTAGACAGTCTCTTGCCTAGCCAGCACCCATTGCAGGAAACAGCAGGTGGACGTACAGGAGCTTGAGTGGAGATCTTGTGTTTTATGAAGTTACGTTTTGGCCACGTCTTTTTAGAAACCTATGAAACGAGGTGGTCAGAGTTGTCACCTCCCTTCCTCCAACTTTCCATCAGTTATGAGTAAAGAGAGTGGGTGACAACTGAACAAGTGGCAATGCAACATGTTGGTTCTAGTTTGCATCATAATGGTGCTGCTCATGTTTCTGGAATAGGAGATGTTGATGGCCAGGGTGTGCACAGAAAGGTGTCACAGATGAGCAGCATTTAGCTCAATCCAGAAGCTCTGCCAGTACAAACATTGATCCTTACCACAGTGCTGGCACCACTGCTCGGCTTGTGGTACATAACTGGTAGACAGAGCCTAATCATGCAGTAGGATAGGTGGGGAGGATGCCTGGACAGGGCTGGGCTTTAGAGGCAAGAGATAGAGAGGTTGCCCTTCTTGGTGCTGCTCAAATTCAGGGTAGTGCTTAATGGGTGCAGTTCTGTGGAGGCCAAACACAATATTCCCCATGCACGCGTTCAGTAATGCTGGATGCTGTAATGACCACAGGCTGGAAACACCCATTTCTTCACTCAGTTTTGTGGAGAGGGACAAATCTTGGTGTAGGAACTGCTCTGTAGGGATTACAGAAGGTATAGTACCCTGCCTAGATACATTACTAGACTACTCAAAACATATGTACTAGTTGAAGTGCCACCTATAAGGACAGTACAGGCGGTCCCCTAGTTACAAACATCCGACTTACAAACGACCCCTACTTACAAACAGAGGGAGACAACAGGAAGTGAGAGGAAATCTCCCCCTAGGAAGGGAAATTCACTCCTGTAAGAGTTATTATGGGAAAAGGGGTCTTCACTGATGCTTTATCACCAAGGCTTGTTTCCACAACAACCTGAAATTTTCAAAAATTCTTTTATCATTGGGACAGGAAGTGAGGTGAAATCTTCTGAACAGAAACATAGACAGCAAAACAAACATTACAGGGGTGTTACCCCTTCCCTATGCTATCCAAAAAGCTTAAAAATTGTTTTTTTGGCTGAAGCTACACTTAGAAAATGTACCTGTTCCCACTTACAAACAAATTCAACTTAAGAACAAACCTACAGTCCCTATCTTGTTTGTTACCCGGGGACCACCTGTAATTCACTTTTATGCATTGGCTGTTCACTTATATCTGTGGAATAATGGCTTGCTTAGGCAGCACACAGATGCTTGCAATAATGAGCTACTCTACTTATTAGGCAGCATTCACAGAGTGCCAGCGGTGGAAAATCTCTAGAGGCACCGCTCCACTATTAGGAATTTATTTTGTACAATTAAGCTGGACAGACATGAGTAAGTCTAGCAAGAACTGTGACTAGGAACTTGATAAATGTTCCACTCCTACATGTATGCCATCTGACTTGATCGATTGATATTGATTAATACAAAAACATAAAGTGTATCACCACAATTGGCACATAAAGAACAATCTGTTGTAGCTGTGGCCAGGAACCAGCAAGCTTTTTAACAAAAATATTAGCAGTAACAACAGAAGCCTTTAAAACGCAGTTCTTATTCATGAGGCTTATTTGCAGCTTTCTGCCAGACAGTCCTTTTAGAGCACCCTTTAGGTAGCTTCCTGTTAGTTGGAATTCGTCTATAATAGTTCAAAACCCAGTATAGTAAGCTGTGGAAAGGAACCACTTTGGGTCACATTCAGCAGGTGCATCTTTGGCCTGCTTTGATTTGCCTGCCATTGACCTTGTTGATTTCCATTATTTCTCTGTATATCAAAAGTAGGAAAATAATGTGTCAGATACATAACACTAAGGCTGCATTCACATCACAGCGTATCGAATCGCAGGCAGATTTGCCGCAAATCTGTCCGCGATTTGACATTTCTGATTTGAGTGAAACCTCAAAACGTGGTGCTTGTCTGCCGCAATTGTCAGCGATAAAGCGTGCTGCAATCGCGGCAACCTGCATCGCGGGATGCATGTTGCCCCGAAGTAGCTACTAAATAATTTTTGGGAAACGTGTTCTGTGATGCGTGTTGCCGCTATTGCAGCACTCTTTATCTCCCGACAATCGTGGCAGACCCGCACCGCGTTTTGAGTTGCTATTCAAATGAATGGCATCTCAAATGTGTTTACCGCGTTTTGCTATTCACATATTAGCGCTGCCAAATCGTGGGCAGATTCGTGGCAAATCTACCCATGATTTAATACGTTGTGATGTGAATGTAGCCTAAGGCTCCATTTATACTACGGTGTTAGGTTCTGCAGGCGTAATCGCCGCGATTCTGCCTGCAATTCAAAAATGCTGCAAATCAAGGGACACCCTTGTGATCCCTGCTATTTTGAATGGTGCCATATCGCTGCTTGATTTTGCCATGATTTTTCCCGCTGAATCGCGGTAGAAACGTGTAAACAGTATTGCTGGACGCCTAAAAAAAAGTTCTTGTACTTTTTTGGGCGTCCTGCAATTCTGTTTGCACGTTTTTACTGCAATTTGGCAAAATCTCGCCGCACTTTGGTGGCATTCAAAATAGCAGGGATCGCAGGGTGTCACGCAATTTGTGGCATTTCTGAATCGCGGCGATTCTGCCCATAGAATGGAACGCCATAGTGTGAATGGAGCATAATAGCGAATACCTACGTCCTGAAAATTTGGAAGAAAACTACTATGTTGAGGCTATCATGGACTTTCATGATACCACACAAAAGCTATACGAGCACAACATGGTTATAAAAAATGGATTTTATTATAAAATTAGTTAAATAAGACATGTATAAAAAAGATACAGTGTGTGTCACTGTAGGACACTGACATGCTTTATAAAACCAAAAACACACGTGTACAGTGACACTAAAGGGCTATCGCTTTTAAGTTGTCACATATCATTTGTATAGCTGTTGCTTGACATGTTTCACATATATACTTCCACTTCTTCAGGAGCTTTAGTGTGTATTTAGAGAGCATACATCAATTTTATTTCTGAAGATAGAGAAAAGAAAAAATAATTATAACATTTGTAATTGCAGAAAAAAAACAATATAAACAATGAATTGTGTGAGCTGCACACTGTCTTACCAATGACGTATCCCAGCATATAAGTCCATGGGAACAAGTCTACTCCGGCGAATGTGGGAGCACCAAGTCAGGGGGAACACACAACCCCAATCTATCAGTAAAATAATTGACGTTAGGAAAAGTGTAGAACCTGATATATGGCTGGAGAGAGAAGTGGTATTCTCTACATTTTTTTAAAAAGGAGAAAAAAGATTTACACACCATAATAATAATATGTACAAGGCATCATGACCTCTCTCTCTCATGGATGAAATTAAAAAATATCAGTTGCAGGTCTGTAGATATAGTAGAAAAGTATGAATACCCAAACAATCTGCGCTGAGGATAAATTAGAAGTGCATAAACTTAAACCCAAAAAAGAAGAAATTAGCTAAATAAATTGTTGTGAGGAGGGGGGCTGCTGCTCGTAGGACCCTAAGATCCTGATAATGAATAAATATACACGGATAAAGCTGTGCCAACCCCTCTGATCCCACATACAAACAACCATGAAACATCTATAGATTGCTGCTCAATAATGGTGCAAAAACACAAAAATAAAAATAAAGCGTCCCATTTAAGTGTCCAAAAGAGTAAAAAAATGCAACAGTATGTCACAGAATATTCGAATACTAGTGAAGTGAACACATATAAAGTGAAATAAATGTCTTTTTAAAGTCCATAAAAATGCCAAAAATGCAATGAGGTATCATAAAATAACCAGATAGGTCATCCAAATAAAGTGACTGTAGTGCTTTAAAAGTGAAGAAGTGATCCACAGTGCTCCAAACGGTCAACAGTGCTCAGTGCCAAACCCCTCATGTGGCCCCTATTCATTAGAGACAATGGACCCCTAGCTTTTCAGTCTGGGGGTCAGCCAGGCCGAATACTAGTGGTGGCAGACCCTGTCTTGGATCCTGAGGTTGGATGGAAGTATGTACCGTATGGTAAAGTGTCCAAAGAGCTCACTCTCCGATGTGCTACACTATGTGCCTCTATTTGTTTCCCTGAGCACATTGGAGCTCTTTGCAGGTAATGCATTAAGGTAAAAAAATGTTTCAAATTTAGAGCCATTTTAAGGGAACTCTCTCTACAGCTCATCATATATGTTACAATCTCATTGTACAATTTTTCTCTATATTTAACAAAACTATTTTATATGAGGACCTACATAAACTATCCATTCAACTAGTATCCAGGCAAGCAGCCACTTGTACCACATAGTGGTTGGTAGCTGTAAAGATGATTATAAATATAGATTTTCATGTGTCGGCAGTTTAACAGAGCATCAGATAGCGGTACAAAACTGACAAGGGTTCTAAACCTTCTCCTCCTCATCCAAGACTGGAGAAAAAAATGTTGGCTGGATGTACAGTTTAACCACTTGCTGCAAAATCATGTACCTGTAAGTCATTTTGCTTCAAATGGTTATACCGGGGTGATGCCTGCAGTCGCAGGCATCACCCCAATACAGTTTTTTAGAGCCGATGGTCGGTTTTCTTGTGATAACCAATGCGGCTAAGCAGCCGCTCGATCATTATCACAAGCATAGGGAGGGGGTGTCCCCATCCTCCCGCCGCCTTCTGCCACCCTTCCCGGCCTCTCTCGTCCCACTGGGAGAGCGGCCAGCCGTCGGACATGCTGCAGGCATCACCCCGGTATAACCACTTGAAGCAAAATGACGAAGTCGGCTTTGATCGGGTCTTAGATCTAGTAACCCAGAAAGTGACGCCACAATCTCACTTCCGGTTTACTGGAGCCTTAAAGGTGCCAGATTGGAAAAATGTCAGTATTCAAAACAGCCAAAGTGTTTTTTTTTAATGTTTATAAGTGCAAAGGAGGGATTTGGGGTCTTATAGAGCCCAGGTCCCTGGAAAAAATACTTGACACGTGGCTATTGCCGTCACATGGGATGTTTACATTCTTTGTGACCGCAATAAAACTGATTAAAAAAAAAAATAAATTAAAGGGTCAGTGTAAAAATAAAAAATAAAAATTTTAAGCCCATCCTCCCTCTGTGCTCACGCACAGAAGCAAACGTATACGCAAGTCGCGTCCGCAAATGTAAACAGTGTTCAAACCACACATGTGAGGTATCGCCCGATCGTTAGAGCAAGAGCAATAATTCTAGCTAAAGACCTCCTCTAACTGGTAATCATTAAAATTTGCTACCTATGGAGATTTTTAAGTATCATAGTTTGTCGCCATTCCATGAGTTTGCGCAATTTTAACACATGACATGTTAGTTATCTATTTACTCTGCGTAACATCATCTTTCACATTATCCCAAAAAATTGTGCTAACTTTACTGGTTTTTTTTTTTTTTTTTTTTTAATTCGTGAAAGTATTTTTTCCGAAAAAAATTGCATTTGAAAGACCGCTGCGCAAATACAGTGGGACATAAAATATTGCAATGACTGCCATATATATAATGTTTGGGGGTTCTAAGTCATTTTCTAGCATAAAAAACCCTGATTTTAACTTGTAAACAACAAATGTCAGAAAAAGGCCTGGTCCTTAACCACTTAAGGACTAAGCCTATTTTTTACACTTGGTGTTTACAAGTTAAAATCATTTTTTTTCAAAATTGTGCCCACTCGTGGAATGGCGACAAACTTTGACACTTAAAAATCTCCATCGGCAACGTTTAAAAAATTCTACAGGTTACCAGTTTAGAGTTACAGAGGAGGTCTTTTGCTATAATTATTGCTCTCGCTCTAATCGTGGCGATACCTCACATGTGTGGTTTGAATACAGTTTACATATGAGGGCGCGACTTACGTATGTGTTTGCTTTACATTTGTTTTCTTATTTATTTTCCTTTTTATTTTTACGCTGTCCCCCTTTTAAAAAAAAAAAAAAAAAAACTTTGGATCACTTTTATTCCTATTACAAGGAATGTAAACATCCCTTGTAATAGAAAAAAGCATGACAGGTCCTCTTTAACCACTTCAGCCCCGGAAGGATTTCACACTTCAGGACCAGAGCACTTTTTGCGATTCAGCACTGCGTCGCTTTAACTGACAATTGCGCGGTCGTGCGGCATTGTACCCAAATTAAATTTGCGCTCTTTTTTTCCCACAAATAGAGCTTTCTTTTGGTGGTATTTGATCACCGCTGCGTCATTTCTGATCGCCGCTATAAACAAAAGAAGAGCGACAATTTTGCAAAAGAAACCCAAATTTCTTACTTTTGCTAAAATACAAATCCAAAAAAAAATATAAAAAAACATTTTTTTTCAACGGTTTTGGCCGATTTTATATTCTTCCTCATATTTGTGATTAAAAAAAAAATCGCAATCGGTGTTTATTGATTGGTTTGCGCAAAAGTTGCCGCGTTTACGGACGATGAGAATTCATTTCTGGGGTTTTTATTATTTTTTTTTTTTTTTTACTAGTAATGGCGGCGATCTGCGATTTTTAGCGGTACTGCGATATTGGGGCGGACATGACGGACCATTTTGACACTTTTTTGGGGCCATTAGCGTTTATATAGGGATCAGTGCTATAAAAATGCACTGATTACTGTGTAAATGCCATTGGCAATGAAGGGGTTAACCTGGGGGCGCTCTAAGGGTTAACTGTGTTCCCTGGGCATGTTCTAACTGTGTTGCTGTTTGACTGGCAGGGGAAGGGGAGTGATCATGGCTTCCATGTAGAGGAAGGCTGTGATCACAGCCCTTCCCCCTCTCACAGAACGGAGATCCGTGTTTACTTACACGGACCTTCTTTCTTTCACTGCGGGGGGGGGGGGCATCGCGGGTAAACGGCGGAGATCGAGGCCGCCGCACCCGCTCCCTGGCCCCACCCCCGAACACAGTGAGCGTGCGGGCGCGCCTCCGGCGGCGCGCGCACGCTCACAGTGCATGATATCGCAGCCGCCGTCATATGACGGCGGTTTGCGATATCAAGCCACCTTGTTGCCGTCAACCTGCGGTTGGCGGTCGGCAAGTGGTTAATGTGAAATTTGGGATCAAAAAGACCTCAGATCTCACATTTACACTTAAAAGCAATGCAAAAAAAAGTTGTTTTTCTCCTTACGTTCACTGACAGACGCAGCTCTTCATGACTATGGGGTTTTATGTCCGTTACTACCAGGAGTTAACTAGGCAGGGAAAGAAAACAGCTGGCCCCTCCCTTGGGGGCCGTCCTCCTTTCCTACATCAAACGTGAATGGATATTGTGTTTGTTCATTTTAAATTAAAGCGGATTCACACTATGTTGCTTCCTTTGCCGTACATTCAAATTATAGGACGTCTTACTGAGAGTACCCTTCCTGGAACATTTGTGGAACCACAGATCCCAGCGGACATGAGGGAAAGTGCTGTCAATTTCCATGATGCAGCTCCTGGCCATCTGAAAGCTTACTACACTTCACTTCTTGAACACAGCTGTGGAACTACAGAACCCAGCCACATTTATAGAGGAAGTAAACCCTGATGGGTTTTACTTCCTCTTTATTACCCTGCAATGTAAAAGCATAATGGGATAGTGTGCATCGCATATTAGCCCATTATGTGGCACTTACCTGCATTGGAAGCCTGCGATGTCCCCGCAGTAGGAAGCGTCCATCTTCTGCCCCTCTTCCTTCGGGTCCGCGATCTCCGGCTCTGTGACTGGCTGGAGTCGCGGGAGCCGCCAATCGCGGCACAATCTCAGTGAAGGAACGGCACGGAGGCCATTTCTTCACTGCGCATGTGCCCAATGACGTGGGCACATCACAGTACACTATCTCCTGAAACGTACAGGTTCGGGAGATATGCGGGGAACCTACAGGTAAGCCTTATTATAGGCTTACCTGTAGGTTAAAGTGGTTGTCAAGGGTTGACAACCACTTTAAGAAAAGCGTTTCTGACTCCTGTGATGGGAGTCCTGGAAATTTGGTGAGTGAGTGGGCACACAGATGGGAGCACGGATGTCACAGATTGGTTTTTCCTTCAATACTGGGCACTTTTTTGCACAATGGAAATGAACCAAGAAGATTTGAAATGTATTAATGCAGTTCCATGGACATTATTTATTGAACATTATTTATATATATATATTTTTTTTTAATATATTTATATTTATTTATTGTGGTCATCAAGAATTGTGATGGATTCGCACTGTAGCACCAGGTAGCGCTTCCATATTGTTCACACATAATTTGTCTCCATTTCTACAGCTGAGAAAGCCAATTATATGTAAATTAGCTGATTTTAAACTCGACAAGCAAAATAAATGATCATTACCCATCCTGCTTTCAGATCATTGGAAGTCACCAAGAGTCAAGCCAAGTCAAGTCTCAAGTCTGTACTCACCAGTGTACAGAATGACATATGAAGAACAGGAAGGACACCTCCTAACTTGTCCCGGATTCACACCAGCTAATCTATGACATCATGAGTAAGAATAATGACCACAAACACGTTCAAATATTTATTTTGTAACTTTTTTGATGTGTGCCTGACCATTGGATCTTTAACCACTTAAAGTGGATGTAAACCCTCACATATACCCAGTGAAGTGAACAGCCTAAGATGATACACAGAGATGAAACATATCTCCCTACATAAGTTGTACTTGTATATCTGCTGTCTTTCCCTTTCTACACTCTTTAGAATTCTTATATCGGGTTGGAATTTTCACTTCCCCGTTTAGCTGTAGGAGTGTACAGCCAAAAATTAGTTATTTCCTGCGCTCTAGGAGAGGATCTTCTCTGCAGTGGTGTGAGGGGAGGGGATGTCTAATAATGTCAAAACCAGATAACGTGCTGCCGTGCTGCCACCTGATGGACTGGGGTAGTCCCGGAAACTGCAGAGACAAAAGGCACACAAGGGCGCACTGGCCTAGCGCGTTATCATTGATAAAATGTATTAAAAGCGGTAGTAAACCCATGCATTTAACAGGTTAAAAACCAGTCACATTTCCGGCATGTGCCCGAAATGTAACACTCCCATTGGTTGTGCTCTAAACCAAACTGTCAAACCATCCAATGGCTGGTGTCATAGCTGATCACATGTGCAGCATTATAGCAGTTGTAGATTAAACAGAGGCCAAGATGGCAGCTTCCTTGGCTGAAAATGATAGGAGGGTTTACTACCACTTTAATAAAAATCATAAAAACATACTCACAAACAAAAATCGTAAACAAGCATTTTCAGTATTGGAGCGGGTAAAGTCCAATCCACCGTCTCCTACTGGTATCCAGGATGGGCTGGCTTTAGGAGTGTATTCTTGGCTTACACTGGGAGACAGCTGACGTCAAATGTCACTTCTGCAAAATGGTCTTAAATGGTAAAAAATTTTTACTGAAAAAAAAAAAAAAAAAAAGGGATTTTATTATAACTTACCGTAAAATCCTTTTCTCCGAGTTCACTGACAGATGCAGCTCTTCATGACTATGTGGGGTTTTATGTCCGTTACTACCAGGAGTTAACTAGGCAGGGAAAGAAAACAGCTGGCCCCTCCCTTGGGGGCCGTCCTCCTTTCCTACATCAAACCCCCTTCCTGAATAGCTCTTCAGTTTCAATGCCTAGTTTGCAAGGAGTTGACCTGGCTTCCCTTCTGGGAAAAGAACTGCGGTCCATTGTGACCAATCTGTCATTTTTTATTTTTTATCTCACTGCAATCAAGATGAATCTTCTATCAAGAAGCCGGTCGGGGCATAGAGAGTCTCAGAGCTCTGTACTTTCCCCGACCTGGCCAATATGATGCGAAGCCAGTCCCGCCACTGGGACCCGCCGCATCCGGCCCGTTCCGTGCGGGCAGCCCGGGGTGCTATCCCCCCACTGGTCCCCCTCACCGATGCAATCACGGCAGGGCGACCTGGGCCTGCAGCATACCGCCTTTACGGCACACAGTCTGCTTCGGTGGCTACCGCGGATGGGTAAGTGAGCGCCTCCCCCCTACCAGGGGCACGGGGGGGGGCCCGACGACCGCCGCACAGTGGGTTACTTGTAACGCCCGGGACTGCCACCATTGGGACACTAGAGCTCCCTGCCCCCCGCCACACGTCCCCGCCGCCGTCAGGGCCC
>BLSH010415170.1:2211123-2223009 GCA_018402905.1 Glandirana rugosa | reverse complement strand
GTGTATAAGAGACAGCCCCTGCACCCCTCTGCCAGCTTCCTACCACCCCATCCCTCTACCAGCTTCCTACCTCCCTACTCCCTGTCATCTTCATCATAATCCCCCTGTGCCTGGCATCCTACCACCCCACCCACTGTCATCTTCACCCCCCTGCACCCCTCTGTCATGTGATCTCAACCTCTCACCCCAATGCTGCCACCATCACCACAAACTGCATCCTGTCACCCAACCAAATGTACCCCAACAGTTGCATCACACACCACAATACTGCTCGGCCACCCAGTGAGAGATAATGATGTGCTGTAACCTCTAGCAAACAATCAGTGAGCAGTAATAATGTTCAGTAACCTCTAGCAACCAATTAGTGAGTGGTAATAATCTACAGTAACCTCTAGCAACCAATTAGTGAGTGGTAATGATGTGCAGTAACCTCTAGCAACCGATGGGTGAGTGGTAATGATGTGCAGTAACCTCTAGCAACCAATCAGTGAGCTTGGAGCAATCAGTGAACGTGAACCAGATCTTTATGTTTACATTAATAAAGTGTTTTTTAGATAAGTCTTGTGCATGTTGGTTTTTTTGGGATATTGAGGTGGAAAGCGAAATTTCTAGGAGTGGAGGGGGCCCAGATAAATGTTTGCTCAGGGTCCAATTAATATTAAAGACGACCCTTAGTGTCCCCAAGCTGGCGGGGTGAGTAGGCCGGCACACACTGGGGTAAAGCCATGGAGGTTCCAGCCAGCTGTAACACCCCCCTCACATGGAGAACATCTCATCAGCTGCAGCCAATAGCAGGCTCTACCGTCGTCCTAGCCTTCTCCCAAAGCTGGCACCAGGTTGCATGGCATGAGTTGTAGTTCTCCATACCACACACTAGCCGCTGCCTGTGCTCTGCGGAGACTACACCTCCCAGAATTTACAGCAGGTGACTCAAAGTGAATGTGTCTGCTTCTCTAGTGTTTGGTGGCTGCTGCAGCAATGTGGTGTTACCGTGTTAGCCGAGTGAGGGTTTGCTTGTCGCTACCATAATCTCTTGTATCATGTCCGCACAGTCTTTGACCATCTCTTGTATCATGTCTGCAGTCTCTGGGGGGTAGCCTACATAAGAGTCAAGGGTGGGAGCGCTGCTAGGACGGGGGTCATGGGAAGGGTCAGACATGCGTGGACTGTGGAGAGAATAATATAGGATGAAACCAGAGCCACCAAGCTGGAGCCCAGAGAGGACCATCTGACTGAGCCCTTCACGGTGCACCTGAGAGGAGGTCAGTGACAGTGCTGCAAGGCCAGTCTGAGGAGGGGCCAGTGATGTAAGGAGGAGTGATTACAGTAAGGTAAAGGAGCACTGATATAAAGGTTTCCCCCTATATCAGTAACCCTACCTCTTACCTTAGTGCATTCACTCTGCGGAAGGAGTTCTGTGATCACCAGAGACCCCCCCCCCCTCCACATTACAGATTCTGTTTTAAATGCAAGTTGAAACTCTGCAGACCCTGATGTAAGGGGGAATGCTGTGCACTCTAATATACAGTGATCTCTGGTCACAAGAGCCCCCCTTACATCAGAGTTCCCCTTCACACCAAAATCTGCAGCATTCCCCCTTACATCATGATCCGCAGCACTCCCCTTAACATCAAAGTTCCCCTTGCACTGTAAGGGGTAATCCTGCAGACTCTGATGTAAGGGGGAACTCTGTGCTGGGTTATATTAACCTGACCTTCATGTAAATGGAGAAATCTGGTTTTTGACTTTTGTTTATAACTTAAATACATTGCTAGTAGCAGCTGCACAAATTGTATCTATATTTGTGTTCATATAATATATATATGCTTAATGATATTTGATTAAAGAGTAATTGGTTAGAGAAGATTCTAGAGACTGTGAATTCGTAGTTCATAGGATTTAAGGCTCTTAATATATGCAGTTTATTTATTATTTATAATTATTTATACAGTTAATTTTTATCGCTTGAATTATTTTTCCCATTTTGGTCGTGAGTAGGGCCTCATGTCTAATATTTGCCTAAGGCCTCACAAAGCCTAGAGCCGCCTCTGACAGGTGATCTTATTTGCTGCTCATTGATTTCAGTGTTCTAGTCTGCATCTCCCCAAGGTAATACTTAAAATCTGGCCTGTTAGTGGGTCCCGAGGACAGGAGTTGAAAAAAACACTGCTTTAAGGTTACCAGCTCTGGTTATTAACAATAATGACCCTGTCCCTTCTACCATTTCTTCAGACTGCACTTCAAATAATGAATATTTGCAATCTGCATATGACTGGCACTAGGCTTGCACTCCTATAAATGCTAAAATACGTATCCACATTGTCAGTTTCCCAAGTTTGTAGAATGCAAAAAAGGCATCTGATAATTAGAAGGTTTGACATGTAGTCCATAGGGTTGCCACATCATCCCTTTAATCCAGGACACATATGAATTACACAGGTTGTTCTGAGGCTAATTTAATGCAGATAAGGCACCAAGTGAGTTTAATTACCACCTTAATCAGCCACAGAATCTGTGTAATTAATATGTGTTCTGGATTAAAGGGATGATGTGGCAACCCTAGTAGTCCAGCGGGCTTACCTTTGGGATTGTATTGTTGGACACATATAAGTTGTTTTCAGGTGCAATCCACTTGCATTTGAGATCATTCGGAGTACATTGACAGGTGCAGTTGACCTCCTCCCAATCTGCATCAGCTGCTGCTTTTATGTGCCCATTTACTTGTATGGGGAGAGAAAAGGGTCTGACATGAATAGCCAACAGAGCCTGTTAAAGTGTTGGTAGAATAACATTGCCAAATGCTATTTAGAGAAATTCTTTTTTTTTTTTTTAATCAGAAAGAAGTTTATTTGAAAAATATAAACAGTTAAACATGTTTCTCAGACAACTATGTCACATTTATGCATAGGTTATTCAACATTTTCGGTATACTTATATTACCCTTGAATTGACTTATACAGTACGTATATCACCCCATGCCACCCTACCCTTTTCCGCTCACCCAATAATTATCCAGGCCCATCTTATAGATAGTTGTCTATTCACCCACCTATGTGGTTGTTCCGTCCGGGGAGCCTGACTCCCATTCTACGCCAGTAGTCGGTCCAGGATTAGGTCTACCGGGGCTAGCCCCGGGGTATCCAACCAGGGGTCCCACAAGTCGTTAAATTTTCGAGGTCTGCCCCTGTGCTGATATATGTACTTTTCCAGTCGCAGCATGTCACCCATCTGTCCCATCCATTCCCTGAGTGTGGGGGGATCCATCGCCCTCCAATGTGTCAGTATTAGCCTTCTGGCCTGAAATAGTGCCCTTGCGATTGCCTGCCTCTGATTGACCTCTGTAATGAATTCTTCCAGTATACCCAGTATACACGGCCTAGGGTCGACTGGGACTTCAACCCGGTACACCCTGTTAATAGTGTCCACCACCCCTGTCCAATAGCGGTGCAATTTTGGGCATCTCCAGAGGAGGTGTATAAGATCTCCCCGGTCTCTCGAGCACCTGGTGCACTCTGGGCTATCCTTCACCCCCATTTTGTGCAATCTTGCTGGTGTGCGGTGCGCTCGGAGTACAATGTATAATTGTGACAGGCGCTGGGAAACATTTAGAGAACATGAATGGATAGCCTCCAGAACCTCCTCCCACTGCGTGTCCTCAAACGGGCCCACATCCCTCTCCCACTTATCCAATACCCCCACCGGGAACCCATTCAGGTATAAGGAAGCCAACATGCTGTAACAGTGTGAAATAAAGCCCTTAAAGTGTGAAACCTCACTCATAAAGTGGAAGACTGGGGTGGGGGAATTGACCCACAGCTCTTCTCCCTCCTGTTGAACCACTGCGTGCTTAAGTTGCATGTAGTTGAGCCACATAGAGTCCTTTACCCCAAATTTGCTTTGCAGCTCCGTAAAGGAGAGTAATTTGCCTTGAACGAAAATGTGTTTTAAGTGCGTAACCCCATGTTTCCTTCACCTCAATCCTGCTGTCAAAAGTTTTAGTTCAGGATACCTGCCATTATCCCATATGGGGCTGAAACTGGTGTAACCCTGTACCCCCTGGAGTTGCCTTGTTCTATTCCACACCTTCTGCATCAATGCATATGTGGGGAATTTCCTGTTTGATTTGGCATATGCTAATGCTTCCAGTCCCTGTGCTATCTCCGCTGTCGCTGTAGAACGGGTAAGTATAGTGATTAAGGGATCTTTACGGTCTGTCTGGTTTACTTTTTCCCCATCCATCACTCTAGCAATGTGTTGGAGTTGTCCTGCTAGATAGTACAGCCAGGGGTTGGGCAACGCCAACCCCCCTGCCTCCTTCGGCTTTTGGAGTTGTTCCAGTTTGATCCTTGGGGGCCTATCCAACCAAATAATCTACCTAAACATCTTGTTAATGATTCTGAATACCTTAATAGAAATTACCACCGGGGCATTGTGTAGTACATACAGGAGTTGAGGCATAATGATCATCTTAATTAGGTTTGATCTTCCTGCAACTGAGAGCTTAAGTTTCGACCATACCTTTATTTTGTCCCTAATACGGTTCAACAAAGGGGCCAAGTTAAGGGAGACATATTCAAGGGGGTTAGGTGTAATGTGAATTCCCAAGTATTTGAATGTCTCCACCACTGGGATATGTGGAGTCGAAGGGTCTATATCCCCTGCAGGCTTGTCCAGCCTCATCATAGAGGACTTAGTCCAATTAATGACCAGGCCGGAGAACCTCCCAAACACGGTGACCTCAGACATGGCCTCCCGCAGAGACCCTGCCGTGTCCCCAAGTAGCAGCAGAGCATCATCAGCATAAAGCATGATTTTCTCTTCCGTATCCTCGTATTGAAACCCCTTTATCCTCGAGTTGGCTCGGATCCTAGCTGCCAGTGGCTCCATGGCCACTGCAAACAGCAGGGGGGACAAAGGGCACCCCTGCCTTGTACCCCTATGCAACTTAAATGGGCTAGACACCCGGCCCGCCTCCCGGATCACCGCTACAGGAGCACTATACAACAGCTTTACCCATGATATAAATATATCCCCAAAGCCAAATCTGTCCATCGCCTCCCACAAATACTGCCATTCGACACTGTCAAACGCCTTGTGGGCGTCTAGTGACAGCAATGCCCTGTCTCCCCCATTGTCCACCGGTGACTGGATATTTATAAATAATCTGCGGATATTGAGTGCAGTTGATCTTTGGGGTATGAACCCCGCCTGATCCGGGTGGACAATCGAGGAGATGACCCCATTCAGTCTCATGGCCAAGGCCTTCGCCAGGAGCTTGACATCCGACTGAAGGAGGGATATCGGTCTGTATGACCCCGCATCTAGCGGGTCCTTCCCAGGTTTAAGTAATAGTATAATATTGGCCCTGTTCATAGATTGTGGAAGGGATTTCTTTTCTCTTGCTGCGTTAAAAACTTTAAGCAGGTGAGGAAGGATGCATTCCCCGTACTGTTTGTAAACCTCGTTAGGAAGCCCGTCCTCCCCAGGCGCCTTATGGTTGGGGCAAGCCCCCACCGCTGCACTCAGTTCTTCCAGAGTAAGGGGAGCGTCAAGTGCCTTCCTCTGAGCCTCCGTAAGTCTAGGTAACTCAATACCTTCCAGAAAGTCCTTCATCTCACCTGGGGAGGATACCTGCCTCGTTTCGTATAGTTCCGAGTAGAATTCCACCAGTTCCCGCATTACCAGTTCCGGGGTGTTAACTATTTTCCCCTCCTTTACTGTCTTAAGGGCCCCTATTGAGGGAAGGGTCTGGTGAGAATGTACAAGTCTGGCTAGCATTCGTCCGGTCTGTTCCCCCTCCTCATAGAAGGCGAGTTTGTTAAAAAATCTTTTCCTGTCCGCCCCTGCCCTAACAATATGGTCCAGTGAGAGAAATTCTAATGCAAAGTAAATCTCTATTGGAGACATTTGGAAGTTACTATTTCTGACAACCTAAAAATATTACTTACCTGGCTGACTTTTTTTATTTATGAAGAGCTTTATTGAAAAAAAGAAAACACGGGAAGGTTTTTATTCCAAACGTAAAACCAGACAAAAGAGGACAATATTACAGGAATTACAGGCCTCACGACCTAAAGCCTCATACACACGGTGCAACACTCATACAACAAGCTGTTAGCATGACCGTTAGTACGTGCGATTACAACAGCGGACGTGCGACGGTCGTACAACGAAAGTTGGATGAGCAGACTAGAAAACTTTTGTTGTACAACAAGCGGTTGTACAACTGTTGTACCGTGTGTACAGAGAAGTTGGCCCAACAAGTTGTACGTGCAAAACATGCATACTCAGAAGTCAGGAACGCCCTGAAGTGTCCGTTCGCCACCACGTTAGGCTTGGTCGTACAATGCAAGACACAACAGCCAACATACGATTTTGGACGTCCGGTCGTACGACCGTGTGTAGGAGGCATAAGTAGTACAATAATAACAATAAGAAAAGTGCCTATGAAAGCTATATGTCATATAACATAGACAAATTAACCTTAGAGATTGGCGGCAAAAAAAAACAGCAAAGTATATTACCCTATAGGGTAACCCTAGAGTCAGAGGACTTTTAGATCAGGGATGGTGGTGGACCGCAGACTATGGATATTGTAATGGTTTATAAAAAACAACAGACAATGGTTGCCGAATCGTTAAAGTATGTAGGTTCCATCTAGAATCACAAAGACCGGGGCCAGCTAGGTTAGGCATTCATAAGCCATGTTTCCGGCTGCCACCCCAGGAGGCTGAGTGTGACAGAACCGTTCCAGCTTGTCTCCTAGAAGGGATTGTGTCACTGATGGATAATATGAATGTTGTAGAACAAAAACGGGCAATTGAGATAGTAGTATGTACTGGAGAAAGTAGCAGTGGGAGGGTATGGTAGGGAGAGAGAGAGAAAAAGAGGGAGAAAAGTAAAGGGGGATATGGGAGAAGGTACGGGGATGGATATAGGGCAGTGGGAAAGGAGATGAGTTAGAGAGGAGGGAAGCTGACCCCCTCCCTGTGCCTCCCTCCTGGACAACGTGGTTGCCCAGCCTTCAGCAGCCTACTGAGTGTCCATGACTTGGCCTACAAAGTTAGGATGCCATCAGCTGATTAAATTGTGGTGATTCAGCAAAGTGGTGCCAACACTCACATGTAGTTGTATATTTAGTAGGCATCTCGTGCTATACTGATAAGCTCTTCCATTTCTGCCATTTTACCCACACTACAGATCCATTCAGTAATTTTAGAGGCCGTGGTGGAGCGCCAGAAGGCGGGTATGCACATTTAGATTGCGTTCGCTAGGTACATGGCTAAGGATTTGAAATATGTATTTTTAGAAATAGAAGAGTGATGTAGGAGGAATTGAGCTAGAGTGAAATCAAGAGTATATGCAGTAGTTTGGGTGAACAATTTATGTACCTCCGATCAGATGGGTTGTATAGGCAGGACCACCACAAGTGTATTAGGGATCCTGGTTCTGCTGCACAACGCCAACATTGGGATGGTATCGTTGGTGAGATTTTGTTAATTAAAAGTAGGATTTTATACCATCTCGATAGCACTTTGTGCTCATTCTCTTGAGTTGACTTCTTTACTGAGCCCTTATGCACATACAGAAAAATACATTTCTAATCTTCAGCTGACAGTCTAGGTCCCTCTCCCCTAAGATGGGACCATATAGGTGCACAATTTTGCCCACCAGTAGGTCCAGAAAGGAAATATTCGTCCTGTAATGTGAGAGGACAACACAGGGTAGGGCACCACCGAACCGTTATTGAAAAAATGTTCTGCATGAACCTGTGACTGAGGCCAGATCTTTAGCAGAAATGTATCAGACATTTCTGGGGAGTAGTCTGGGTTATGACACAGCAGGGTTAAAGGCACAGTAGAGGACGAGATCTCATATTTTTTGCAGGCCAGGTGAAAAAATTGCATGGTTGGGTCTATGATTTTAGTTCAGCATTTAATACGATTTTGCCAATTAAACTTGTTGCCAAGCTGAACTTTTTGGGACTGAGCCCCATGCTTTGTAACTGGATTTTGGATTGGCAGCTAGGCAGCAGAGGGTAAAAGTTAGTAATTGTTACTCATCAATGCTGTCCTTTAGCACAGGGGTGCCACAGGGATGTGTGCTAAGCCCCTTTCTGTTTACTTTATACACTTATGATTGTGTTTCTCACTCTGAGATGGACTCTGAGAATGTGTTTTAAAATTCGCAAACAACACCACATTAGTGGGGAAAATAAGAGGTGGCGATGAGTCTACATATCTAAAGGATATTGAAAATTTAGTTGGATGGTGCAAAGAGAACAACTTACAGTTAAATTTAGCAACAACAAAGGAGATTATTATTGATTTCAGGAAAGTATGGGAGGTTAGCTATGAGCCAGTGGTGATTAATGGGATTGAGGCTGGGAGGGTAGAGGAATTTTGCTTCCTGGGAACAATAATTAGGGAGGACCTGTTATGGATGGGGCATATATCCCGTGTGCTGGGCAAGGTTCATCAGAGACTGTACTTTTTGAGAAAGCTATGGAGGGCAGGCTTTTCAGAGCAGTTCCTTTTTAGCTTCCATAAAGCTTCTATTGAAAGTGTGCTAACGTATCACATTTCTTTGTGGCAAGTATCATGCACAATTCATGACAGAAATGCCCTGCAGACAATAATAAAAACGACACAGAAGATTATTGCAGAAATTAGTCTACCGAGGATTGATGAACCGGGGGAGGGAAGGTATCTTCGGAGAATGATTAGTATATTGGAAGACACTTCACATCCTGATAATGCTCTGTATACATTGCTACCGTCAGGGGAGGGCTGGCAGCCTTAGGCCTGGGAGGCAAGTCCAGTCAGGTGGCCCATTGAACCACCGAATAAGCTCACCATCCATGCCCACCTGGTTTTAGAACAGATATTGATGTTATGAAGCAAGACAAATATGATACAATGTGAAAATGTAATGTTAATAGCAACAAAGGAGGTTTAACAAAAATAATGCATCAATGCAGCTCATCAATGCCTATCAGGTCAGCCTCATCAGTGCCCATCAATGCAGCCGCACAAGTGCCCAACAATGCAGCCTCACCAGTGCCTATCAAATGCAACCTGATCAGTGCCCATCAATGCAGGCTCGCCAGTGCCCATCAGCACAGGTGCCCCCCCCCCCCCCCTTTGCCTGCAGTTAGTTGGTGGCTGCGCCCCTGGCCCCTGCTTCCTTTCTCCACAAGAAGAAAAAAGTGTGAGCGGGCAGCGGCCGTTGGCCATTTTGAATGTATGTTAGGGTGGCCGGGGGGGCAATTGCCACCCTGCCCCCTGGCCCAGCCCTCCCCTGGCTACCGTCTGGTAAGCGGTATAGAAGTATTGGCTCTCGTACTACCCGGTTGCGGAATAGCTTTTTTCCTCGACAGGTGCTGCTCTTGAACACTAAAGGTCTTGTGGAATAAATGGATTGGGAGTTATAGAATGTATTTATTGTGGTATGTATGCTGTTTTTGGTTAAGTGTTTTTATGCTGGACGTGGTATTTTTTTTTAATGCGAGGGAACGCTCTGTTTCATTTTATGATTGTTATTGTAAAATGACAATAAATTTTCAGATTTTCAGATGAGCGGGTATTCTTTGAATGGGATCGGTATAGGTTGTGGAGCTATCCAAAGGAGGCAGTTGCGTATAGACAGCTTCCAACGGGAACCACGCCTTCACACTGGCATGAATATTCCAGTAGTCTATCACTCTAGACAGGTGGCACGCCCAATAGTACCTAAGAATTTGGCTGGCTCTTCATTTTCTCCACAGCTAAAAGAAACCGAATGAATAAGAAACTGATTAAAGAGTTTGCTTTTTAGTTTTACCTTAAAACAGCTATGCGCTTACAAAGGAAATGATTAAGCTATTCTAAATCACTTTGCAGCTGAACTATCGTTGCAGTATAGATTGCTTATATACAAATGTACTTTGTAATCCATCATGCTGCAGTTCCATTACTTAATAAGAGCAATACTGGCTGTTAAGAGCTTCTACGTTTCCTGCAGGTGCTGTGATTATCGCATTTGGAACTCAACATTTGCAATTCAGAGAGCCACTTGTTTAGCAATGATCCATGTCTGAGAAATCCAGTCTGCTCTTAAGCAGCTTATCTAAAGCCACAGTCTATCACAACACACAAGCAAGACAGAAATATATTGACTCATGCTACAAAACAACTCCTGACTCCAACTCCCAAGCCTCTCTCCTAGTTACCTTGGCAAATAATTATCTCTTTGAGCTTCAGGGATCAAAATAGATGTGTAGGCTGTTTTCTTGGGCATGATTCAATAGATGGTACAGTGCAACGAAGCTGTAACCCTGTCTTTCACATTTCAGATAACATTACAGCCATCATTTATGCTGAACTATAAATGACACCCTTGGATGAGCAGATGGTATGATTTAGTAAGTAGAAAAATTGTATATTGGCTGTTTTAAGCTAAAATGTGGAAGCTGCATTTGTTTTCTTCTTTAGGATTTTTTTCCTCTGGTTCCACCTGGTGATCCGGCCAGTAACACACCTCCTGTATTATATATAGAAAGGAGCAATGGTCATGGGACTTCACATGAGGCTTATCACTTCAAAAATGATGATACATAGAATACATATAATTAGAAAATGTATTAAAAATGTAAATTGAACATCCCATGCTTAAAAATACACAATGCAATTTTTTAAGCAAATAAAGCCATAAAAACAAGCTGACATATCCAGGAACACATGAGTGGTGAAATTAATTCATATTGTGCTAATTCATAATGGCACATGCCTATACAATAACAAGATGGATGTAAGTTGTAAGGTCCAAGCAGTTTTGACATCCTAAAAAACTCTGCGCGTTTCGTGGATCCTGTCCATTCATCAGGAGTATGGTGAAGGAATTATCCATACATGTAGGTAAGTAATAAATATAATGGTACATAGTAAAAAGCAAATAGTTTCCTATAAGGGGAAAGAAAGAAATTATATTAAAGGGGCAAGAAGTTTGATACTTACAAGTCAGCATTAGAAAATGGCCCAGCTTCTAGAAGGGGGAATGGGGGTGTCAGATACAGTGTCTGACCCGGGGCTGAAGCAGGAAACACCCATCCAGACCAGGAGAAAAGCCAAGGAACAGGCCAGGTAACCAAGGTGTAATCCAATAAGAATATGTAATAAGGGGACACATCTGGCCACACTAATCTGAAAAAATCTATAAATAAATAAGGATGTATATAGGGGAGTTCCAACACCAACAGATAAAATCTGCGCTACACAAGCCATGCCCACCCCATGCCGCTCCAAACTAATGCCGTTTTTCCCCCTCCCCAGCAGCAATGTACACAGGAGCAGGAGGAGATGAAGTGATACTGTATGCTGGTCTGGGGACTGGAGGCAGAGACTGTACCGTGCCAGCGGTGTATTTTATTGCTGGCTGCCTTACTTACATTATTGGGCGGCAATTAGCGATACTTCTCTTCTCCTTATACACACACACAGTGGTGTCACTAGTGGTGGTGTCACTCGATGTGGTAAAACATGGTGTCACCCCCCTTCCACCAACTATAGTTGCCCCTCAGTACAGACCCCCCTCCATTAAGTATAGACCCCCCTCCATCAGTACAGACCTCCACCTCAGGACAAACCACCCCCCTCCTCCATTAGTACAGACCCCCCCTCAGGACAAACCACCCCCTCCTCCATCAGTAAAGACCCCCCTTCAGGACAAACCACCCCCTCCTCCATCAGTACAGACCCCCCTTCAGGACAAACCACCCCCTCCTCCATCAGTACAGATCCCCCCAGGACAAACCACCTCCCTCCTCCTCTTCTCTTCATAGCGATTAACGGCGGGTTATTACATTCATTCCGTCGGTCGTTATTTTATGTGGCGACCGTGCCATGTCAG
>BLSH010415170.1:2152199-2168218 GCA_018402905.1 Glandirana rugosa | reverse complement strand
GAAAAGATAACCTAAACATATATATGTGTATATATATTCCGCAGTGGGAGTCTTGTCTTGTATGAACGCCCCTGAAGAAAGGATTGGAATATCCTGAAACATGTCGGGCTTACTGAGCTACTTGGCAAGAATCATGCATAATTTAAGACAGTAAAATAAGCTGCTGTTGAATTCATATAAACTCACTCCTGCTCTGATTATAAGTATTTTGTATTTATGATCTTTTATGATTTTGTTCTTTGTTCTTTTTGACTTGTATGGTTTTTCTACGCTGAAATTTTGTAATAAACTAAATCTATTTTTATACAATTTTGAAAGCATTATCTGTGCCCTGAAAATCCCAACCCTTTTGAGGGAAACTTTTCTGCTAAATACTTATACCCTGGGATGCGTGGCACATAGGGCATTTTCTGCCCAAGTGATCAACACTAGTCATGTTCTAATATTTAAAATATACCTATAATAAAAAATGATAGACCCTTCATTTCTTTGTTGTAAGTGGGAAAGGTTACAAAATCTGCAGGGGATCAAATAATTATTTTTGCCACTGTATATCTGTGTGATACATCGGGAAGATGGGTTGGCAGTGTTACTTGGCAATGCAGGAGTTATTGGAAAATGGATAGCTATCTCACTGTTTGTTCTCAAGTATAAGGTGTTTATTTAATAAGGTGTGATCTGGCCTGCCTTTACACATTTCAGCCATTAAACACCTAAAAAGCCCTCAGAGGAGAACATGTTTATTAATGTAGCACCCTTGTCCTAAACAGGGCTGCTAGTAAATTTAGTTGTGCTAGGTGGTAACTAGCCTGGCTAATTAGTAGTCTTTGATCCACTGATTTCTGTCCTAAGCCTGAGTCTAGTGTGCAGTCTCTCTCTTCTGTCAATAGGTGGCACTGCTGCCTTTGGCATTAGGATGATAGATTACAGTGAATTCAGGTTATGAGTAAATATGTTGTCTCAGCCAATCAGCAGGAGTTTTCTTCGGCCTCTGAGTATGCTGGGATAATATATTTATTTGGAAGTAGTAAGGTGATCAGGGTTCTTTCCACCCTGGGCTGTGGCCTGGGGGGATGTATGTGGAGCAGCAGCTGAGGGTTAGGCCTGAAGTCTGAGGGCTAGCCACGTGTGTAGAGACTCAGCCCGAGGGGAGCCTGATCATTGCTGGAGGTAAAGGAGAAGCAGTTGCCACTAAGGGACGACAACTCCTGTTACTGGAGTCAAGTGCAGAAGGGATGGAGTACTGCACAGTGGCTGCTGGTGAAGTTTTAGGATGGGGGGGCGCCAGGCCCCGCCCTTCCTTTTTGATCCCTCCTACTTCTAATAAGCCCCATCCCTTATAGAATCCACCCCCTGTATTCCACATATTGTGTCAGGAGTATACAGCTCAGCATCACAGGACACATTATACAGCTCAGCATCACAGGACACGGTATACAGCTCAGCATCAGTATCACAGGTGGGGCACTTTGCAGCCAGTATCACAGGTGGGGCCACTTTGCAGCCAATACCACAGGTGGGGGCACTTTGCAGCCAGTATCACAGTTGGGGGCACTTTGCAGCCAGTATCACAGGCGGGGGCACCTTGCAGCCAATACCACAGGTGGGGGCACTTTGCAGCCAATACCACAGGTGGGGGCACTTTGCAGGCAGTATCACAGGTGGGGTACATTGCAGAGGCCCCCCCCCGAAGTCGGGACAAGTCCTGCACTTACTCCATCCAATAGTCAGGCAGGAGTGTTGCAGAGTTGGGCATGCGGACAAGTGGGCAGTTAGTCTGCAGAGATCGGGATGCGGAGAGCGGCTGTCCCCATCAGCACGTCTATCACCGGTCATGGTCTCTGTGTTAGCGGGAGTCATGTCCGCCGCCACAGTGACCCGCCCCTGGCCACCGCATCCAATCACACTGAGTCGCAGGCTCAGGGCAGCCAATCAGACTATGAGCGTGCGCCTGTTCAGCGCACACACATAGTCTTTATTGGCTGACCAATAGGCTCATTACTTGGCGGTCAGGTGACAGCCAAGGAGCCGAAAAAAAAAAGAAAGTCAATGTACCGGCGCCTCCTGCAGGGGGGCCGGGCTGACTTTTTTTCTTTTTAGCCAGCGGGGAGGCGGTGCCCAAGCGCCCCTTATACACATGCCGCCGCTGGTACTGGAGGAGTACCAGAGCAGATGCTTCACTAGCCGGGGCCGGTGAAGAAAGTGGGAAAGCTTCAGTAGAGACTCATCCAGGAATACAGCGGGTAACTGTGAGTAAAGCGGGAAGCTATAAGTAAAGCTTGAAGATAAGTACAGCGGGTAGCTGTGAGCCAAGCCAGAGGGATCGAGTGGGTAGCTGCGAGTCCAGGAACCCAGCAGGTAGCATGGGTGCGGCTTGAAGGATACAGCGGGTAGCTGTGAGAAGAGCTCAGGGGATCCAGAAGGTAGCTGGGGGTCCAAGAAGTCTAGTGAGAGACTGTGAGCTAAGTCTGAAGACTACCGCGGTTGGCTGTGAGTAAAGCTTGAGGAGTCCAGCAGGTTCTGTAGCCTGGAGATGAGCTTGAGGATCTACAGTGGGGTACTTTGAGTAAAGTGTTGCTATAGGAGACAGCAGTTGCTGATTACAGATTCCTGCATTCAGCTTAAAGGCCCTTTTCTGTATCGCTGTCTGCCTAGTCCAATTTTTGTCTGCAGAGTCTGCCAATTTGCTATTGAATTTGCCTTAGGGTGTCCTGTGCCCTAACCCTCTCTCCCCTGTTCTTGTTAAGAGAAATAAAACTCTCTTTGTTCATTTTTCAAAGTGACTGGTGCCCATCATTCCATCTTGCACTACACCCACCATGCCTAGTAACCTGCACCCTAAGGAGGAATGTCAGTTCTTCCTGACTCCGGAGGTCACCACCAGGCCTCTGGAGGTCGGTCAGAGTGCTACATTAACAACTGTACTCATCCCTGACTGAGGAGAAAAAGTGGATGGTGTATGTGGTCAGGCGCTGTGATATGTAGTGAAAGTGAGGAAAACTGAGATTTGGGCTGAAATACCCTTAATAATAATTATAAACAAATACAAAGGTGGGAAAAAAGTGATTGTAAAATTTAATTAAAGACCTGTTGACTATACAAATACTCTCAGTTGCAAGTGTCCCAGAAATATCTTGATATAAATAAAAACACAATTATTCATACCCAATCCCTCTCCAATAGGTCTAGCATGGGAACGGATACTTTATTAGGTACACCTGTTCAATTAATCAGCCAATCACATGGCTCCAACTCAATGCATTTAGGCATCTAGACGTGGCCAAGACGACTTTCTGAAGTTCAAACCGAGCATAAGAAAGGGGATTTAAGAGACTTTGAACGTGGTATGGTTGTTGCTGCCAGATGGGCTGGTCTGAGTATTTCAAGAACTGCTGATCTACTGGGATTTTCACACAAAACCATTTCTATAATTTACAGAAAATGGTCTGAAAAAGAGAAAATATCCAGTGAGCAGCAGTTGTGTGGATGGAACTGCCTTGTTGATATCAGAGGTCAGAGGAGAATGGACAGACTGTTTTTTGATGATAGAAAGGCAACAGTACTCAAATAACCATAAGTGAAATAAATTCCGGTAAGATGCACTCCAAATGTAATGCTCTATTTCAGTGTAAGTCCATACAGTACAAAAATGGAAGCAGAAATCTGACGTGTTTCACACCCGTCTATCTGGTCTCCCATAAAGAGAGGCGTTGGCTTCCATGGTTTAAGAGATATGAGCATTCACTCTAAGGTCAGTGTAGGTACCCACTGGGAACGGGGTACTTTGCAGCAGTCAGTGGACTTAAGCACTTCATGGCCATTCAGTGTGACCAAACCCCCGTATTTTTGCATTCTTTGCTATATACGTTTTGATGCTTTTAAATAGCCTGACAGGAGTATGTATCATGTGTGCGCTGTAACATTTAGTTTTTTTGTTTGTTGGTCGTTACGAGCAGCACCATGCGTTTGGTAGGGTGTTCCCCCCAAATATCTAGTTTTATGTAAAATGTCCAGGCATCCGAGTCTGGGTGGTCCGAGTGCTAGGGTCCCGCCGTCACATGTGTCCGGTCGCTCCGGTGTGTTCCGAGGCTCCAGGCAGGTTGGCGAGATGTAGGTATAGCGTCACGGGTCCAATGGGGAGCTGGAAAGTGGGTTGGTGGCTGTACCAACCGGAACGACCGGACACATGTGACGGCGGGACCCTAGCACTCGGACCACCCAGACTGGGATGCCTGGACATTTTACATGCCTGATATTACTTAACTCTTGTAAGTGCAATTTTAATAAATACTTTGTTTTTATCTTCTACTACACTTAGTGGGGCACTACTTGTTCTCTTGTCTCAATCCAGTAGAGCACCTTTGGGATGTGGTGGAACGGGAGATTTGCATCATGGATGTGCAGCCAACAAATCTGCAGCAATTGTGTGATGCATAATACCACAAGTGCACTGTGTGTGTCTGGAACAAAATATATGAAGACACACATGAATAACAATTGCACAGGACACTTTATAGAGTCATAAGTTAAATAGTGACACACTAGTGATCACTGTATATATGGAAATGAATTGATGTATAGACTTTTTTTATTTGTATGTATAGATTAGAATATATATGCTACCCACACAAGACCCCAGGGAATATAAAAGGAAATGATCCTCTAGAGAAGTGGTTCTCTAGCACCAGGCCATGGCATTCATGAGAAATTGGGCCCTGCTCCTCTCTGGCATCCCTTACCTGTGATCACTGGAAATCACAATACACAGGACATTTGTATTCCAGATGGCTTTCTGAAACCATCTCAGAATGTTTTGTAGAGTAAAATGCATTAATGTTCTATGTGCGTCTGGCTGAGATAAACCAGCATGGAGACTCATCATCATTTGAGGTATAATTGTGATCATTATAAAATGACAGCAGGGGGTACATTGTCAGGTCTACCTCCCCAGCGTTTTATGTTTTTCTTGTATTTAGCAGGCTCTATCGGAAATGAGCAGTGATTTGGGAATGAACAATCCATAGTGACCAGATTTATATCGAATTCAATCCAAAGGATATTATAAACCACATCGAAAGCATTGATTGCTTTATATCAGAAGGCTTTATGTTAGATATTTTACAGACATCTTAGAAAATGTCTTTTATGTTACTTAAAGCAAAACTCCAAAATAATAGCTACAGTAAATACAGTTTGAATTTATATAGTATATAGGATCCGTTTTTTGTCAGCCTTGTGGACCAGGAACCCCAGCTACCATCCATAGCCAGGTTGGTGACTTCACTTTCTCCACTGTAGTTGAAGCTGAATTCCATGGATGATATATATATTGTACTTTGCATACTAATATTGGGTCAGCTTGGCACAATATAAATAGGCATATGTGACACCTAAGTGGCCTTGGCGGAAGCTGTAAATCACTGTAGCAGCCAAAGCTACCACAGTGATGGCTGCGATCTTCCAGGTGCCAAGTTGTGCGGCTGCCCTTCTGCATAGCAGCCACAGAGAGTCGCTCACTCAGCACGGCCACCATTTAACAGGGTCTTGCACTTTTCTCACTGAACTCTGATTGGATAAGAAGAAGAGGAGGGGTGTAATGATCTCCACCTCGTCTAATCAGAGAATGCTTTGCATTCATGTCATCAGGCCACCCTGGTCTCCCAGGAAAAATCTTCAGAAAGCGGTGCCACATCCTTACATGGTGCTGATCTCTGCCCGCCACTGAAGGCAGAGAGGACCCCTGATATCATGCAGCCAAGATTAAAGTCACCTGATAGATGAAAAAAAAGGAAAAGAAATAAGGGTACAGGGGGTGCTCCAAAGGGGGTGAGGCACTGCAAATAAGGGAATTAAAGTGGCTCTAAATGCTAAACAATTTTTACCTTAATAATCACTTGCCAACCGTGCACTGCCTTTTAAAGGCGGCAGTGTGTCGCTGTCTCGCGAATAGCCGTAAATAGGTGGTGATTTGCGCATGTGCAGCTAGGGGGCAAGAGCGCGCCGCCAGTGGCGTGCTCTCGTGCCCGGCGCACTCTTCCAGAGGCAAAGAACGTTTACAACGGCGGTTCCCCATTCTGACAGGTGGCATATAAGAGATCTACTGATCCCTGTCACTGTGATCAATTAGATCTCTTATGCCCATAGCAGCCCAGCCCCCTCACAGTTAGAACACGCCTAGGGAACACAGTTAACCCCTTCCCTGCCCCTTGCAGGTTAACCCCTTCACTGTCAATGGCATTTATACAGTAATCAGTGGATATTTAAATTTCTGATCGCTGTATAAATGTCACTGGTCCCAAAAAAGTGTCAAAAATGTCCGACATGTCCGCCCCAATATCAAAGTCCCGATAAAGATCGCAGATTACCGCCATTACTACTAAAAAAAAAAACTGTAAAAACGCCATAAATTAATTCTCATGGTTTGTAAACGTGGCAACTTTTGCTTAAAACCAATCAATAACTGCCGATTGCAATTTTTTTTTACCAAGAATATGAGGAAGAATATAAATCGGCCAAAACCGATGAATACATTTTTTTTTGGGATTTTTATTTTAGCAAAAAGTAAGAAATTGTTTTTTTTGCAAAATTGTCGCTCTTTTTTTGTTTATAGCTGTGATCAGAAATGATGCAGAGGTGACCAAATACCACCAAAAGAAAGCTCTATTTGTGGGAAAAAAAGGATGCAAATTTCATTTGGGTACAACGTCGCACGACCGCGCAATTGTCAGTTAAAGCGACGCAGTGCTGAATCGCAAAAAGTGCTCTGGTCCTACAGTGGGAAATCCTTTTGGGCGGTGAAGTGGTTAATGCATTTCATGCATTAATGTAAAAAATGGCCCGCTAGTTTATTCACCGTCTCATCCCCTATATCAGTGTTTCTCAAACTTTTTTGTCCTGCAGCGCACCAAAAAGTTCTAAAAATTTTCACGGCACACCTGAAAAGATTTAACAATTTTCGTGGTGAAGTACTTATTTATGTTTACATATATATTTAATTTAAAAAAATAATGTGAAGGATATGCGTGCTTTAGAGAGAAAATCAGATTGAAGCGATTGTAATCTTTTTTGTACTTTCGCTTGCTTTCTTGCTTTTCATTTAACAGTTTCTCTTTCAGAGTTCCAGACATGATTAAAGTGTTACTAAACCCACAACAATTAAATCTGTCTGTATATGCAGCATAGCATGCTTGCTATATTTACTGTGGAACTTAAGGGGTTAATCCTCTGCATTGTGTAAAAAGGCTCTTTGATCCTATATGGACAGATACTCCCACCCCTGCAGGGTCTCTCTTGGCAAGGCCAGATGATACACATTGAGGGTAGTAAAGCTGCACATGCTCAGTTTGGTCTCTATTGCTGGAGAGAACATTTCCTTGTTCTCAGAGCTAGCCAGGTCCCATTATATTGACATCACACATGTGGGCGTGTATAAAGGCTATAGTGGAGCTCTCCTCCTACCTGAATACTCAGCACTGGGCAGACCCTACAGTTTATCATGTGACCGTGGTATACAGATCAGCCAAAAATGAATATAATGGCAGTATTTTAATGTAAAAAGAAGATTTATAAGCTGTGGGCACTGTGGGGGGCAGATGAACTATTTTCATATTACTGGGTTTAGTAACACTTGAAGTATTTCTACATTGCTAAACAATGAACAAACTGTAGTTAGGAGAAACTGTTCAGATGTCGAAACCTATATGGAACAATCATTGGTCCTTAGGAATAGATTTGAGGAGAAGGGATATAAACCAGAATTCCTTGATAGGGTGATAAATGAAGTATCCACAATGACAAGGGATTCCTTATTAACAGACCACTCTCCCTTTTCAACATCAGGTACACAGGAATTTGGTTTCATAACGGGTTATCATGAGCAATACAGGCAGGTGGAAAAGATATTTAAAGACCACTGGCCTATTTTGCAGATGGACAAATATTTGGGACCCGTTTTGCCCCCATGCCCCAAGTTCATTTATCGTAAGGGACGTAATATAGGGGATAGAGTGGTACATAAGGTCCTTGATTCTCCAAAGAAGTCCTTAACTTTTTGGGATCAAAATGGCTTCTTTGCATGCCGTAAATGTAGAGCATGTAGGGAGGTGAGTAATGTAAGGAGTTCAAAATTGCAAGGTTCATTACGTGCAATATGACGCATGTCGTCTATGCCTTGAGGTGTCTGTGTGGGTTGCTCTATATAGGGAAAACCAAGCGGCTCATGAGAATTCGAATAGCGGAACACATAGCAAATATTAAATTAGGTTTCAAAGACCACAATGTGTCACTACATTTTAAATTATTTCACAATCAGGACCCTTCTGGTCTCACGTTTTGGGGAGTTGATCACTTGACCTTACCCTGGAGGGGAACGAATTTGGTACGTGACCTCTCCAAACGTGAGACCCATTGGATCTATTTAACTGACTCCTTGGTGCCAAAAGGCTTAAATGTCGATTTAGATATTAATTGTTTTATTAGTAATTATTAATTTGATCATAATTAATTGATTTTTATGTATTTTTCTGTCATCTATTTATGTATATTCATTTTACGTTATGTTGGTTTAATTTGCTGTATAAGAAATCGTTTTTTTTTTTGTTTTTTTTTGTAAGCTCTTGCAGTGGAAGTGACGCCCTTGTGAATAATGAGACTTGCTATTCTTCAGACACATTTGATCCTTGGATTTATTTTAGGGAATAAAATGAAGTTTTGCCGGGTAATATCCGGCATTGCTTGGGAAGGCCACCTAGTGGCCTTCATTTGGATGCGCAGAATAGATGTGTTTACTCGGAGGATACACAAGAGTATCTGGTTGCCTGGAGACGGGCAAGCAGAGGGGCGTTACATGCTGAGAGCTGTGTGTATATAATCTTGATACGTCGCGACGCTAGGCCATGCCCTCTGTTGAAGTCGGAAGTGACGAAACGCGTCAGAGCGGGGCCTAGCGACGTATTGACAGCGAACATTCACCTTCTTGCCGGAGACGTGGAGACGTGCGACTGATTGGGCTGGTCCCAGGGTCATATGCAGGACGCTCACTCCAGGAAGCGGTGAATCATAAGCTTACATTTTGTGATTTTTATAATGACATTGTGAGTGGATTTTCAATGGGTTTTAGCCTAATTGGGCAGAATAAAATGTAATGGTTTTACGCTATGTACACTTTGCCTTTCTCATTTACTATACATGAATGGGGAGATGTGGATAGAGGGATCTATCAGAAGGAGAGGACCGTTTTTGAATGAAGTCCTATTTCCATTTATACTACCCAGAATCTAGACATAGATTTTGTGGATTTTTGGAGCCCATTATACACAGACATCTGGTGAGTGTGTAGCCCAGAGGGGGATCATCTTCTTTCCACGTGGTGCTCGTGTGGTGGTGGAAGGTGCACTGTGTGCTAGACAGACATCCATCTTTGATGATCACTATACCATTTGGACTGTGTGGACATTGATTAGAGCGCTGCTACAGATTCATGGGTTATTTTGTATCTGTCAGTAAATGAACAATAAACTGTGTTTATAAGCATCAAAGTTGGAATGGAACGGTCTCTGCTATTATAATGTGATTAGAGCGATCTCGCACAAGTCTCGCGTTACGAAAGAAACTAACGAATGACAGACTGACAGAGATTGCGTTTTTATATATGTTACTTTTTTTAACTTTTGATTTACCATTTAATTTTTCAATATGTTCAAGGTTTCAAATAGTTTTCAAAACTCCCACGGCACACCTGAAAATCTCACAGGGCACACAGTTTGAGAATCACTGCCCTTTATACTTACCTGAGTCCTACAGTATTTCAATCCAGCGCCTGTCTACAATGGCGCTGGTCTCTCTATCTTTCTTCACAGGACTCAGTGAGAGCAGTGGGAGCCACTGGCTCCTGCTGCTGTGAATCAAATAATCAAATCCTGGGAGGAGGAAGCGGGAGTGGGGACGAGCCGGCAGCTGTGCCACCATAGGAAGCAGCTTCCTATGGTAGGACACAGAGGAGAGGAGGAGCCAAGGGCACCAGCAGGGGACCCCAAAAGAGGAGGTTCAGGGCTGCTCTGTGCAATAATATTGCACAGAGCAGGTAAGTATACTATGTTTATTATTTAAATAAAAAAAACCCTTTGAATAGTGTTTTTTTTATAATCTTTATTTCCTTATTAATAATGCAAAATAGCGAACCGGCCGCCTCCTTGGTACATATGGTGTGGGCCTGCTTGAAACTGGATGGATACTGGGCGGGAGTTCTGGCAGACATTAACCGGGCCACTGATTTGACCCTTGAGTCGGACCCAAAAATACTGCTCCTGAATATTGTGGAGAACCCACCTGTAGGTAGATACACTAGGTTGTTTCTGGGTTATGCCACTTTTTATGCCCGAAGGGAAATGTTCCTTAGATGGAAAAGACGCATTTCCATCTATGGTCGTTCAGTGGAGATCAGTCTTGAATTCCGTTCTGTCGCTGTACAAAATTACATACATTAACAGGAACTGCCCAAAGAAATTTGACAAAATATGGTCGGGATGGATCGATGCCTGAGGATCCATGGTGGTAGAGGTGGCTCTAGTAGATCCTAATGTTATAATGTGAGCAAGTATTTACGGATCTCTATTTTGCCCCCCCTTTTTTTTTCTGCCTCCCCGCTCCTCTGTTGATGTACTCACAAAGTACCATACTTCCCATCCTGTAGAGGACTGTATGCCTACTCCTCCATCTGGACTGGTTGAATTATGAACATGAAGGTTACCCGTATACACATGCCATGTCTGTACAGCCAAATGTGTCTTAAACAATGCCTGTAACTGTTTAATATTCTAAAGCCTCGTACACACGGGATGACGATCGTACTTACGATCGTCTCAAATCGTATGTTGGATAATGTAACTTGCATACTGACTGCACTACACGATCGTACGAGCACAGAAAGAACGTTCAGGAGCATGTAATTAGCATCCAGCCGTTCCTGACTTCTGAGCATGCGTGTTCTGCACAATACAACTTGTTGTACCAACTGCTCTGTACACACGATACAATGATCGTATGACCGCTTGTTGGTACGACCAAGTTTTCTAGTCTGCTCATACAACTCCCCTTGTACGACCGTCGTATGTCGGCTGTACTAATTGCGCATACGAATGATCGATTTCGCATACAACGGTCGTTCATACAACCTGTTGTATACGATCGTCGTCCCGTGTGTACGAGGCTTTAATAAACGTTTTCTTGTTAAAAAAAAAGCAAAATAGAAACACATACAATGCAAATGCAGAAAATACATAAAAAAAATTCAATAAATATATATATATTTTTTTTGTATATGCCTGAAGTTCAACTTTAAAATACTGATGCAAATTCGTTTTTTATAGCACCACATGGCAGGTGACTGATAATTACATTTCACCACAAATCTTTTCCTTTCACCCTATACATTTTGCATTTAGTACAATATATTAGATGCCAGCTTTCTAGTACCATAACAGATTGGCACCGCTCCAATCCCTCAGTATCAGTCTCCCAGGTTTACACTCTGTATTCAGGTGCTGGCAGAGACAGAGCACATCTCGCTCCAGAATACAATATGGAATACAAATTTTGCTGCACACTGTATTCAATTCCAGTGTAAAGTAATAGAAAGACAGGCTTCAGATTAAATCCCCACCCAACAGTCACGCCCATCTGACACATGTCTCTCACATTGGGTTTAATCATAGAGACCTCTGGTGTGCGGCGATTTTTGCATGCTAAATATCTACTCTGTCTGATACTAAAAGAATAGTTTAAAGCCAGCCATAGATGGTGTGAGTTGCAGGAAAGAAAATTGCTTGATTCCCCCATCAATACAGTCAGTGATAATGGAGAAATCCTTCCTGCAGAGCTACTGGGTTCTACTGGCAGGGGGGCCCAGGGAGCTGTCCCTGCAGGGAGAACGCACAGCAATAATTGCATGAAAAACCTGAAATGCTAGTTGCACCCAGGTTGATCGATGAACTTGGATACAATCAGCCTGCCCATACATGGTTCCAATCTCGGCCAGTCCCTGCTAAACCAGCCGAGATTCAAACCATCTATAGCTGAAAAATAGATAGGATAAGTAGCATGTCATTTTACATGTACTTTCAAATGGAATTTCATGGTGTAATGTAGTGTTAAGCTTGTATTTGGATGCATGTCCTCCACGTATATAGCCAACTGTGTGGTGGGAGGGGGGCATTTAACCCATTCATAGGCTGCTATGGGCACTGGACCCCCCCAGGGTACCCACTGGATCCTGGCGATCTACAATCACATCTCATGAGAATCCTAACCTGAACTAACTACCACCCACACATAGTTCATCCCACAAATGCTTTAGGCCTTACACCAATGGACCCCAATAGCAGCTCCATCCAGCATTATCTGTTTCCAAAGGAAATCTCATCTTGAGTCTAGGAGAAGGAAGAGTCCAGACAATAAAAGTGTTTTAACTATTTACTAAATGCAGATAACTACATATATGCATTCTTCAGTCATCCCAGAGGTGACATCACATTCCTTATAGGGTAACTCCACTTTCTTGGGGAAAAAAAATTGCAAATAAAAAACATAGTAATATAGCGTATGCAATTGCGACACAAGTCGTATTGTAATCGAATGTTATTAAAAATGACCTTTTCTTTTCAATCTGCAGCTCTGTAATTTTCTGTAAAATGCAAAGTAATATGGCAACCTGGAGGTGTTATGTACACAGAATGTGTATAGAACCCCCCCCCCCCTACAAACAAACATAATTTCCTGCTTGTGTGATTGGCTTACTAATTTTCCCAGAAGTCTGCGCTAAGATTCAGTCAGATTTCAGGCATCCCCTGCAACAAAAATGTTTTTTTTTTTTTTTTTTGGTGAGATACTCCCAATAGGAACACATCTAAAGGGATGCAGACCCTGCAATTTTCTTCATGAGGGCCCTGCAAGTGCAGCAGTTCATTGATAGTTATGAAACTACTCCAATTAGATTCACGTTCCCACATGGACACAGACAAACACAGGGATTTCTTCAGAATAACAAAAGGTAGGAATCTGCAACAGAGTTTGATAAAATCCTTGTAATGTGCATAGATCACCCAGAGGGGAATGTTTTTTCTCAACTAAGGTGGAGTTATTCTTTAAGTATAACTAAAGGCAAAACATTTTTTTTAATTTTGGATAGACTGGAAAGGGATTAGAACACCTGTCAGTTTTTATTGCTGTCTGTGTCCCTGTTAGGGTGATTCACCCTCTCTATTGTTTACTATTATTATTGAAAGTGAAAGTAAAAGAATGTCCCAAATTTTGGGTTGTCCCCAGAAAAGTAATAGAGGGGAAATCTTCTAATGAGGACATTGCCTTAATTTGAAGGGATTTCCTCTTACTTCCGGTTTTGGCTATGGGACAGGAAGTGAAGGTAAATCTCCCCAATGGGACACAGATGGCAGGAAAAAAAAGCTGACAGGGGTTATAACTCTACTCTATCCAACATAAAAAAAAAATATAAAACATTTTGCCTATGGTTCTACTTTTAGATTACAAACAGTAGAGAGAATGTAGATCAGCTAAGTTGAGGAATAGTCCACATTACAGCCCTGGCCAAAAGTTTTGAGAATTACACAAATATTAATTTTCATACAAAGTCTGCTGCCTCAGTTTTTATAATGGAAATTTTCATATTCTCTAGAATGTTATGAAGCATGATCAGATGAATTGCAATTAATTGCAAAGCCCCTCTTTGCCATGAAAATAAACTTAATCAATAAAAAACATTTCACTGCATTTCAGCCCTGCCACAAAAGGTCCAGCTGACATCATGTCAGTGATTCTCTTGTTAACACAGGCGTCAGTGTTGACAAGGACAAGGCAGGAAATCACTCTATAATGCTGCTTGAGTTAGAATAACAGACTGTAAGCTTTAAAAGGAGGGTGGTGCTTGAAATCATTCTTCTTCCTTTGTTCACCATGGTTAACTGCAAGGAAACATGTGCAGTCATCACTGCTTTGCACAAAAGGGGATTCACAGGCAAGGATATTGCTGCTACTAGGACTGCACCTAAATCAACCATTTGTCGGATCATCAAGAACTTCAAGGAAAGAGGTTAAATTGTTGTGAAGAAGGCTTCTAGGTGCCCAAGGAAGTCCAACAAACGCCAGTACCATCTCCTACAGTTGATTCAGCTGCCAGATCGGGGTACCACCAGTGCAGACCTTGCCCAGGAATGGCAGCAGGCAGATATGAGTGCACCTGCATGCCCAGTGAGGGGAGGACTTTTGGAGGATGGCCTGGTGTCAAGAAGAGCAGCAAAGAAGCCGCTTCTCTCCAGGACAAACATCAGGGACAGACTAATATTCTGCAAAAGTTACAAGGAATGGACTGCTGAGGACTGAAGTAAAGTCATTTTCTCTGATGAATCCCCTTTCCGATTGTTTGGGGCATCCGGAAAAAACCTTGTCCGGAGAAGAAAATGTGAGCGCTACCATAAGTCCTGTGTCATTCCAATAGTAAAGCATCCTGAGACCATGCATATGTGGGGTTACTTCTCAGCCAAAGGAGTGGGTGCACTCACAATTTTGCCTAAGAACACAGTCATGAATAAAGAATGGTACAAAAACATCCTGCGAGAGCAACTTCTCCCAATTATCCAAAAAACTGTTTGGTGATGAACAATTTATTTTCCAGCATGACGGAGCACCTTGCCATAAGACAAAAGTGATAACTAAGTGGCTTAGGAAACCAAACAACAAATTTTGGGCCCATGGCCAGGAAACTTCTCAGACATTAATGTCATTGAGAACTTGTGGTCAATCCTCAAGAGGCGGGTGAACAAAAAACTCCAAGCATTGATTATTCAAGAATGGGCTGCCATCAGTCAGGATGTGGCCCAGAAGTTGATAGACAACATGTCATGGCGAATTGCAGAAGTCTTGAAAAAGAAGGGTCAACACTATACTACAACAATATAACTGGGTACTAACATTTTTAGGTAAAGTTGATCCAGGGTGTATCTGATTGCCTCTTGGGGGATCAGGAAGGATTTTTCCCCCCCTGTTATAGCAAATTGGATCATGCTTTGCTGGGGTTTTTTGCTTTCCTCTGGATCAACTGTGGGTGAAGGATTGTATATGGGATTATTTGGTTATATATAATTTTTTTTTTTTTTTTTTTTAACTAGATGGACTTGTGTCTTTTTTCAACCTGACTAACTATGTAACTACAAACATTGTCTCTTTGCATAAACTTCATGTAATTGTCAGTAAAAGTCTTTAACGCTTATGAAATGCTTGTAATTATACTTCACTATATCATAGTAACATCTGATAAAAAGATCTAAAAACACTGAAGCAGCAGACTTTGTGAAAGTTAATATTTGTGTCATTCTCAAAACTTTTGGCCAGGGCTGTACAGGGAGATTGCTCAGAGTCCAGCATCAAATGCTTAATCCTCTGCCCCAAGACCAACCAAGAATTTAACCCTTGCAGTTTGGGGTGGCCCACTGCAGGGATTGATATTTTTTAATTTCCCTAGAGCAGTGGTTGTCAACTCCTGTCCTCTGGACCCAATAAAGCCCCGTACACACAGTTCGACGATCGCATACAACAGGTCGTACTCACATATCGATCGTTCGTATGCGCGATTTGAACAGTCGAACATACGACGGTCGTACAAGGGAGTTGCATGAGCAGACTAGAAAACTTGGTCGTACCAACAAGCTCTCATACGACAACGTGTTATGTTGAAACAACATGGTTGACGAGACATGTGTGCTATGTTGCCAGCATACTCTCGAACAACCATGCTGGTTCAAAAGATCAGACGAGTACGTTGAGGGAACATGCTGGCAGCATACAAGCTGACAAGTTTAGCGCGTATGCTTGCTAGCTATACACTCATGCTGGACAACATACGCTAGCAGCTTGACACACATGCCCCGAAATAACCCAGGTCTCCTGTCCTCAACTGTTGGTGACGAGATCCCTTTAATTTTTTATAGTTAGGGACGTCACCCGGTGGGGTT
>BLSH010415170.1:2114373-2130104 GCA_018402905.1 Glandirana rugosa | reverse complement strand
CTTTTTGCTAAAATACAAATCCAAAAAAAAATATAAAAAAACATTTTTTTTCACCGTTTTTGGCCGATTTATATTCTTCATCATATTTGCGATAAAAAAAATCACAATCGGTGTTTATTGATTGGTTTGCGCAAAAGTGGTCGCGTTTACGGATGATGAGAATTCATTTTTGGGGTTATTTTTTTTTTTTTTTTCCTAATAATGGCGGCGATCTGCGATTTTTAGCGGTACTGCAATATTGGGGCGGACATGTCGGAACATTTTGACACTTTTTTGGGACCATTGGCATTCATACAGCGATCAGTGCTATAAAAATGCACTGATTACTGTGTAAATGCCATTGGCAGTGAAGGGGTTAACCTGCAGGGAGCGCGCTAAGGGTTAACTATGTTCCCTGGGCGTGTTCTTACTGTATTGGGGCTTGCCTAGCTGGGGAAGGGAAGTTATCACAGCCTTCACGTACAGGAAGGCTGTGATCACATCCCTTCCCCCTCACACAGAGCGGAGGTCCTTGTTTACATGCACGGACCTCCGCTCCTTCACTCCGGGGGGGGGGGCATCGCGGGTGGCCGGCGGCACTCGAAGCCGCCGCACCCGCTCCCCGGACACAGTGAGCGCGCGGGCGCGCCTCCGGCGGCGCGCGCTCACTGTGCGTGATCTGGCGGCCACCGTCGTATGACGGCGGTTTGCCTTACAGAGCCACTTTGCCGCCGTCAATCTCCGATCGGCGGTCGGCAAGTGGTTAATAATGGCTCAAAAAGTGTAAAACTGGACATACACTAGTAGATTTTGAAAAGAATATGTATGAAAATTCTCAGTATGTTTGATGACTTTGATGACAAACCTTACAAAATAATGACATTTTGAAAAATTTTAACATTCCATTTTGGAATGAATGACTTTCCCAAACACAAAAAAAGCACATACAGTTACAACTTGCTTTAGAAAATGTTTCCATACTGCTCCTTTTCTCATTACTGCAGCAAAAACAAATGTCAATCTGACCGCCCTGACCACTGCAAAATCAAGCGTTCTTTAAAAAGAAAAATGCATATGAAAACCTCTACTAGAGAATGGGCAGCTTGAAATGTAAGTCAATAGCTTGATTATTGAATATGCATGTAAAATGGATACAAATGTGGTGTGATCAAGTCATAAATAATTATTTTTAGCATTCACAATCGCACATAATTAAGGGTAACTCCACTCTTGTGGGGAAAAAAAAATGCAAATAAAATGATAATATAGCATAAACAATTGCGACTCAAGTCATATTGTGATTTCATGTTATTAAAAATGATCTTTCCTTTTCAGTCTGCAGCTCTGTCATTTTCTGTAAAATGCAATGCAATATGGCTACCTGGAGGTGCAGAAATGGTGTACAGAACGCCCCCCAGAAATGTAATTTCCTACTTGTGCGATTGGCTCACTGATTTTCCCACTAGGATACAAGTCAGATTTTTGTCACCCCCTGCACCAAAAATGTCATTTTTGGTGAGACTCTCCCAATAGGAAATAACGTCTAAAGGGATGCAGACCCAACAATTTTCCTCATTAGCAGTTGATTGATAATTATAAAACCACTCGCATACAGATTCTCTCAGAACATGGACATAGACAAACAGCTATTCCTTCTGCCACAAATCTGGCTGTATATTTCTCAGACTGTGCACAATTTTGGTATTCCTGTATATGTGCATTAGGTGAAATAGGTCTCATTCACACAAGTTAGACGCAGGAGAAGTTATCTCGGAAATATAAACAACTTTGTGGTTTTGCAGATCACTCGGCCCTGCATTTAGATACTACTGCTTTAAAGGCAAGTATAAAGAAAAAAAACAAAATTGAGAACAGGCAGGATTTTTATTGCAGAAGAAACTTGAAATGTCTCTTCCGCAATAAAGTACACTTATCGGCTTTCTCACAATCCTCTGCAGAATATACACTGAGCTGTGCATGCGCAGCTCACCTTACATTCTGGCACACTGCCAGTCCGGTGGGATGACTTTGCTTCCGCACACGTGTAGGAGTGATGTCTTCCTTCACCGGCCAATTTCAATGGCTAACGACCAGAATTCTGGGAGAAGATGTTGGTACTGGTGAGGGACCTCGCGGCCACCTAAATGTTGGAACTAAGGTAAGTAATTGTGCCTTTAGTTCCTCTTTAAGGCAAGTTTAGTCACATTTACATACAATTATTTGTATTTAGGCATATTCGGATCCTGGATGCTCAGAAATCCTTTTTTTTTCTCCAAAATGCAGCTAAACTGACCACAACTAAACACAGGTAAACACACAGTGTGACTGGCACCATTGAAAAATGTCTACATGTATTTATATGCATTTAGAAAATGTCTAAATAAACACAGTGCCAGTGTGAATGAACCCTTAAAGTGGTTGTTAACCCACTATAATATGATCATGCCATCCTCAGTGTTATATAATGCTATGTGCCCCTGTGCCTGTGTTGTATAAAAATACCCATTATACCTTATATCAGAGCGACTCCCGGCGCTCTCATGACTCCTCAGCTCTCTCCGGCTGACAGCTATAGTGGGTGGGGCTGAGCACTGCCGCTGACGTCAGCTGGGAAGGAAGGGAGGAGAGAGATCCGAGGAGTCAAGTGAGCACTGGGAGCCGCTCTGATATACGGTATAATCTGCATCTTTTTTATACAGCACAGGCACAAAGGGCACATAGGGTTATATAACAGAGGGGATGGCATGCTTATATTATAGATTTGATTGCACCAGGAGTGGAGGATTTTCAAGTAGAAAGAGCTGACAAGCAGGGAGGGGAGGGGTTAGAAGGACACAGGAGAGCAAAGAGCAGGGCTGCAGATGAAGGAGGCACATAAACTGACCATGGTGTCAGGGCTCAGCAACCATGATATACCATGGTCAGTTTACAGAGGTGAGGGCATAGCCAGGCAGGATCAGCCAGGTTTTTTTAGGTGCTACAGGGGGCCAAATTACATAGCACAAACACTGTGCTCTATAACATGCTTTAAGGATCCTTTTTTTTTTTTGGTTAACAAACACTCTAAAGGATAAGTTAAGTTCACCTTTCATGACATGATACATCCGTATTTACAGTGTGACAAAACATGTTCCAAATCAGCAGCCCCACCCCCATGAGCCCACGTTGTGACAACGGGCGAGGGATCTTGTCCCTGCACTCGCTGTCACAACTTAAAAGGAGTGCGGCTGAGCAGAGCTCTGCCCCAAGCCGCATCATTCATTCACAGAGTACAGTAAATGAGAGAACTACAACTACTGTGAAGCCGTTCAATAATTGCTTGCCCATACAAAATACGAGCAGACAGCTGAACTGACAGCCTGCAGGAGCCTGACACTGCATCGTGGGTGCAATGCTTTACAGGCTCCTAATAAAAAAATAATAAATGCACGTTTCTTTGTACTTGCAAAAAGATGTGCATTTATTATTTTTTTTTTTAAAGGTGAACTTCGTCTTTAAATGATCTTTAGACAATAACAATGCTACAGACAAAGGGGTGCATAGTAAAGAGAATGCAGGGAGACACAGCAACGCTGCTGCGTCTCCCTGCTTTCTTGTTTCACAGACCTACTTCAACTCTGACAGCTGGCTGCTTGTACCGAGAATGTAGTCAGCCAATATCAATGGACATTATATTGATGGAAATGTATCCTATGTTTTTTAGCTCCTTATATAGATGCTGTATGACCACTGGGCCCAGACCTACCACATACTGTAGATCCTACCAGCCAATTTACCTGGTCGTTCCCCAAGAGCCACTTATCACTCTCCCTAAAATAAAAGAGAACAGCTGTCCTTGCAAGGTTTCTGATCTTGGGCAGAATTTGTATAATTTAAAATACTGACAGGTTCACATTAAATAAATTCTGAACATGTAGGGATGTGGACTTTTGCTGGTGGAGATTGGCCTGAGAGGGATAACTTTGACAGTTGGCCAGCTTAAACATTAATTGCATTATGTGCAAATCAAGAATTCCTTATAGAGAGATAGGTAAAGGTGAGCTTATAAATATACAGAAGTTTGCAAAGGGTTAACTGTGAAAAAACACTGACTGAATCAAGAGATTTCCAAAAAAGCTTGAACATCTACAGATCCCAACTAGAGAGCAGCGCAAATGCAAAAAACGTGTGGGATGTGGGCTTAGGTCTGGTTAAAATGAAGTGAATCTATACTGGCTGAATGCTGTAAAATACAGAGGTCATGTTTTATATATGGTGATCATAAAGATAGTATGCCATATGGTCAGCCCATATTCAGGACCCTTGTTCACATGGGTGGCAGCCTTTCTACCCTGAATCCGTTGTTGATCGCTTTTTAGGCCTGGTTCACACCTATGCATTTTTAGTGCATTTTCAGTTTTGCAGAAACACTCTACAGTCCATTTGACATGGTTTCCTATGGGTCACTCTCAGACCTGTGCATTTTATAGAAAGGGCCAGGGACTTTTTTCTGGTTTTTGGTTCCAAAGACTTCAATGGATCAAAAACACGTATTGAAAAACACAAAATGCACCTGGAATATGCAAAATGCAACCTGCATAGGAGTGAACCAGGCCTCAGAGTGCGCATGAAAGGGGGCTGAAAAGGACGGAGCATGGCACTGCAACTGTGTACATCGCACATGGTTATGGCGTGGGCCCATTCACTTGAATAGATCATATTTGGCAGTGCCCAAACGCAACATGGGGTTTTAATTTTTGCCACATTTCTGTGCAGCTACATATTCATCTTTAGATAGGGGGTGGTACGGGCATCTATTTTACTGCCTCTTGTCCTTACTGTTGTGAATTTAAGGTAATAAAATATACTTAAAAAAACAAACCGATAAGCAGTGGCTTTAATCCTGCCTAGAGGGCCCGTAGACATCAAATGGCGATCAAATATTAGGAAATGATCAAAGACAATTGAGTAATTCTTGTGCCCAGCAATCATGCATGTATATGTACTAAGAGTTCCCTGGACCACTCTTATGTCAGAAATAACAGAGGGACATGGTCTTGTCTGCTACAGGCTATGGTGGTTCATAGACAGGTGGGTACCTGGTATTGCCAGAATTGCTGGTGTCAAAATAAAGGCATCTAATGCAACTTTTACACACCGATAAAGTAACTAAAAAACTGCACAACTGCAAGCTTGTATGTTTGGCATCCATCCAGTTCCAGTAATGCTAGGCTTGGTTGAATGTTATAGATATACTGATAACCAATCATCTAGCGGTTTTGCTCCAGTGCTTTGAGACGTAGTGTTATATTACATATTCATCATTTATGAATATTAAGCATCCCAATCACTATTAGTATCACTTCTATCCTCATCATCGGAGTCAGCTGATGCTTTCTTCATCCTTTGCATGGCTTCTTTAATATTTCGCTCTAGTTCATTTTCTGGATCTTTGATCGCAGGTTGTTTATTTACTTTCCGGAGCTTCACTCCTTTTCTGATGGCTGTTAGCATACTGTCTCTAACATCGATCGAGGTTTGGGGTTGCTCCACTTTTCGTAGATGACTTGCACCTCGTTTTAATGATGCCAATACTTCTTCCATGGAACCTACAAAAACAATCAAAGATGTTCATAGAGATCTCATGTTTGCGTTGCTGCCCATTCTGTCTTTGAACTGTAAAATTACTGTACTGACTGGCTGTCAAGTGTCCATCTACAGACTACTGAAGGGGCTACTCAATTACTGGTGGAGGTCAGCCCATCCTGTAAATTACTTTTAATCAAAGATCAGGATTGAACAACAAACATTACCTTACCGGAGAAGTCCAATGCTACGTTACATGACCATACCTACAATGCATCCAGAAAGTACTCACAGCACTTCACTTTTTCCACATTTTGTTATGTTACAGCCTTATTACAAAATGGATTAAATTCATGACTTTCCTCATAATTCTACAAACAATACCCCATAATGACAATGTGAAAAAAGTTTGAAATCTTTGCAAATGTATTAAAAATAAAAAAAAAAAAAAAAAAAAAAAAAAATCACATGTACATAAGTATTCACACCCTTTGCTCAAAACTTTGTTGAAGCATCTTTGGCACCAATTACAGCCTCGAGTCTTTTTGAGTATGATACTGCAAGCTTGGCACACCTATTTTTGGGCAGTTTCTCCCATTCTTCTTTGCAGGACCTATCAAGCTCCATCAGGTTGGATGGGGAGCGTCGGTGCACAGCCATTTTCAGATCTCTCCAGAGATGTTCAAGTCTGGGCTCTGGCTGGGACATTCATGTAAATTTACAGAGTTGTCCCATAGGCACTCCTTTGTTATCTTGGCTGTGTGCTTAGGGTTGTTGCCCTGTTAGAAGATGAACCTTCGCCCCAGTCTGATGTCCAGAGCGCTCTGGAGTAGGTTTTCACCAACGATGTCTCTGTACATTGCTGCATTCATCTTTCCATCGATCCTAAGGCTCCATTTACATGGGACACAGTTTCAACTTCCCCTCAACGTTTTATCTTGACAGCTAGAAACTAGCGTTTAAAACGTCGGTTTTGCATGCCACGTTTGCGTGTAGGAGCATTTTTGAAAATATATATATATATTTTTTTAAAAGGAAACGCCTGTAAACGAAACGCTCCTAGATGCGAGTTACCGCGTTTAGAGGTGTTTACAAGCTGTTTGGCGTTTCAAATGCCTCTGAACTGGTGTCTGAACCAATTTTTTTGTGTTCCAAAAAAAGCCTCTAAACTCAACTGCCAGGAAACGACCTTAAATGACCCTGTGTAAATGTACTGATAAGATAACATTAGATGAGTTCAGGAGCAGCTGAAAAAAACACCCAAATGCCTCTAAACGTCCGTTTACTAGCAGCAGCGTACACGAGGCCTTACTCATCTCCCAGTTCCTGCCACTGAAAAACATCCACACAGCATGATGCTGCCACCACCATGCTTCACTGTAGTGATGGTATTGGGCCTGGTGATGAGCTTGCCTGGTTTACTCAAAACATATTTGCCACTCAGGTCAGAGTTCAATCTTTGTTTCATCAGACTTTTGCAGAGAATTTTGTTTCCCATGGTCTGAGAGTCCTTCAGGTGCCTTATGGCAAACTCCAGGTAGCCTGTCATGTGCCTTTTAGTGAGGAGTGGCTTTCGTCTGGCCACTCTACCATACAGGCCTGATTGGTGGGGTGCTGCAGATGGTTTTTCTTCTGGAAGGTTCTATTCTTTCCACAGAGAAAACGCTGGAGTTCTGTCAGAGTGACCATTGGTCAGCTCCCTGACTAAGGCCCTTCTCCCACGATTGCTCAGTTTGGCCGGCTCTAGGAAGAGTTCAGGTGGTTCCAAACTTCTTACATTTACGGGTGGAGGCCACAGTGCTCATTGAGACCTTCAATAGTGCAGAATTTTTTCTGTACCATTCCCCAGATCTGTGCTTCGATACCATCCTGTGTCGGAGGTCTACAGATAACTCCTTGGACTTCATGGCTTGGTTTGTGCTCTGACATGTACTGTTAAATATGGGACCTTATAAAGACAGGGGTGTGCCTTTCCAAATCATGTCCAATCAACTGAATTTACCACAGGTGGTCCCCAATCAAGTTGTAGAAACATCTCAAGGATGATCAGTGGAAAAAGGATGCACCTGAGCTCAATTTTGAGCTTCATGGAAAAGGCTGTGAATACTTATGTACATGGGATTTTTAACTTGTTTATTTTTAATAAATTAGCAAAGATTGCAAACAAACAGCTTTCATGTTTTCATTATGGGGTATTGTTTGTAGAATTTTGAGGAAAATAATGAATTTAATCTATTTTGGAATAAGTCTGTAACATAACAAAATGTGGAAAAAGCGATGTGAATACTTTTCGGATGTGCTGTCTTTCCAGCTTTGACTATGTTTAAAGGGAATCAAGATAGAAATATAGGAGTTTCCTTGTTTTTAAACATACATGCTTCAGAGCTGACATTTTTCTGGAACAAATATGCACATATTAGGTGCCTTACCATCTGGCATAAACATGCTTGTTTCAGATCAGTGACACGCCAAGTAGTAAAGAAAAGAAGGATGGCAGCCATAGACATTTCTCTCCTAAAAACAAGGTAGCAATTACAGCTCCCATACATCTGGCCTAAAACAATGTGATAAACAAAGCAATTTTCTTTTTTGGTTGATTGAGGTTTAAGGCTGGGTTCACACCTATGCAAATTACTTACACCGCATCCAATTCGCATGACACTTAAAAACACAGTGTTTTCAATGTGCCCAGTTCACATAGGTGCAGTGCATTCACACTCCACATTGCACAGAATACGTGTGCGTTTTCTATGCAATGCGGTGCGAATTCCCAGCCTGTTAAGTTCAATAGGAATGCATCTAACACAGAAATGCGCTCCGCACTGAACAGGGCTCGTTCTCCCTGCTCGTGGCCCCTCCCTCCCCCCTGCAGCTGCTGCGCTGTGAAAATGGACAGGAGCCACCGAACGACGGCTCCGCCCCTTCTCAGCAGAAAAGAGGCTGGAATTCACACCGCAGTGGTGTGAATCCAGCCTAAAAGAAAAGTATAGACTTAAAAAACCCAAACAGTTATACTCACCTAGGTGGATGTAGCATCAAAGCAATGCTTGATTTTTCTCCCAGCGGCTCTTCAGTGGGAACTGAGCGATCAAACACTGCTGATCACTGAGTTCTCCCCCTCCGCTCTGAGCCATCACCGTCAGTCACCAGCTCTCTGCTCTTCCCCTCCAGCACTCAATGTAGCACTAAGCTGTGAAGGGGCTAGCTCATGGTTCTCGTGGATTGCTGAGAGGCCAAGCCAGGTGCCGGTCCAGGCTTCTGGGTATATACCAACCATATGGTCAGAATCTTTCCCGAGCCTTGGTTGGCTGAGTGACGTCACCTGACTGCAGACTTTAACTTGATGTCGCTTGAAAATGGGTCACAGGACCATCTTTTTTATGGGGCTCCGACAATTCGATTTTCACCCATTAAATTCAAGACCCGTCTCCTGAGCCACCAGAGGGAATAGGTGGTGTACATCTGGTGTAATTTGCATTTCTAATTCATTATTGAGACTGACAGGAGACTGAAGTTTCACGCAGGAGAAACAGTAATTACATGGCAAGATTGACTTAAGTTAAAAAAATTAAATAAAAATCGACTTAAGCTAGCCATACACTGGTCGAAATTTAGGAGATTGAATTTTGATCAGTGTGTAGGCTCCCCCGCACATCAGACGTTGGTTAACTACTGAACAACCAGCTCCCGTCCTTTTCCGTTGGCTGTTTGGCGTGGAATACCGTTGTTATGGACCAGATAGCTACCATAATCCCAGTATCCTCTGAAACGGCAGGCTTTCAGATAAAAGTGGTCTCTGCGCTGGATTCGCCGCGAGATCACCTTTAATCGGCGGCAGGAGAGGTGCCCCTCCCGCGGCGCTCCGGGCGTCTCCGTCGTTACCGGAGTCGGTGGTAGCGACGGAGATGATTGCGTCCGCTCCCCTGTGTGTCTGGATGCCAAGTGAGGGGAAGATGGCCCCCACTCGGCTCCATAGCATTAGATGGCAGAAGAGACATCAAATGTCACTTCCGCCCATAGCTCTTAAAGGGGATTTATTTATTTATTTTATTTTTTTTTCTGATTGCATTTAAGTCTAAATGTGAGATCTGAGGTCTTTTTGACCCCAGATCTCACATTAAGGCGGTCCTGTCATGCTTTTTTTCTATTATGGGAATGTTTACATTATTATTATTACATTATTAAGGGATGTTTACATTCCTTGTAATAAGAATAAAAGTGACCCAATTTTCTTTAAAGGACAGTGCAAAAATAAAAAGTAAAATAAATAAGAAAAAAAATTTAAAGCGCCCTGTCCCGCTGAGCTCGCGCGTAGAAGCGAATGTATACGCAAGTCACGCCTGCATATGAAAAAGGTGTTAAACCACACATGTGAGGTATCGCCGTGATCGTTAGAGCGAGAGCAATAATTCTAGCACTAGATCTCCTCTGTAACTCAAAAATGGTAACCTGTAGAGATTTTTAAAAGTCGCCAATGGAGATAGAAGTGCCAAAGTTTGTCGCCATTCCACGAGTGGGCGCAATTTTGAAGCATAACATGTTGGGTATCAATTTACTCGGCGTCACATTATCTTTCACAATATAGAAAAAAATTGGGCCAGCTTTATGGAAGGGTCTTATTTTTTAATTAAAAAAAGTCTATTTTTTCCCCAAAAAAATTGCGCTTGTAAGTCTGCTGCGCAAATACGGTGCGACAAAAGGTATTGCAACGGCTGCCATTTTATTCTCTAGGATGTCAGAAAAAATATCTAAGTAATTTGCTAGCAAAAAAAAATCAAAAAATTTTAACTTTTAACCACTTCAGCCCCGGAAAGATTTCACACTTTAGGACCAGAGCACTTTTTGTGATTCGGCACTGCGTCGCTTTAACTGACAATTGCGCGGTCGTGCGACGTTGTACCCAAACGAAATTTGCGTCCTTTTTTTTCCCCAGAAATAGAGCTTTCTTTTGGTGGTATTTGATCACCTCTGGGTCATTTATGATCGCCGCTATAAACAAAAGAAGAGCGACAAAAAAATACATTTCTTACTTTTTGCTAAAATACAAATCCAAAAAAAAAATTATATATATAAAAAAACATTTTTTCCATCGGTTTTGGTCGATTTATATTCTTCCTCATATTTTTGGTAAAAAAAAAAAAAAATCGCAATCAGCGTTTATTGATTGGTTTGCGCAAAAGTTGCTGCGTTTATGGACGATGAGAATTAATTTCTGGGGTTTTTATTTTTTAAAATTTTTTACTAGTAATGGTGGAGATTTTTAGCGGTACATGTCGGACCATTTTGACACTTTTTTGGGACCATTGGCATTTATACAGCGATCAGTGCTATGAAAATGCACTCATTACTGTGTAAATGCCATTGGCGGTGAAGGGGTTAACCTGGAGGGGGCGCTCTAAGGATTAACTGTGTTCCCTGGGCGTGTTCTAACTGTATGTGGGCTGCCCTGGCTGGGGAAAGGGGGTGATCATGGCTTCCATATAGAGGAAGCCTGTGATCACTGCCCTTCCCCCTCTATGAGAAAGGAGATCCGTGTTTACTTACACGGACCTCCGTTCTCTCACTGCGGGGGGGGGGCCATCGTGGGTAGCTGGCGGTGATCGAGCCCACCCTACCCACTCCCTGCCCCCCCGAACACAGTGAGCTCGCATGCGCGCCTCCGGCAGTGCGCGCACGCTCACAATACTAGTTATCGCGGCCGCCGTTAAATGACGGTGTTTCACGATAACGACCCACCTTGCCGCCGTCACGCTGCAGCGGGCGGTCAGGAAGTGGTTAAGTTACTTCCCTTTCCACATTTTTTTGCAGGGCACTTCATCTACTCTTACCCCCATTTTGCTTCCTTTTGCAGCCCTCTAGCCCTTTCCAGGACTTTTTTACAGCTATTTTTGTGCCCAAAAGTTCGGGTCACTATTGACTTCAATGGGGTTCGGGGTTAAGTTCAGGTCAAGTTCGGTGCCGAACCCAAACTTTTTTGCGAAGTTCGGCCAAACCCGTTGAACCCGAACATCCAGGTGTTCGCTCAACTCTAGTTAGGACCCATGCCAGCCTTTCCTATGCCATTAAGAACCCCTTCTCCTAACTCAGGAAAAGCCAACATTTCCCCTTTCACTGCACAGCCAGGAGTCCAGGTGGACACGGATAATTTTTCCCCAACCATTTTTTTCAGACATGCTAGCATTAATTGTGGCCCAGGGCAACCTGTACGCACAACAATTTATAGCAAGTAACCCAACGTCCTATTATTCCCATCCCTATAAGTGGAGAGACCTAACAGTGGAGGAGTTAAAGACTTTTTTGGGCCTCACATTCTGTATGGGAACAAAAAGAATGAATTACGTTCATATTGTTCAACCCGCTCCATCCACCACATGCCGAACCAGATATCTCATGATAATGAGGTTCCTACATTATAATGACAATACCCAGTGTCTCTCCCGAAATTACCCAAATTATGACAAGCTTTATAAAATTCGGCCACATCTAAATTATTTTCCTGAAAAATTCCCCCAGTTGTTTACTCCAGACCAACACATATACGTGGATGATTCACGATATCCCCAACAAAAGAGCCCGCTATGGGGTGAAAGTGTATAAATTATGTGACCGAGCCACAAGCTACACATATGCCTTCATAGTGTCCGAAGGGAAGGACACCCAGCTGTATCCCCTGGATTGCCCAGACTATTTAGCATCAAGCGAGAAAGTTGTTTGGGACCTCATATACCCAGAAAGGCTATGTCCTGTATGCAGATAACTTCTACACGAGTCTGCCCCTGTTCCGCAACCTTCAAAGGAGGAAGACGCCAGCATGTGGCACTGTGAGAAAGAACATGAAGGGCTTTCCTCAAATGCTTGTCAATATGAAGTTAAGAAGAGGGGAGACTGCAAGTCAGTGATATGAGGAAATTAGGGCAGTGAAGTGAAGGAACAGAAGGGATGTCTGCATGCTATCTTCCATGCACAATAAAATCTTTGTGGAAATCCCCAGAAGGAATGGCCCCATCCAAAAGCCAAAAGCCAACATGTGTCCATAAATACAATTTGTTCATGGGGGAAGTCGACTTCAATGACCAAATGCTCGCACCCTACCTTGCCACAAGACGAACATACCACTGTTATAAAAAAAGTATTAATTTTTTTTTCATTTGGCCATATACAACTCCTATATAATCTACTGCTACTCCACCAAAACCCCCCAAACCTTACTTGACTACCAGGAGGAAATTAGCACTGTCCTTATATTCCTGAACGGCCCACCAGAAAACATTTGATCCGATGTTCTTAGTAGACTCTCCGAACGCCATTTCCCAGATAAAATCCCTCCCAGATCAACAGGCCAAAGAAGTCAGAAAAAATGTAGGGTGTGTACCAGTGTTAGAGTTAGAAGAAACACCTCTTATTATGTCCCCAGTGTCCTTCCCCACCAGGCTTCTGCATAGGTGACTGTTTCACACCCCTTATGCCACTGCTTGCTCCGAAATTGACCCTACCCTGGCTTGTTAATAGACCACGCTTCTGCCTACTACTTCTGTACATACTTCTGCCTGATCTGGAACTGACCCTGGACTGTTATTGGACAACGCTTCTGCCTACTGCTTCTGTACATACCTCTGCCTGATCTGGAACTGACCGTGGACTGTTTGACCATGTTTTTTGCCTGCCTCTTGGACAGATCTTGTACCCTACTACTGGAGTAATGGGATTCAAAACACAGGGGTCTCACATATGTGAGGGATTCAAAATAGTTTTTCTGGATGAAGAAAACTATTTTTTTTCTCTTTCCCAGATTAGGGTCTGGATACTCGGAGGCTTCAAAGAGAATTAGGTGGGAGAAGCCTCTACCCCTGTCCCCATTCTGTCCTGAATGAGGCCCTACTTGCTGCCTGTAATACTTACTGATATCATGTCTCTGCCTGCCTCATGAACTGACCACACCTCCGTCTTCTACCTGTACTACGGACCATGTTCCTGTCTATGGACCAATGTATTTCTATTGTAATTCCAGGACCAATATTTTGGCACTGCTGACAATATCTCTGCCTGCACTGACCCTGGACTGTATATGGACAGTATCCCTGCCTGCTGCCTGTACTGACTATGGACAGTATTCCTGCCTGTTGCCTAGACAATTGTGTTCACTGTTGCTGACCAAGTCTTGATATGTGCATGCTATGTGTCCCTAGAACAGCTGACGGTGTTCCTTGCACATTGGGCCTCTGTATGTGGCCAGGTTGTGTAAAAGTCTCACACATGTGATATTGCCATACTCAGGAGGAGTAGCAGAATGTATTTTGGGGTGTCATTTTTGCTATGTACATGCTATGTGTTGGAAATTTCTTATACATGGACAACTTTATGTAAAAAAAATTCATTACATTTTTTTCCACATTTTCCAAAAACTTCTGGAAAAAATTACACGTTCAAAAGACTCGTAATGCCTCATATATTATACGTTGGGTTGTTTGATTTCCAAAATGGGTTAATTTTGTGGGTGTTTCCATTGTCCTAGTGCTCCAGGGCCTTCAAAAGTGGAATAGGTGGTTGAGAAATGAGATGTGTGCCGCTAGAATGCTTGGGGCTCTGTATGTGGCCAGGCTGTGTAAAAGTCTCCCACATGTGGTATCGCCATACTCAGGAGGAGTAGCAGAATGTATTTTGGTGTGTCATGTTTGCTATGTGTTGGAAATATTTTATAAATGGACAACTTTGTGTAAAAAAAATGACATGTTAAAAAGACTCAATATATCTCATATCTCATTTTGTGGGCGTTTCCATTGCCTTGGGGCTCCAGGGCCTTCAAATGTGTAATAGGTGGTTGAGAAATTAGATGTGTAATTTATGCTCCTAGAATGCCTGAAGGTCCTCCCTGCATGTTGGGACTCTGTATGTGGCCAGGCTGTGTAAAAGTCTCCCACATGTGGTATCGCCATACTCAGGAGGAGTAGCAGAATGTATTTTGGGGTGTAGTTGCAAGTATGCATATGCCGTGTCAGAGAAATAACCTGTTACAATGACAATTTTGTGAAAATAAAAATCTTAATTTTGCTAAGAATTGTGGGAAAAAATGACAGCTTCAAAAAACTCACCATGCCTCTTACTAAATACCTTGGAATGTCTACTTTCCAAAACGGAGTCATTTGGGGGCATTTGTACTTTCCTGGCTTAGTGCCCATTCACACAGGGGCGACTTGTGATCCGACTTGAGTTGCCTCAAGTCGCCCCAAATCGCTTGACATCTGAAATCCCATTGAAATGAATGGGAGCCGTCTTAATATACACGACTGAAATCGCTCCAACTTCAAGGCAACTTCTGAAAAGGTCCCTGTACTACATCTAGGCAACTTCTATCTGACTTGTGCCCATAGGATTCAATAGAAGTCGCCTCCAAGTCGGATCCCCATCCATACTGAAGTGACTTTGACAGGAAACACAAAAGTTTTTATCCAGTACTCCCTATAAATTACCCAGTCACCCCCTCCCCACTGAGCACTTCCTGGATGCCGTTTACTCTGCTTGGCTGTGTGTGTTCCTTCTAAAAATGTCACCCAGAGCTCTGAGGCTGTTCAGCAGAGATGCTGTGGACAACGAGGTGCTAATTAGGCACTGTAGGGATCACCCAGTACTGTGGGACAAGACTAATCCCAATTATAAAGATCAGGGGAAAAGGGATAATGTCTGGCTGGAGATCTGCCAGCTGTGTGTTGAGGAATGGGAGACGTTAACCCAGGATGCCCATACAGCAAAGTGTAGGTGTAATTATATTATATTATTCATTTATAACATATGACTAATGACTAGAGTTGAGCGAACACCTGGAAGTTCGGGTTCTGCTGGTCCGTCCGAACTTCGGGACAAAGTCCGGGTCCGGGTCCGGACGGAACCCGAACGATCGCACGAAAAACGAAAAAAATACAAAAATAAAAAAATTTTTATAAATGTCAATAAAGGGACAGGGGTAAAAAAACATCCCGTGAACGGGATGGGAATGGGGGTAAAATGAAGGAAAACGTCGGGAGACCCCGAAAGGTCCTGAAAGGATGTCGGTAAAAACACGGATTTTCAAGCCCAGGGGTAACTAAAGTTACCCCAAGCAACAGGCACGCTAGCAAGCCCAAGGCAGGCCTGGGCCTGGGCCTGAAACAGGGCTTCAAGCCTGCCTGGTCGTCTTGGGCTTGAAGGTCCAC
>BLSH010415170.1:2102773-2114363 GCA_018402905.1 Glandirana rugosa | reverse complement strand
GTACCCAACTGAACCTCTAAGGAGGCGCCAGACGCGCCTACACTGCCGCCTGCAAAACTTTGCGGCCAAAAGCAGCATCCGAAGATGCAAACACATCAACTTTATAAAACTTAGTGAAAGTGTGTACCGAGGCCCAAGTGGCCGCCTTGCACACCTGTGACACCGAGGCCTGGTGTCTGAAAGCCCAGGAAGTGCTAACAGCCCGGGTAGAATGAGCCGTGACTGGAAAAGGGGGAACCTTGCCCCGAACAGAATACGCATGGGTCACGGTTTTTCTAATCCAATGAGAAATCGTAGCCGACGAGGCCGCAAATCCCTTGCGCGAGCCCTCTGGCAGTACAAACAAGGCATCAGCTTTTCGAAAAGAAGCTGTAGCAGCCAAGTACACTAGTAAGGCCCTCACCATGTCCAAAGCATGCAACTCAAACTCCTGCGATGGGTGCGATGGGTGCGATGGGCGAGGGCACAATGAAGGCAGAACAATATCTTCATTAATGTGAAAAGAAGAGACCACCTTCGGAAGGAAGGAAGGAGAGGGTCGCAAGACCACCTTATCTTTATGCATGACTAAGTAGGGAGACTTGCACGATAGTGCTGCCAATTCCAACACCCGTCTGGCGGAAGTGATGGCAACTAAAAAGGCCACCTTCTGCGACAGCAGTTGTAAGGAAATCTCCCTGATATTCTCATAAGGTGGTTTCTGAAGGACAGAAAGCACCAAATTCAGATGCCACGGAGCCATCGGAGTCCTCACCCGAGGTACCACATGTCGCACACCCTGTACAAAGGTACGAATTAACGAGTGCGAAGCTAAAGGTCTCTGAAAGAGAATCGCCAGAGCGGATATCTGGCCCTTGAGAGTACTCAAAGCCAGGCCCTGTTGCAAAAAAGTCAGGACCCTAGACACGACATAAGAGTGAGGGTTATGACCCTCCGCTTCGCACCAAGCTATGTAAGCCTTCCAGGTGCGGTGATAAATCTTGCGAGAAGTACACTTGCGAGCTTTTAACAAAGTAGGGATTACGGAGTCGGCGACTCCCCTGTCCCTTAACACCTGGGACTCAATAGCCAAGCTGTCAAAGCCAGCGAGGGTAAAGCAGGGTGCAAGATGGGACCCTGAGACAGATGATCGTCTCGCAGCGGGAGCCGCCAAGGGGCGTCTGCCCCCATTTGCACCACGTCGGCGTACCAAGTGCGCCGAGGCCAATCTGGAGCCACCAGGATAATTGGTATCCCCTCCGCCACTATCCTGCGTATTAATCGCGGGAGCAGTCTTTTCGGAGGGAAGGCGTACAGAAGGCGGTAAAGGCCCCAGGGGGCCACCAGAGCGTCCGTGGCCACTGCCAACAGATCCTTCGTTCTGGACACAAAGGTTCTCACCTTGTGATTGAACCGGGACGCCATGAGATCCACGTCCGGCGTCCCCCATCTGCGGCAAATTTGATTGAACACTTCCGGGTGGAGAGACCACTCTCCCTGGTCCAGCGTCTGGCGACTGAGAAAATCCGCCTGCCAGTTCTCCACACCTGGAATGTAAATGGCTGAGATCGCCGGAATGTGAAGTTCCGCCCAACGCAGTATCAGAGCTGCCTCTGCTGCAGCTGCTGGACTCCTTGTGCCGCCCTGATGGTTCACATACGCCACTGCTGTGGCATTGTCCGATTGAATTCAAATCGGACGACCCTGCAATCTCACTGTCCAGTGAAAGAGGCACAATCTGATTGCTCTCAGCTCCAGAACGTTAATGGGGAGGCGGGCTTCCTGTGCCGACCAATGGCCCTGGGCAGATAGCTGCCCCAGGATCCCTCCCCAGCCCGAAAGACTGGCATCCGTGGTGATGATCACCCACTGAAGGGGTAGGAACGTCTTCCCCTGAGTTAGGGCCGAGTCCCGAAGCCACCAGGTCAGAGACGCCCTGGTCTGGGAGTTCAGACGGATCAGAAGGTCCAAAGACCGAGGGGACCTGTCCCACCAGCCAGAATCGCTCGCTGAAGGAGACGAGTGTGACTCTGGGCGAATGGTATCGCCTCGAACGACGAGACCATGAACCCCAGCACCCGCATACAGGACCGTAATGAAGACTGACTGTGCGACAAAAGAGTGCGCATTGCCGACTGCAGACACAGCAACTTGGCTGGAGGGAGGAACACCTTCGCCTGCTCTGTGTCTAGAATTAGACCCAGATACTCCAGGCGACGGGATGGAGACACCGACGACTTCTGCAGGTTCAGTAACCAGCCAAAGTCCAGCAGTGAAGTCATTGTGATTCCCTCATTCTCCTCCAGAGCCGAGGCGGACTCTGCTAGCAGGAGCAGATCGTCCAGATATGCCACTACCGCAATGCCTCTCTGTCGCAGCAACGCCAACACCAGGGCTACCAACTTTGTGAAAACTCGAGGTGCTGAGGCCAGGCCGAAGGGGAGTGCCACAAATTGAAAATGGAGGTCTCCCACCGCAAAGCACAGGAAGCGCTGATGTCGTGGATGAATGGGTACATGGAGGTACGCATCCCTGATGTCCAGGGACGCCAAAAATTCCCCCTGATGAAGGGCGGCCACGACCGAGCGGATAGATTCCATACGGAATTTCCGCGCCCTGACATACCGGTTTAGGGCCTTCAGGTCCAGTACGGGCCGAACCCCCCCCCCCCCCCTTTTTTGGGAACCACCAAAAGATTCGAGTAGAACCCTCAAAACCTCTCTTCTGGGGGCACTGGCACGATCACCCCCTGGTCTGAGAGCACTTGTACAGCCCCAAAAAGGGCCTCCCGGTGTTCCTGCAGGAGCCCTAAATTTGATGGGAAGAACCTGTCTGGGGGCAGAGTGATGACTTCTATCCTGTACCCGGTGGACACCACTTCCCGGACCCAGCGGTCGGAAATGTGAGCCAGCCACCGGTCTGCGAACCCCAGAAGACGTCCCCCCACCCAAAACCCGGGTGGGGGCAACCCATTAGGCTGAGGAGGACTTGTCTTCCGCCTTTTCGGTTTTGCGCTGCCGTCTTCCGGCCCCTGCAGCGACCTTACCGGGACGGGTCCCTTTACCTGTTGCGCCCGGGGCGCGAAAAAACTTCTTCTGACCCGAAGGAGGGGGCCCCTGTCTACGGCGAAACTCACGCCTGCGGGGCTCCGGAAGGAAGGTACTCTTACCTCCTGTGAAGTCCTTAATAATCTCATCCAAACATGGACCAAATAGACTTCCACCTTGAAAAGGGAGGTCAGCAAGACCTTTTTTGGAAGCGTGGTCACCGGACCAAGAACACAACCAAGGTATCCGTCTGAGTATGATGGCAAAAATCGTTATTCTGGACAACATCGGCAGTAAATCAATAGCTGCATCACAAAAGTACTTGAACCCTTGGAGTAAAAACTCAGCCTTCTGCGGAGCATCCATCAGGAGCTCTTCCATACACCCGGATAAATGTTGTGCCGCCATGGCGGACGCCAAGGCCGGTCGCACAGCGGAACCTGCCACCAGGAACAGCGACTTTAAAAGCGCCTCTGTTTTTCCATCAGCGGGATCCTTAAAAGGAGGAGTCCCTTCCAGAGGAATGGTCGTCGCCTTACTAAGGCGTGCTATCGGTGGGTCCACCACAGGCGATTCCCATTTTTTTAAAAAGCTTTCCTCAAAGGGATAGCGAGCAGCAAACCGTTTTGACAGCGAAGAAGAGTGCTGTGGACGCTGCCATTCACGATAAAGAAAATAATCAAAAAAGTCATTGTAGGGATAAGCCTTGGGGGCCCTAGGGGGCCTAGAGGACCCACACACATACGCAGCAGACCGCGATTCGCCATCCTGATCCAGTTGCAGCTTAGTGCGAATGCCAGCGATAATGGTAGCAACCAACGCTTTCTCGCGTGCACCAGCCGCCCCCCGATCCCCCTCGCCGTCCGATGGGCCCAGTTCCCCATCGGATAGGTCCGCTGGGGTCCCTGAGACCCCTGAGGCCACTTCCGGCTCAGAATCCTCCCCTGATGAATAATGAGGAGGAGGGGGACGCTTCTTGGGGACCTGTTGGGAGACGTCCGCCCGGGGGAGAAATTCGCTAAATACCGCCGGCAGCTGGTCCAAAAATGCCCCTTGCGCAGATTGCGCTTCCTCAGCAGGTTCAGCAGTGTAATCTGCCATTGCTTTCCCCCAGAAAAAAACTCTTAGTGACACACAGGGAGACTAAGGAGAATGAGGCACCCCCACACTGCCGCACACCAACACCCCACAGTGCACCAGGGAACCCAGGAGGACTGCACCCACCGCCACCAGCACCCACAGGGAGCCCAGCTATACTTGCTGTTCCGCTGCCTGTTTCTGGATGGATCGTCAGAAGAGCTGCGCCGCCAGATCACCACCGTTCCACAGAGAAGGGAAATGCTGCAGACACGTGTATTTGCAGAGGCATGCAGTCAAAATGGCTGCCGTTAAACACTGGAGGCCAAAAAACACCTTCAGGGAACGTGCAGTACTGCAAAACGGCCGCTCTGAGCGCTAGAGGGAAAGCCCCATAGGCCCAAAATGTCTGCGGCTACGGCAAAATGGCGGCGAAAATCGATACTAACGCCCAGAGGATCGGTGTGGTGCGGGGGGGTGAACGGGAGCTCCGCGCGTCCCACCAGCGGCTACCCAGCAAGAAAAAACATTTTTTTTTTGTTTTGCGGCCGTCGGTCCCCCTTTCCGCCCCTAAAAAGGGGGGAAGGCAGGAACTCTCACTCGCCACTCCGACGAGCGCCGTGGGTAGCCACCCAGTCGCAGACCTTCCGCCCCCTCTTGGCGGTATGCTGCAGGCCAGAAAATCGCCCTTCCCGAATTGCATCCGAGAGTGGGCGCAAGGGGGGGGGGGGTCACCCCAGGCAGCCCGCACGGAACAGGCACAATTCGGCGGGTCCCCGTACGTCGGGACTGGCTCGCATCGGTTGGCCAGGTCGGGGAAAGTACAGAGCCCATGGACTCTATGCCCCGACCGGCTTCTTGATAGCAGATCAAATGCTTGATAGAAGACCAATAAAAGTAAAAGAAAATTAAATAAAAAATGGTCACAAACAGGACCGCAATTCCCCTGAAGGGAAGCCAGGTCAACTCCTTGCAAACTAGGCATTGAAACTGAAGAGCTATGCTATGAGGGGGTTTATGTAGGAAGAGAGGACGGCCCCCATGGGAGGGGCCAGCTGTTTCTTTTCCCTGCCTAGTTAACTCCTAGTGGGACAAGCATAAACCACACACGTCATGATGAGCTGCGTCTGTCAGTGAACGATAGGAGAAAGTAAGACAACAGTAAAGTTAGGCCAATTTTTTTTTCCATATTGTGAAAGATAATGTTACGCTGAGTAAAATGATACCCAACATGTCATGCTTCAAAATTGCGTCCGCTCGTGGAATGGCAACAAACTTTCCAACATAAAAATCTCCATTGGCGACGTTTAAAAAATTCTACAGGTTAGCATTTTTGAGTTACAGAGGAGGTCTACTGCTAGAATTATTGCTCTCGCGCTAACGATTGCGGCGATACCTCACGTGTGGTTTGAACACCGTTTTCATATGTAGGCGGGACTTACATATGCGTTCGCTTCTGCACGCGAGCTGGCAAGGACGGGGCGCTTTAATTTTTTTTTTTTTTATTTTACTTTTTATTTTTACATTGTTCTTTTTAAAAAAAAAAATTGATCACTTTTAGTCCTATTACAAGAAATGTAAACATTCCTTGTAATAGAAAAAAGCATGCCAGGACCTCCTAAATATGAGATATGGGGTCAAAAAGACCTCAGATCTCATATTTACACTAAAATTTAAAAAAAAAATGGGCCCTTTAGGAGCATTGGGCGGAAGTGACTTGTGACGTCACCTCTGCCCTGCCATGTTTTGGAGCCGGGTGAACGCTCACTCGGCTCACGGACACTGGGGGGGGGAGGGGAGGGACAGATAAAAGTCCCCGCTGATAAAAGTGATCTTGTGGCGTATCCGCCACTGAGACCACTTTTATCTTGTGCAGAATCACCTGCACTAACAGAAGATACCGGGGTTATGGTAGCTATCTGCTACCATAACAACGGTATTCCACTTCAAAGTGACCGCTGTCACCCGACGGCGTTGGTCCGAAAGTGGTTAACTGAAAATTTTGCGGTCGTGCAACGCTGTACCCAAATAAAATGTATGTCCTTTTTTCCCCCCACAAATAAAGCTTTCTTTTGATGGTATTTGATCACCTCCGCGGTATTTATTTTTTGCACTAACAAAAAAAAAAAAAAAAAAAATGTTTTACTTTCTGCTATAAAACATATCCAATAAAAAAATGTAAAACATCTAATTTCTTCATCAATTGAGGCCAATATGTATTCTGCTTCATATTTTTGGCAAAAAAATCCCAATAAGCATATATTGATTGATATGCGAAAAAGTTATAGTGTCTACAAACTATGGGATATATTTATGGAATTTTTATTTATTTTTACTAGTAATGGTGGCGATCAGCGACTTATAGCAGGACAGCGATATTGGGGCGGAACAATTCGGACACTGACTGACACTTTTGAGGGAACCAGTGACACTAATACATTGATCAGTGCTAAAAATATGCAGTCACTGTATGGGAAGGGGGTGATCAAAGGGTTATCTGTATGCCTAGCTAATGTTTCAGTGTAGTGGGGGAGGTGCTTTTACCAGTGGAAGGCATGGATCGGTGTCCCTGCTCTGCAGAGTCACAGGATCTATGCTTTCTGTACTGACAGAACTGCCATTCTGCCTGTGTACCGAGCAATCAGCGGGTGCCGGGAACCATCAAGTCCACGGGACCTGCTGATCGGCTCCCATTGTGTAGAATCACAGCCGGAGCGAGCCGCCGGCACCACACACTTGTGCCCCATACCCGGAAGTGCAGGATTACACACACACACACACACACATATATATATATATATATATATATACATACATACACACATACCACATACACACACACGTGTGATCCTATGCAGCGTGGTTGCCCTGTAGCAGTAAAACTGCTATAAGAAGGTCAGGAAGTAGCTAAAGCACAGCTGAACTTTACCTTTCCGTCAACGGTCCCCATCCCCCTCCCAGCATCGTCATCTTCTTCTGAGTTTCGGTCTTTAGGTCTCTTCATTGGCGCATGCACAGGAGACAGTCATTCCATCACACAGGGACCATGCTGGCAATGTAAACTAGCTGTGCATGTGCAGCTTAGTTTACATGCTGGCGATCGCTGTGAGCAGACAGGTAGGTGTATTTTATTACAGAAGATACATTAGATGTCTCTTCTGCAATAAACAGACCGTCTGTTCTCAGTTTATGACAGAGAAAATTTAGTTCTGCTTTAAAGTGGTTGTAAACCTCAGATGTGAAATCTGAACAAAGCATATCCTTCTGTAGTGTGTACTTATCTCAATTAAAAGCACTAAGTGTCATTTCTGTCTGCTGCTTCATTCCTCTGCTATCAGCATGAATCATTTCTGACAAGTTTTCCTGACACTAAGAGAAAAATGGTGAAGGGAGGGATCTCCAGCTGATTAACAGCCTCAGCTCTGTTCCTGTGTGAAGGGGGTGGAGGTATCCCTTCCCTCCAATCAGTTTGTTTCAATGAGCTCTGCAGTGTGTAATTTCAGCTTTCTGCCCCCTTTTTTCTGACAGCCCAGACAAGCTGTATAAATTCTGCACTTTGAACAGATGAAAAGGAAAAGACGACTGCAGATAAACAGGTACAACTTATGTAGTACCTGTTTATATACAGTCCTTTCTCCTCTACACCCCTTTAGGCTGGGTTCACACTATTGCGAATTGGATGCAGGATATTTTGACCGGCTCTCTATGGAGCCGGTTCACATATCTCTGCTGTGGCTCCGGTACAAATTTGCACAGGAGCCCTGTGCGTCTTTTGGTCCGTATTCAGCCAAAAATTCAGGCTGAAATTGGACCTGAAATGGTAAACCAGGATGCACCAGACCCCTGCAGGGAGCCGCATGCGAAGTTAGTGTGAACCCAGCCCTAATGTACAGAATTGACAAGATTTCTCAGCTCCAGGAAGCAGGTAACAGGGATTTGATGTCACACTGCACAGCACAGAGAGGAAAACTGAGTGTAATCTGAGAACTGCGTGGTGGTAAAGAACACACTCCCCTCTACATTGTCACATAATGAAACGTGCACAGCTGAGGCTGTGATTCACTTGCTGCATGCTGGGGGGGCCATCTCCGGGGATTGCTTGGTGTCGGCATAGATTGTCAGAAGTGATTCATGGACATAGCCGAAGGTAAAGAGAGCAGACAGAAATCATACCAGGTGCTTTCTATGCATAAATATAAAAAGCCTTGTGTGCAGCAGCCCCCCTAAATACTTACCTAACCCCCATCTCTGTCCAGCAAAAAACAAGTGCTTTCCTGAGCATGCCACCCTCCTAAATCTAGTAGAAAGAGACGGGTGTCCTGTTTGAAGTAACACCTGTACAAAGAATGGACTTTAAGGGCACAACATGAGACCAATTTATATAAAATTATATTTATTCGAAAATTTTTTAAAAAGACCAAGATTAAAAAAGGGGAAGTAGGTATAGAACCTCTTCCAATACAAAATGGGTACTATAAGTGATGCCTACATATACTTATATATACATATACAAGCACAATTGTATCGGTTATAAATTCCAATTCTTGTCAATTAAGTATATGTAGGCATCAATTATAGTACCCATTTTGTATTGGAAGAGGTTCTATAAATACTTCCCATTTTTTAATCTTTATGTCTTTTTTAAACAATTTTTGAATAAATAAAATTTTATATAAATTGGGATATCTCATGTTGTGCCCTTAAAGTCCATTCTTTGTACAGGTGTTTCTTCAAACAGGACACACATCTCTTTCTACCCATCTGGGAATCTCCTCCCAATTGGCTGAGACACAGCAGCGGCGCCATTGGCTCTCACGGCTGTCAATTCAAGTCGGTTAGCCAATCAGGATAGAGAGGGGGCAGGACCGAACAGCAGCTCCATGTCTGAATGGACGCAGGGAGCTGTCACTCGACTCGGGTGCCCCCACAGCAAGCTGCTTGTTGTGGGAGCACTTGCCAAGAGGGAGGGGTCATGAGCAGTGAAGAGGGACCCGAGAAGAGGAGGATACGGGCTGCTCTGTGCAAAACCAAGTGCACACAGGAGGGCAAGTATAACAGGTTTGCTATTTTTTTTTTTTTTAAACGAGACTTAACAATCACTTTAATTTCCCGAAAAAGCTATGCCCTGTGTTACTGCAGATGTAAATGCTTTTAAATTATAATGCATGTAGATTAAAAATGCTAATTTTTTTCTTACCTATACATTGATTCAGATTTGCTTTTTGGGACGCGGGTGTGTATTTATTTACTGATTTTTCAACCTCCATCGGTTCAGGCCCGCTAGGATTTAAAGTCTCTTCCGAACGAGGTAGTGGAGCTTGCACTGATAAAAGAGCACTCATTGGTGGAAGAGGAGGAGGAGGAGGAGGAGGTGGTGGTGGTGGAAGCAGGTGAGGAGGCCCTGGAGGAAGAGGAAGTGGCGGTGGTGGTGGAAGACTATGAGGGGGAAGGAAATGATTGCCTGGGTCAGTGGGGTCAGTGCTTGGGGTTCCAACATTTCCTTTGTGCACAAAGATCTGAACAGGGATATCTGCTGGACCTCTTCTGGTTACCCGGGAGGGATTTAAGCTCTCGGGAGGTTTGCTGGGGAGCCGAGGCTGGACTCGCAAGGTTTTCAGTATCCCAGGAGATTCTTTCTTCTGCAGCAAAAGACACAAAGAAAAATGTCCCATTAACAAATACTACTCTTGCATCATTTCACATTTATTTCCCTCTGCTGCAAGAGAACATGACTGCGCACAACTTGAACACAGCAATTTAACACTCACATCTTTAAAGGATTTTAATCGCTGTAGCGTTTTTTGACGTTCCTGATCGACCCACTCCCTTTTCTTCTTCGCCTCTTCTTTTTTCTTGTCTCTTTTCTGTCGTAACACAAAGAGAGCTGTTAAAGTGTCTCCCACACACAGTTTTAAATGGAGCAGAAGCCTATGAGTTGGCGTGAAAACAAACTATATTCATAGACAGGGTACTCACCATCTGCACAGAATGATGCTGCTGGAGCCGTTTCTGGATTTCCTGGTACTGCTTCAGTTTAACTTCCTGCGTCTCCATGCACTGATCCTATAAATCAGGAGTAAAAGGAGACACAAGGGTTAACCTGTGTTTGGTCCTGTGGTCCGATTTTACTGAAATCTATAACATGGCAATTATATATCCCTTTTCTGGGCCAAAAAAAGGATATGCTTTAAAAACAAACGCACATCAAAACACTTTCTTATGGTGGGTGGTGTAGTGCCAAGGTTGATTTCCCCGAGATAAACTAGTGTCTAATATTTAAAGTGGTTGTAAACCTCCAAAAAAAAAACACAAGACAAAGGCATAATGAGCTAGTATGCATTCTCCCCCACCTCGTATACAGCTGAGAACAGAGGGAATGTGATCACAAAAAAAGGCAAAAAAGGTATGTATGTTTTTTTTTTATACCTATACAAAAACGTTTTGTCTTTTATTCTTACTTTAAACGGATCATTTACGATAACTTTATGTTGTTTTAATAGCTTCTTGACCCCTTTTACTCTCTGACAAACGCTAGTGCCTTCTAGGAAAACGTGAATTTATTCTGAAAGCTGGGTTCACACTGGTAGACACGACTGTTGCACAACTGTCATGCTACTTTGCCCTGCGACATCAGTCCTACATCGGTCCTACTTCTGACCCGGTTCACACTGATGCAACATACGCACCGACTTTGGGAGCACATGTCGCATGACGAGTACAAATCAATGGTTCCCTATGAGAGCCGTCTTAACTGATCCGACACAAGTTGGTCCAACTTTAGAAAAGGTTCCTGCACTACTTTGGTCCATTTTCAGCCCATTAAATATCACTGAAGTCGGATCCTCGTCCTAACCATCTGGCTTGTGAGATCCGACTTAGTGATTACAGCAGCAGGATAAGGAATTTATGTCACAATGGGATTGTTTTGATTGGTCAAGTCAGACTATCTCAAAGTCGCAGCGAAATCGTATCCTGTTCATTCAAGTCGGATGGAAGTAGGAGCGATGTAGGACTGATGTCGCAGGGTACAGTAGGATGACAGTCATACAACAGTCGTGTCGTTCCAGTGTGAACCCGGCCTCCATCCGTCTTGAATGAACAGGATACGATTTCACTGTGACTTTGAGATATTCCGACTTGTACTTTGACCAATCAAAACCCTCCGGCCCAAGTGTGACCTTGCTGTGCTGACAACATACTGACAGTAGGATGACATGGGACGCTGTAGTCAGGATGTAGCGAGGATGAAGGTAGGCTGAACTTACTTGTCCTATGCTAAAGCGACGCTGAAACTCTATCAGACTGAACTGGTTAGTTTTGTTAGGGTAACACTGTATTTAAGGAATAGGACGACGACATTAGTGATTCAGCCTAGAGTGTTCGGTCTACCAATCCTGCTCCTAGGCTGAAGTCACTATAAATTACCCGACTTTTACCTGGTTTCATCACGTCCTTGGAAAAGATTTCAACCTGGTTGAACACAGCCT
>BLSH010415170.1:2085043-2098551 GCA_018402905.1 Glandirana rugosa | reverse complement strand
CTCGACGGGCGCAGCGGTAGCCACCGGAGCAGACTTACCATCCCCTAGGGGAGGCATGCTGCTGGCCAGGCCCTTTGGACATGCGTACCTAGTCACTGGGCTCTAGTGGGGTTTAGCCACTGGCCGCCCGCACGGAACGGGCTCTATGCGGTGGTCACCCCGAAGGGCGGTCGCATAGTGTCGGCCGGACTGGGGAAAGATTTGGATTCGAGATATCCTCTATACCACCAGCCAGCTTCTTGATAGCAGTCTTCATCAGATGATTCTTCAGGAGACCGCAGCTCCCAAAGGGAACCAGGTCTACTCCTTGCACTAGGCAAAAGAAAACTGATGTGCTATGCAGAGCAGGGGGATTATATGCTGAGGTGAGGACGGCCCCCTGGGAGGGGCCAACCTACGCTTTTGTTTGTTTTTGCCTAGTCTACTCCTAGTAGGATGAGCATAACCCCATGTGTCATAAGAAGGCTGTGTCTGTCAGTGAACGGAAGAGAAATCCCCATTAGGACCATTTTAATTCAAGGTTGTTCTACTACAGAAAATCCAAAGACAGGCGGAGTAATTATACAAAGTATTGTATCTGTATTTTATTTCACATTGGAGGCTGCAGCATATATTTCTCCTACTGGGGCAAGTAATGAACAGCATTTAAATGTACACAGAAGGATTATAACTCACATACACACAAGGGCCCTACTAATACATAAAATAATCCTGATCAAAAGGGAGGAAAAAACACAATTGTGTTTTACTTTTGGAGGGACAGCATGCCATGCTCCAAATGATACAAGGAAAATGCAACATTTAACAAAAAAAAAAAAAAAAAAAGAATTGAAACAAGGGGCTGAAAAAGTAAATCATCCCATAAAAGGGAATAGGATTTTTGTACTCACCATAAAGGCTCCATTCACATTAGCATGTCTCTAAAAGTTGCACAATTTCCAGTGCGACTTTGGAGCGTGACTTCGATCCAACTTTGCACTCAATGGATCTAAGTCGCATCAAAAGTCACACCAAAGTAGTGCAGCCACTGATTTGAATAGGTGCCACTCAAAAGAATACGGTGCAAGTTGTCAAACTTTTATGTCCAAAGTTGCATGAAAAATCGCAATGTGAATAGAGCCAAAAGCCTTTTCTCAGAGTCTATTGAGGGGTACAACTTGAAAGTAAGCAACCTAGGTTTTTAAAGTCTAGTACTCTAAAGGCTATCCCCCACCAATCCTAATCAGCTATAGCAAGAAGTGCAAATAAAGAGACAGACAGCCTACGTGGGGAGGAAGAGCTGTGTACTGTCAATGGACTCCAAGAAAAGGATTTTACAGCGAGAAAAACAAAATAGGAATTATGACTTGCCTATAAATTTCATATTTTGGAGTACAGTACAGGACATAGGCAGAGTATTCTTACACCATGGGTTATAAGCACATACCTTCAGGTGATTGGACACTTGTAAAAGCTTTGCTGGGACCACCCCTCCTCAAATGTATCCATACAGTATAACACCACCCACTCCTTGAGGCTCCCAATCCGTTTGCAAGCAATAAGGGGATCACAAAAGAGGGGAGAGACCTGTGTCCTGCACTGTACTCCAAGATATGGATTTACAGGTACAGCAAACTTGCTCTCTTACTCTTACAGTACAGGGTACAGGAATTGATTCCAAGACCACGGGATATCCCTAAGCAATAATTTGATGGGTGGGCAAAAAAAGAACTAAAACAGCAGCAACAGTCTCACAGGAAACAAGGGGCATCAATGGACCCAAGCAGACGGTGAATGGTAGATATACCCTGCACCTGAAGCGCATGTCAGCAGACTCAAAACAGCCACCTGGCAAAAAATGGTTTGAAGACTTGAACTAGAAAGGGGTGAATTTCGGGACTTTAAATGAGGTCTATGACGTGTAGGTCAAATGTGCCTCCATCCCTATTACTAGCAGAGAACAAAGGAAGTTTGGGACTTTGAGTGAAGCATGCAGTTGGAAGGACTGGACACAAAGGAGAAACATAAAGGGCATAAAGTACTGACACGTGCATTACCTATGATCACCAAGTAAAAAATTAGGTCCAAAAAGTGTGCCATTCCTCAAGGAGTGCAAACAGACAGAAAGATCCATTCCAAGAGAGGGGATTATAAATACTCCACTGTGACCCCAATGCACCACCAACGTCACGTAGACTTCTGATTAGGAGGGCGCCAGCATCTGAGCGGAAACCACCGGTGTTTGTCATCGCAGCTCCCGAAGCTGGAGAGACCGTAGTGCCCCCTTACAACCATACAGCAAACACACCAAGCAAAGCTGGATCAAGGATGTGGAAAATGTATAGGAAGTAAATGTGTTAATGTGCAATCAATGGGATACTGGAAAAAGACCTATCTTTAATCTAAACCCACCAGTTGCGGGGAGAAGAAAAGGAAAAGTTCTGACACAAGTTAAAGCGGCCTCAGAATTTGAAACTTGAACAAGAGGATCAGGTGTGACCCTGCAACTTGTATGAAAAACAGATGTTATATGCTGTAAAATTCCCAAAAACCCTGATAAGGGGGGGGGGGGGGGGGGAGAGACTTGTAGGATATAATATAGTGTGTACTACCAATTCAAGTAATGATCCAACAAGACATGTATAGCCAGGAGCAAGGTACAGGGTAACCTGGTCTTATCTTGTCCACATCGCAGGGCGTACAGTGCATCCAGGCTTCACCCATCATGGTGGGGTCTTCAGGGTCTGGATGCCAAATAAATTGACCACGACACTGGACCTGTATAGATCACTGTTCGTATTTGCCAGCACACCATGGATCTTCAAATAACATCCAAAGGTTTTCTTCCAAAGTGATCACATCAAAAAAGTGCAATGTTTTGGGACTACACAGGTTCTCTTTGTCAGGTATGTAATAAGTGCAAACAGTGGTGCACCATCCACCAATAAAAAGCAAGGTAAAAAGAGCCACCTCCCCACCCTCTGACAACATAAATCCTGCCAAAACAATATGATGTAGACAAAGAGACCATCAAACAATTGTCATCCACATATTGTTAAATGCTAAAAAAGAAATCACCTTATAAATAGAAAGGCCCCCTATAGCTGCAGCATGTAGTCATGTTCAAAGTGATGAACTCACTATTCTTAAGCCCATTCCAGGAGGATGTGCAATGGGAATATGGACACTGAACCTGTATAGAAATCTGCAGTTAACTCACTCATTGCACCACATACCAAGGGGAGTGCTGAACACAAGGTCTAGTTCCCAAAACAAACATTAAAAGCAGGTCCTGCTGCCACAGGGTCCTTGTACAGGGGTAACCAATCTGGAAACTGCTAGTAAGCCATAAGGTAATAAGCAGTCAGATCTTGATCGTAGTGTCAGTCAAACAGAAGGAAAAATGGTGAAACATAGCAAAAAAGATTTTCTCCAACAGGAGAATGTGTGGGGCAGAGTTGTGGCCAGTGGCAATGTTATGAGAGTCGTGTTTCACCCCATCCACTTCCACGGCAGCTGTCAGAATGGGCAGTTGTGATGGATGAACCCGCTCCCACACAGCACTGCAATGCCAGGGTTTACTCAAAGCTGTGTTAGTTTACTAGATGGGTGTCTCTCTCTAAATTCTGTCCACCAAAGCAACACATTTCAGGGGCGTGCGCCTCTTTGTCAAGCCTGCTCTTGTCATGCCTGTTTTTATGGCGCAAGATCATCACCCTCTCTTTTTGTTTTGTTTTTGAAAACCCTCTGCCGGGGCAAGGCTAAAGTAATCTTAACAAGATGTAGGTGCAACTTTTATGAATATGGCAACATATGTGGCAAGACTTGCGCCAATGCCCTATGCATATAACATCATAAGCTATACGTCCTATCTGTATCCTGCAATTAATCAGAACCAACAGGGCAAAAGGCCCATTTTCCTAAAGATAATGCAAACATCTTCAAAAACATGGAACACTCCCAGAGTACAAAGAGTAGCACAGATACATTACCTCTTCTGACCTGCCCAAAGTGACACACCACCTGACATATCCCAACCCTCATCACTCAAAAGCAACTGAATAGGGAAACTGTAAACACTAAACCAGGGAAACCTTTCATAGTGTGCCACAGAACTACTAAAATAAATCAGAACACCCCATGATAGAAGCCACTATTGCTTTGTTCAAAAAATGTGCATCCTTTCCTACCATTTCACTATTACCATCTCCTCTATTCCCCCTATTATGACAATTCCATGTTCCCGTCAAGCATAACGGACCAAACATTCCGAGGTTTGACTGCAATAGGTGTGTCAAGAACAGTCAAAGTGAAGAGTTATAATTCATGGCCCATCCTGCAAAGAGTAGAGAGAAGACCCACTTTTTGCCCCTTGGGTTTTTGGAACATAACACAAGTCCATCACTTTTTATTTGACTCCCTCCCCCCTGAAAAACTACCGATTGACACGGTCACCCTTTGAAAGACTTGTCTAGAATGAGAATCCAGACCCCATCAGATATACGTTATCCATACTTTAGCTGCTGTTCATCTCTCAAAAATCCAATTACATTACTCTGATTATTACAACATGGGAAAAGGCATTAGGACTCTCCTTTACAGCAGCCCAAAAATCATCCATGTAACTGTGCTGCATGCCCTCTTCTGTACAGTCTCCAATAAATGATAATGTTGTGATGAAGGAATAGAACAATCCTTAATATGTTTTGGAGTTGCCCCAAGCTCCAAACATTCTGGAGCAAGGGGGAACCAGTTGCCAAAAGTTTGCTCATTCTCCCATACCAGAAGAACCGTTGTTCGTCCTTTCCTTTCCTCACCACTCCATGCATTCCAGGAAGTCATACAAGCAATCACTCCTCATCCTCATGAATAATGCAGCCAGAATGTGAATTCCATCCTTACTTACTTACACAGGCTGGAACTTCAGGCAGTTGCACAGTGGTTTTTAAAAATCAATATCAAAACACATGTAGGACCTTAGAACCACCCCAAAAGGCACTGACCCCGATGAAAGTAGTCTTACTGAATACAATTCACATATAACCCAGTGTTTCTTCCCCAGATCCCCTTATCATGCACCAACCCTTCTCCCCCTTCCCTTTTCCAACCCCCCAACTCCCCCCCCCCAATCCCATTTGCCCTGACAGATGGTAAACCTTATCCCTCCTGACCTCTGCCCAATCTATCCTTTCCTACTTTTAACAAGACTCTGTTTTTAGCACCTGGTCGTGACCACACCACTACCTCCATCTGATCCCTACCTGTTGATCGTTTTAGCCTCCCTCTTTTTCATTTACAGTTCAAAGCTAGGGAGATCTGGAAGAACTTGAGACTAGAGTAACTTTTCTCTACGACTGGAACTACATACTGTGTCAGATCCTGTGTGGACCATGGACTACCCAATTTTCTTTGAGATCCCTCTTAAAAAAAAAACAAAAAAACCCCCAAACAGATCTGGCCAATGTGATAGAGGCTATGGAGCATCAGCTAACAGACAAACAAGGTTGGCATACCACACTCTCTGGGGCCAACCCTGAGCATTGAGAAAAACTGGAATGCTCTCAGCTTCGACCCTTCAAATTAGTCTAGGCAAAAACTTTACAGGAAGAAAGGCATATTGATCCCACAGTGTCACCAGAGCATTTGCTGCATCTGGCATCAGGTTGCATGTACTGGGGACAAATCTATCCACTTTATTGATGAACTGAAGCTACCAAATCCACATCCGATGTCCCCTAATGCATGCATATGTCCCAGGACACCTCCTGATGGAGATACCATTCCCATAATATGCTGTTGAGAGTCAAAATTACATATATGTGGAACAACACTCTGCTACCCAATAAATACAAATATGTGGTAAAGAAAAAAAAAAAGGTGTATAAACCAATTTTTTATAAACACAACAATAGATCACTGTGTATGAATAGACGTAAGCTGCTTGTGAAAAGCTGCTATTTAAAAAAAACTGTGAACTTTGAAATACTATTATTAAAAAACAGCGCTATTCATTCACGATTAAAAAGAAGTTCAACCAGCTGTGAAAGAACAAAAAGGTTTAAAAAATCCAAATACATGTGAGTTAATATATAAACCTATGTAAAACCGAAAATAAATACAGTCTCATATGTGTAACATGTGACATCTGGAAATCTTCCTGCCAGCTTCATTACTGCTCTTCCCAACATGGTTCACACTCCAAAACTCCATATGGTAAACAGCACTCATCAGAAACCTAGGACCTTTTTGTTACAGAAGGCCAGAGTACAGCATGATCTTAGATTTAGTAATGCAATTCCTCTGTAGAGGCTGCTTCTCATTTAGGGTGTCCCCAATTTGAAATCAGAGAAGTAAAAAGGGAACTAAATAGTGTATTACTGCTTTTTATTTGCCTCAAAGGAATAATATCACACTTACACTTTAAAAACATCACAGCACTATTGGTACCAAGAAGATTTCAAATATAAATTGCTTCCCACAATCTGGTACTGTTAGTATCCAAGGTGGCACCTACTGCAGAAACAGGAAATAATGCATCATCGCCCTATATGTTTCGTCTACTGACTTCTTCCAAGGCCCCTGAAGCCACAGAGAGAAGCCACCATACCAGACATCTTTGTTTGAAGATTCAACTAAATAATATTGTGCAGAGACAGTTTTGTCTAAAGCCGTGAGAATATTCTGTTGCAAGGTTCTTGAGTGGAACTGAGCAAAGTACTGATACCATCAGTCCAAGCATTCACACGTGGCTCCGCAGAGAGGGACAACATTGGGATTGAAGTTGCTGAACCTGACTCCGCAGTTTTGACAACTTCTCTCAGGAAAGAAAACCTTGACCTGAAAGGCATCCAGGAAAAGATTAAAAAAATGTAATGGAATCAGAGATGCCTTTGAAGTTCAGCATCCATTCTATGCCATCCAAGGACCACAGTGTGATTGAGACTCTGGAATTCAAGGTCAGGGAGATTTGCTTTCACAGCAGCAGATCATCCAATTATTCGATGACTAGAATAACTGTGAGCCGAAGACGGCCCAGAACTAGTGCAAGAACCTCTGTGTACACAAGGCTAAGGCAAGCCCAAAGGGAATAACCACAAACGGACAATGGCTGTGGCTCACAGCAAAGCTAAAAACACACCGATGACCTGGAAAGATGAGAATGTGTAATGTTCATCCCTTAAGTCAATGGATGTCAAGAAGTCTCTGAGATGAAGGGAGGCATAATTGACTGCATAGATTCCACCGGAAACTTTAAAGAAAGTACAGAGGCATCGAAGGGACAAACACAGCACTGTAAACAAGTTTGAGTCAAATGTTGAAACTTTTGGTTGGAGGAATGGGAACAATAACCCCTTGGGTCAACAGTCCCTAAATGTCAGAAAGAAGATCTGCTCAATTTCACTTGGTGCCTTCAGGAGAACAGGTGTCCTTTTCCTAATTTACCCTACAGTAGTCATGCAGTTTCTGCAGTGACTCTCCCAATGAACCTTCCCCCAGTTAGCACAACAGTCCACTTTACGGCCAGGCCAGTGCATCCAGAGATTCCTATTGAATATAGGGGCCGGAGCTGTTGCAGTGTTGGGTCTGTCCCCACATCTCTAAAGACTCACTTACTTGTGAGTAGCTGCAGCAGACTTGCAGATGTCTGAAAAGGCCCTTCTCTACATTTTACCTGGGACTCTGTGGTATAGAAAGCTTGCATAGCTGACACGTGGGTACAAGAGGTGGTATTAAAAGGTTACAAAATAGAGTTTGCCTCAAATATTTGCATGCTTAGTTCCCATGTCTCAGAAATGCCAGACAGGATTGCTTTGGGAAGGCTTATAACTTTCTGGAGGCTGTCCTTCAGTTTTTTATGTGCCTAGTGTCCGTTTCTCTCATAAGCGATAACATAATCTAGGTTGCCTACCATCAAGTTGTGTCTCTCAACATATGGATACCATAGACAATATATATTTCTATGCCTTTTTCATTTAGCATGCTTGAACACAATTCACAAATATATATATATATACACACACACATATAAATACACACACATGCATATACACACACAGTATATCTCATCTGATCGCCTGCTGGATGCATGCTTTGGTTTCTCCTGCAGGCCCCTATGTCACTACAGGATAAAATAGTGCTAATTAAACCACTGAATCCTGGAATGAGATACTCCTGAAGTGATGGATCCTGCTGGATCCTCAGCTGGGGATTTCGCTTCACTGCTACAGAGATCGGCAACAGAAGAGGGGAGTATTGAGTAGGGGTTGATTTACTAAAACTGCAGAGTGCAAAATCTGGTGCGGCTGTGCATAGAAACCAACCAGCTTTTAGGTGTTTTTTTGTCAAAGCTGAAGTTAGACGTGGATTTGCTACCATGCAGAGCTGCACCAGATTTTGCACTCTCCAGTTTTTGTAAATCAATTCCAGTGTGTTCTTTGCAGGGAGCCATCTTTAAACCTTGTTACATGTTAAACCTAAAATATGGGTGTAACATGGTCTAAAAGATGAAGTTAGCCTTTAACCTCTTGCCGACCACACTATAGCCAAATGATGGCTACAGCATGGTCACACATTTCCGGGAGGGCGTCTATTGACCTCCTCCGAGAACCATGCCCCCCGCCGCACCCCGAGGTGCACATCAGGCATGCTCTGTGATCACTGTGTCCTTCAGGCACAGCTGATCACAGATCGAGGTAAAGGGCCAATCACAGCAGCCGTTTACCATGTGATCAGCTATGCCCAATCACAGCGCATCACATGTAAACGAATGCAGGTTATCAGCATTATCTTTCCTCAGCAGTGTTACTTCTGAGAAAAGGGAAGCCGGTAACCAGCTTTCCTGTGACAGGGCACATTTACACTGATCATCAGCGCCAATCAGTGTCCATCAGTACCACCTATCAGGGTTTATCAGTGCCGCTTTTCCAGTGTCACCTCATCAGTGCTGCCCCATCAGTGCAGTATCATAACCGCACATTAGTGAAGAAGAAAAAATTACTTCTTTCCAAAATATTATAATTTAAAATTAAGAAATTTGTTTTTCAAAATGTTTGGTCTTTTTTCATTTGTTTAGCAAAAAATAAAAGCCCCAGTGGTGCTTAAATGGCACCAAACGAAATCTTTCTCAAAAAAGTGATCAACATTTCATATGGATATAGTGTTGCATGACCGTGCAATTGTCAATCAAAGTGCGACAGTCTGGGCAGGAAGGAGGTGAAAGTGCCCAGTAGGCAAGTGGTTACTGATGGGCAAGCTTTTTAATAAAAAAGATCACTGCTATGGCCTTGAGCTGCCTTTTCTACCCTGGTGCTCGATATTTTCACATACACTCCGATTTGTATAAGCGGCTCAAGACAAAGACCTGGGAAAGAATAATGGCACTCCACCCAGTGCACAGACTTAACCACTTCAGTTAGGGGGCTGTTTTTTGGGTTTGTTTTTTACAAGTTAAAATCAGTTTCCTTTGCTATAAAATTACTTAGAACCCACAAACCTTATATATATTTTTTTTCTAACACCCTAGAGAATAAAATGGCGGTCATTGCAAAACTTTATGTCACACTGTATTTGCGCAGCGGTCTTCTAAGCGTGCTTTTTTTTAATAAATTCAGTTTTTTTAGTTAAAAAATAAGAAGACAGTAAAGTTAGGCCAATTTATTTCTATATTGTAAAAGATAATTACGCCGAGTAAAATGATACCCAACATGTCATGCTTCAAAATTGCGTCCGCTCGCAAAATGGCGACAAACTTTGCAGCTTAAAAATCTCCATTGGCGACGTTTAAAAAATTCTACAGGTTAGCAGTTTCGAGCTACAGAGGAGGTCTAGTGATAGAATTGTTGCTCTCGCTCTAACGATCGAGGCGATACCTCACATGTGTGGTTTGCACACCATTTTCATATGTGGGCGGGACTTGCATATGCGTTCGCTTCTGCACGCGAGCTCGCAAGGACGGGGTGCTTTACATTTTTTTTTTTTTTAATTTATTTATTTAGCTTTTTATTTTTACACTGTTCTTTTTAAAAAAATAAAAATTATCACTTTTATTCCTATTACAAGAAATGTAAACATTCCTTGTAATAGAAAAAAGCATGACAGGTCCTCTTAAATATGAGATCCGGGCCAAAAAGTCCTCAGATCTCATATTTACACTAAAATGCAAAAAAATAAAAAAAAAAAAACTGAAAAAAATGACAGGACAAAAAAAAAAAAAAAAAACGCGGGCCCTTTAAGACCGTTGGGCGTACGTCACTTCTGACGTCATTTCTGCCTGGCCGTACTATGGAGCCGAGTGAGCGGCTTCAGCTGCACAGTCGGCTCACAGACACTTGGGGGGAGAGGATCGGATCATCTCCGCCGCTGCTGGCGGGTCCGGTAAGCGGCGAAGATGACCGGAAAGCGGCGGGAGAGGGGCACCTCTGCCGCCGCTGATAAAAGTGATCTTGCCGCTAATATCACTTTTATGTTGTTCAGAATCGCCGGCTGAAAAAAACAATATCTGAATGGTGCCTGCAGCTGCAGGTACCATTTAGATATCCCTATCAAAGGTAGCGACGTCATATGACGTCCACCTAACGAGAAGTGGTTAAGCCAGCCATACACGGTTCAATTCAAAGTATGGGCAGGCTGAATGTACCCAAGTTGATCGATCAACTTTGGTACAACCAGACTGTCAGATTTTACATGAAATTATTGTAGGTGGTTGTTATAGCCGCTAGCAGTAATCACAGTCTTCTCCTGGCAGGGATGGCTTCCCCCATCCCCCCACCGGAAGAACACAATGGCCCTGTGAGAGGGATTCCCCCACACTGACTGTGTTGATGGGGGAATCAAGTGATTTTCTTTCCTGCAACCAATCTTTGGCCGGCTTTAGAGGAGGACAGGGACTGTCATGATTTTAAGTCTTAGGCTAGGATCATATCTATGCATTTTCTAGTGCGTTTGCAGATCTGCAAAAATGCACTACAATTCATTTAACATTGTTTCCTATGGGTCTCATTCACATATCTGCAGTTTTCTACAATGCGTTTTTTGGAAAGGTGCAGGGACTTTTTGTTTTTACATTCAGAACAGTGCATTTTGGCTCAACAGACTTGAAAGGAACTACATCAAAAACACATGTACAGTTGTGCTTTACATACCCTGGCAGAATTTATGATTTCTTGGCCATTTTTCAGAGAATATGAATGATAACACAAAAAAACTTTCTTTCGCTCAAGGTTAGTGTTTGGCTGAAGCCATTTATTATCAATCCACTGTGTTTAATCTTTTTAAAATCATAATGACAACAGAAACTACCCAAAAGACCCTGATCAAAAGTTTACATACCCCAGTTCTTAATACCGTGTATTGCCCCCCTTTAACATCAATGACAGCTTGCAGTCTTTTGTGGTATTTGTGGATGAGGCTCTTTATCTTCTCAGATGGTAAAGCTGCCCATTCCTCTTGGCAAAAAGCTTCCAGTTCCTCGAAATTCTTGGGCTGTCTTGTATGAACTGCATGTTTGAGATCTTCCCAGAGTGGCTCCATGATATTGAAGTCAGGAGACTGAGACCAGAAGCTTCACTTTATTCTGCTGTAGCCAATGACAGGTCGACTTGGCCTTGTGTTTTGGATCATTGTCATGTTGAAATGTCAAAGTACCTCCCATGCGCAGCTTCCTGGCTGATGAATGCAAAGTTCCTCCAGTATTTTCTGATAACATACTGCATTCATCTTGCCATCAATTTTGACCAAATTTCCTGTGCCTTTGTAGCTCACACATTCCCAAAACATCAGCATTCCACCTCCGCGTTTCACAGTAGGAATGGTGTACCTTTCATCATAGGCCTTTGTAGCGTTAATGGTTGTGGCCAAAAAGCTCAATTTTGGTCTCATCACCCCAAATGACTTTGTGGCAGAAGGTTTGAGGCTGGTCTCTGTGCTGTTTGGCGTATTGTAAGCGGGATTCTTTGTGACTGAAATTGATGGCCAAGAAATCATAAATTCTGCCAGGGTATGTAAACTTATGAGCACAACTGTACATCCATTTTTCATAGGGTTTTGTGTTTAACAACCAGTCTCCTCCTCCAACCAAAAAAAACACAGGATCCAAAATTCATCAAAAATGCATGAAAAACATGCCACAAAAACGGCTTAATTATATACTCTTAAAAATATTTGTTTTTTATCAACAAGACCACATTTACCATGCATACTGGTTGGAATTTAGTTATAGATCGATCTGCTAAAAACGCTTTGTTATTTTGGTGGCCTACGTTACTGCATGACACCAAGCATGGGCCGAGGCTGCAAATAATGAAACCAAGGAGACAAAGTAAGGTTGTCACATTACCGCTGGACACTTAAAACCCCTTAACAACCAGACCAATTTTCAGCTTTCAGTGCTGTCACATTTTGAATGACAATTACTCAGTCATGCAACACTGTACCCATATGAAATTTGTGTCCTTTTTTTCACACAAATAGAGCTTTCTTTTGGTGGTATTTAATCACCGCTGGGTTTTTTATTTTTTGCACTTTAATTAAAAAAACACCGAAAATTTTGCAAAAAAAATGCATTTTTCTTCGTTTCTGTAATAAAATTTAGCAAATTAGTAATTTTTCTTCATAAATTTTGGCCAAAATTTATACTGCTACATATCTTTGGTAAAAAACAAAAACAAATTAGTGTATATTATTTGGTCTTCGTGAAGGTTATGGAGTCTACAAGCTATGGTGCCAATCAATGAATATTGATCACGCCTGATGTACTGACGGCCTATCTCATTTCTTGGAAAGTAGACATTCCATGGTATTTAGTAAGAGGCATGGTACATTTTTTGAAGTTGTAATTTTTCCCACAATTCTTTGCAAAATTAAGATTTTTTTCCCCCACAAAATTGCCATATGTTAACAGGTTATTTCTCACACCCAGCATATGCATACCACAAATTACACCCCAAAACACATTCTACTACTCCTCCTGAGTATGGCGATACCACATGTGTGAGACGTTTACACAGCCTGGCCACATACAGAGGCCCAACATGCAGGGAGAACCGTCAGGCGTTCTAGGGGCATACATTTAAAATCTAATTTGACTACCTTTTACACTATTGTGAGGCACTGTAGTGGCACGGATGGGCAGTGTAGTGGCATGGATGAGCAGTGTAGTGGCACGGATGAGCAGTGTAGTGGCATGGATGGGCACTGTAGTGGCATGGATGGGCACTGTAGTGGCATGGATGTGTCACGGATGAGATCTGATGTGGTATGGATGAGCATGAATGAAGCACAAATGAGCCATGGATGGGGATGGATGAGCCGTGGATGGGGATGGATGAGCACGGATGGGGATGGAGGAGCACGAATGAGGATGGATAAGCATGGATGGGGATGACTGAGCACGGCTGAGTGGGTGAGCATGGCTGGGTGGGTGAGCATGGATGGATGGCTGGGTGAGCATGGATGGATGGCTGGGTGAGCATGGATGGATGGCTGGGTGAGCATGGATGGATGGCTGGGTGAGCATGGATGGATCGAGTGGG
>BLSH010415170.1:2068224-2085022 GCA_018402905.1 Glandirana rugosa | reverse complement strand
TGGATGGATGGCTGGGTGAGTGAGCATGGATGGATGGGTGAGCATGGCTGGGTGAGCACGGCTGGGTGGGTGAGCATGGGTGGATGGATGGCTGGGTGAGCATGGATGGGTGGGAGAGCATGCGTGGTTGGATGGGTGAGCATGGCTGGGTGAGGATGGGTGAGCATGGATGAATGGATGGGTGGCTGGGTGAGAATGGATGGATGGCTGGGTGAGAATGGATGGATGGCTGGGTGAGCATGGATGGATGGCTGGGCGAGCACGGCTGGGTGGGTGAGCATGGATGGATGGCTGGATGGGCATGGATGGATGTGTGAGCATGGATGGATGGATGTGTGAGCATGGATGGATGGCTGTGTGAGCACGGCTGGATGGGTGAGCATGGCTGGGTGGGCAAGCATGGATGGATGGGTGAGCATGGATGGATGGATAGGTGGCTGGATGGGGTGAGGATGGCTGGGTGGGAGCGCATGGATGGATGGATGGGCGAGTATGGATGGGGTGAGGATGGCTGGCTGGGTGGGTGAGCATGGATGGGATGAGCTTGGATGGCTGGTGGGGTGCAGCCTGTCACTTAGTAGCGCTGTGGGCACTACACATCCTGCCCACAGCATTGCAGCATGTCCTCTCTCCCCCTCTCCTCTCACAATGTGAAAGGCCGACACTTCCGCCGGCTTGTTTACATGTGATCGCTCCGTCATTTGACGGAGCGATCAAGTGGTAAAAGGCCGCTCACAGCGGCCATTCACCGCGATCCGTTATGCCACACAGGTCACAGATGTTCCCGTGTGCGCGCCCCCAGGGGAGGACGTCATTGTATGTCCTACCAGAGTTAAGCAACCACCCTGTAGCCATCATTTGTCTATGGGCTGGTTGTTAACTGGTTAAAAGTGAACAAAACCAATATTGATACATTAACAAAAAGAAAAAAATATTAATGGCTGAAATTCTGTGTCAAAACAAACCTTAGGGCTCCATTCACACATTTTCTTTTTGTAAAGCAAAACAACGCATTTGTCATAAGACACTAAGTTATTCAATGAAACTGTTCAGATCTCTGCGGTGAGGTTTGCTGTGCTTTCCAAGAGATTAATTAAAATGCATGCATGCATGTAAATGCTTTACAACACATGTTGGTAAAGGCACTAGAAACTGGACAAGAGCTGACAGATAGTTTTGAACATCGCTGAGCACAACAAATACTCTTGCAGAGATATAATTTCAGTTAATGTTACCTACCTTCTTGTTCCGCAGCAATGCTCGTCTTGCACAGATCTTCCCTCGTTTAGACTCCAGCTGCTGCACCTTTCCTTTGAGCATCTGGTATGTGGCGCTGCTACTGTGATGGGACTGCGCATAGGCCAGAAGCTCTTGGGGATCTTCACATGTGTCATAGTAGACAACCTCATCCTCCTTCTCTACAATCACAGAAAACATGTCAGTATAATAAGATTTTTTATCATGACAGGCAGAATACATTTTTGGACTGATGTACTAAATGAGTAGTGTGTGAAACTATATTTTCACCAATCAGCCAATCATGTGCAAGCCAACATTTTTTTAGGTTTTCAAAGTGAACACAGCTCCACTTACTTATTAAAATGGTTGTAAAGGCAGAAGGTTTTTAATCTTAATGCACGCTATACATTAAGATAAAAAGCCTTCTGTGTGCAGCAGCCCCCCTAATATTTACCTGAGGTCCCTTTAAATCCAGCGATGTTGCAGGAGTGTCTCGGCCGCCCAGGACTCCCACTTAATTGGCTGAGACACAGCAGTGGCGCCATTGGCGCCTGCTGCTGTCAATCAAAAGTCAGTTAGCCAATCAGGAGAGGGGACGGGGCCGAACTGCAGCTCCATGTCTGAATGGTGCCCCCCATAGCAAGCTGCTTGCTGTGGGGGAACTGAACAGGAGGGAGGGGCCAGGATCACAGAAGAGGGACCCAAGAAGAAGAGGATCCGGGTTGCTCTGTGCAAATCCACTGCAACAGAGCAGGTAAGTAAAACATGTTTGTTATTTTTATAGAAAAAAATGGAGATTTTACAATCACTTTAATTTGTGTCTATTCAATCTTTGAAGTGGGAACACATTACAAGTGTCAGCCAACAGATATAGTGACATATTTGAATTAATGGGACCGTTGTTGTGTCTCAGCCAATCAGGAGGGAAGATCCTGCATGGCCGAGGCACTCATGGACATCGTTGGATAGAGATGGGGCTCAGGTAAGTATTAGGGGGGCTGCTGCACACAGAAGGCTTTTTATCTTAATGCATAGAATGCATTAAGATAAAAAAACCTTCTGACTTCACAACCCCTTTAAGTGCAGTGCTGCTAATCAAAACAATGGAAAAAAAAGATATATATATATATATATAAAAAAAAAACATTTCCAGCAGGTTGGTAAATAAGTGCTACTATATATCATTATAGTTTAACACCAAACCTTCTCAAATCACAAACAAAAAAAACTACATATAAAAAGCAAATAGTGTTAAAATAAAATTTGTGAATAAATCCCATCATTTCTGTTACAATATCAACACAATAGCTAAATATGTCCACACAAACAGTGATCCAAATCTTCACTGTGAACAACAATTAACTAAGGTGCTCCCAAATGAATTATATTATATATATGGTGATCTACTCCAAAAAAAAAAAAAAAAAAAAAAAAAAAAAAATCACCCCAAGTGCATCCCACACCATGCTCTCTCTACTCTTTCCTTGGTGGTTGACCCATAAAATTATAGGTCAAACAACGCCTTCCCCTTTAAGGGGTTATTATCATCACTTTCCCTACTTTATGGCTTGGATCTCAACTTATACTCCAAACGTGTTCTTCACCTTCCTCCAGAACATATAGGGATCATAGTGCTTTCCATAAAAGTTTATTTTTATTAAAATCAAATAAAACTGCACTCGCATCAACTTGTGCACAAGTCTGGTCAACTTCAGATTTAACATGTGTCAGTCCCCTAATGAAGTGGTCAGCACTGCTCTCTCTAGTGTCTGACTACTTCCTGTAGTGCGTGCTGATGTCACTGGCTCTGCCCTTACGTGTTACGTCACACGATTATCTAATGAAGTAATTTGGTTGTCCGGAACCATGAATCAGACAAACAGAAGTGCAGTATAAATCACACTTTTTAATAAAATGGTAAAACAATACAAACAGAATAAACGTGGTCAAAACAGGGTTCGGTAACCAGAGCGGGTAGTCTGAACAAGCCAGTAAAACAGGAATCCATAGATCAGCGTAGTCAGAAGCAGCAAACAGGATCCAGAACCAGAAGGGAAGTCAGCCAGGCAAAAGTCTTTAACAGGAAAACACAGCAGGGAGTATCCGGATATGTAGACCAAGGCGAAGGCACAGAAGATCTGATCCAGGCAGTTTAAATAGCCAGCAAGGCTGGCTGATGAGCAGGATATGATCATCAGGTGAGTCACTGTGGAACAATGAGTACTGGCAATTAACGGACAGCTGAGCTCTGAGAAGGAAGGGCTGAGCCCAGCCCCGACAGTACCTCCTCCTCAACAACATCTCCCCCTCGGAGGGCCACCAAGTTTGAGGGGAAAACTTCTATGGAAAGCACAGAGGATGACAGGAGCATGTTCGTCCGAGGACAAGACCCAAGAGCGCTCATGGAACCTACGGGAGTCAATGATAGATTGTGTTTCATACTCCTCTTGGTTCTGAACTGGGTAAAGGACGTGGTACCGAGGCGGTGAAGCGGTTGCATGCCAAACGGTTTTAATAAGGAGACATGGAATACATTGGAAATACAAATATTAGAAGGAAGAACCAAAGCGTAAGGCACTGGGTTGATCTTACAGAGAATACGGAAAGGCCCAATAAACCGTGGTGCCAGCTTCAGTGAGGGAACACGGAGTCGAAGGTTACGAGGTGACAGCCAAACTCTCTCTCCAACTTGATAGGAAGGTGCAGGTAGGCGTCAGCATGGAGTCTGTACCCATCATTGGCACGTCGCAATGACTCTTGGACCTGCACCCAAGTGGAACAAAGAACACGGATATACTCCTCTAACACAGGAATTCTCTGAGGAACAAATGAGTCAGGCAACATGGATGGCTGGAAACCATAATTCGCTATAAATGGAGACAATCTGAAAGTGGTAATAACGGCACTATTGTGATCAAACTCCGCCCAAGGTAAGAGGTCTGACCAGTTGTTATGGTGGTCAGAAACATAGCAACGTACAAACTGTTCCAAGGACTGGTTGGCTTGTTCGGCGGCCCCATTGGACTGTGGGTAATAGACAGAAGAAAAGAAAAGCTAAATTGCCAACTGTGCACAAAAGGCTCACCAAAACCTTGGGTAGCCCATGTAAGCGAAAGATGTCCCGAGCAAAAATGGATGCCAGTTCTTTGGACGTTGGCCACTTTTTAAGTGGAATACAATGTGATATTTTCGAGAATCGGTCAACCACCATAAGGATAACTGTGTTGCCCTGGGAATTGGGTAACCCCACAATAAAATCCATAGACAGATGGGTACAAGGCCTCTCTCCATTGTGAATGCATTGTAGAAGGCCCACTGGAAGGTGTCGTGTCTTACTCTGAGCACACACAGAACAAGCAGCTATAAAGGGGCTACATCAACGCAGAGACTAAGCCACCAGAATTGTTGGGAAATAGCCCAAATGAGTTGATTCTTCCCTGGGTGGCCAGCAGCCTTGGGAGAATGGCAAGTCTGGAGCACAGCAGTGTGGAGACTTTCAGAAACAAAGCAGCGGTCCCAAGGTTTCTCATAAGGAGAATGGATCTGAGGGGCTAGAATTCTGTCACCCAAAGGTGAAGTGAGACTGGTACGAACCGTAGCCAGAATACGATCGGGAGGTATCACAGGAACCAACTCCATCTTGGAAGCGGAGGAAAACTGTCACGAAAATGCATCGGCCCTTGCATTCTTCATACTGGGTAAGAATGAGACTATGTAATTGAAGCCTGACCAAAAACGAGCCCATCGCTCCCTTCTGGGAGAGAGGCGTTTAGCCTCAGGCAAGAATGTGAGATTCTGATCGTCAGTCAAAATGAGAACCGGCACAGTGGTACCCTCGAGTAGATGCCTCCATTCTTTAAGAGCTAAAATGATCGCTAACAACTCTGTCTCCAATCTCGTAATTGCATTCCACAGGAGACAATTTCTTGGAAAAGCAACCAGAAGGATGCATAGCGCTCTCAGAGGTAGGACGTTGAGACAGAAGGGCACCAACTCCAGTCTCAGATGCATCAAACTCAAGGATGAAGGGTAACGTGGGATCATGATGTGCCAACACAGGAGCTGAAACAAAGGCAGCCTTGAGAGACTCAAAGCCTTTAATGGAATCTGCAGACCAATTCTATGGGTTACCGTCCTTTCTGGTCATATCAGTCAGGGATTTGACCAGAGACGAGAAGTTACAAATAAAAACTTCCAATAATAATTGGCAAAGCCAAGAAAATGTTGTAGTGGACGTAAACCCACAGGTTGGGCCACTGTAGAACTGACGATAGTTTCTCTGGGTCCATCGAAACACCAGCAGTGGAAATGACATAAATCAGGAATTTAACCTGTTCACGATGGAACTTGCACTTTGTCCAATTTACAATACAGGTTATTATTTTTCAGCCTCTGCAGCACAACGACCAAACGACATTACAAGGTATTCGTAATGGCCTGTCCTGGTATTAAACACAGTTTACCATTCATCACCCTCCTTGATCCTCACGAGACTGTATGCCCCTCTCAGATCAAGCTTCGTGAAAACTGTTGCTCCCTTGAGGCGTTCAGATAATGCTGTTATCAACGGAATCGGATAAGCATTCTTAATCATAAAGCAACTGAGACCTTTATAAATCGATACAAGGTCTCAGTTCGCCACTCTTCTTTTTCACAAAAGAAGAAACCAGCACCAGCAGGAGACGAGGATTTGCAGATGAATCCTCGAGAAAGTGTGTCGGCAACATACTCCTCCATGGCTTTATCCTTCGAGACAAACAAACAAAGGGTAAACCCGGCCACGAGGGGGTATGGCACCAGGTTGAAGATCAATTGCGCAATCATACGACCGGTGTGGAGGCAAACTACCGGCTTGACCTTTATGAAAGACATCGCTAAAATTTGCGGTACTCCTCCGGCAGGGAGGAGAGTGAAAAGTCCATATGGCCATAGTCAACCGAACAGTCTCATGAATCACATGGGCAGGCTGTAGAGGTCTCCCATCAATAGCCTCAATGGCAAGTGGAGTGGCACGAAACTTCAGTGGAATCGATTGCTTAGACTGGATGACTCCGACCAAGAAAGGGTAACCGGAAGCAAGGGCTTATCCTTCAGGATAACTGGGGATGAATCAACACCACCCAAGTTCTGCTCCCTACAGGACCTCAAGGTGCGGGCATTTCCTGGATGGGTAGGACAAGACTTCAAATAGGGAACTCCCTGGCCACAATAAAGGCACAATCTCTCCCTCCTCCTAAAGGCCCTCTCTCATCCGCAGAGAGACGTCTGAAGCCCAATTGCATGGTTTCTACTTCACTGGCTGACTCAGTACCAGGAGGCATGGGAGGTGAGGGAGGCAAGGGACTGCAAAGCTTGGAGCCAAATGTACAGGAGGTTTCCACAAGCACTCCTTAAAGGAAGGTCTCTGTCGGAGTCTGGAGTCAATGAGAATGGCAAACGTGATCAACTTCTCCAGCTCAGTAGGTATGTTTCAGGCTGCTATCCCATCTTTTATGTTATCCGAGAGACCATGAGAAAAAGCAGCCATGAGGACCTCATTATTATTTATTATATTATAATACAGGATTTATATAGCGCCGACAGTTTGTGCAACGCTTTAATGGAACAATGAGTGCCTCATTGTTCCAAGCAACCTCTGCTTCGAGAGTATGGAATTCAATGGTGTAAATCTGCAACAGTTCTCGTACTCTGATGGACATGAGGCTCTTGCAGAGAGGCGCAACAGAAGTGGAGCGTGCGGGAACGTCAAATACTCTTTTAAAAGGAAGCCACAAACTCTGGGTAACTCAGGATGACAAGTTGTTGCGTCTCCCATAGAGGGTTTGCCCAGGCCAAAGCTCTCTCAGAAAGCAAAGAAATCACAAAGCCTACTTTGCTTCTGTCCGTGGGAAATGCCTGGGGCAGAATTTCAAAGCATGTCCTAACCTGTTTGAGAAACCCTCTGCATTGCACTGGATTACCCCCAAATCGCTGGGGCAGCGGAGCGGAACCAGACATACCTCTTATAGAGGTAATATCTGAGGTGGATACCTGCACAGAGACTGGAGCAGCAGCAGGGATGGCCTGCAACACAGAACAGCTACAGTGGGAGGATCCAGGTGAGCAGTGCAAATCAGGAGCGTCTGTAACGTTATGGCAAACTGATCCAAGCAGTGATCCTGCTCATCCAATCTGGAAAAAATATTGCCAGCAAGTGGATTGCCTGCATCTTCTGAATTCATGGCCTTCGCCTACTGTCAGGAACCATGAATCAGACTGAGACAGAAGTGCAGTAAAACTAACACTTTTTAATAAGATGGTAAAATAGTACAAACAGAATAAACGTGGTCAAAACATAGCCAGAGTTCGGTAATCAGAGCAGGTAGTCAGAACAAGCCAGTAAAACAAGAATCCAGAGATCAGGCTGGCTGACAAGCAGGACATGATCATTAGGTGAGCCACTGCAGAATGATGAGTTCTGGCAATTTACCAACAGCTGAGCAGCCTGAGCTCTGAGAAGGTAGGGCTGAGCCCAGCACTGACAATGGTCTGTGATGTAATGTGCAAGGGCAAAGCCAGTGACATCAGCGTGTACTACAGGAAGTAGTCAGACAGCAGGGAGAACAATCCTGACCATGGAGGTAACTTTGTTAGGGAAAAGACACATGTAAAATCTGAAGTGCACCAGGCTTCTGCACAAGTTGATATGAGTGCAGTTTTAATTGATTTTAATAAAAATAAATTTTTATGGAAAGCACTATGATCCCTATATGTTTACTTTGAACCAAAATCTGAAGGAGGAAGGAGAAAGGCGGAGAATACATTTGGAGTATAAGTGGATATCCAAGCTTTAATAGGGAGAACAATGATATAACCCAGGGGTCTCAAACTGGCAGCCCTCCAGCTGTTGCAAAACTACAACTCCCATGAGGCATTTCGAGGCTGACAGTTACAACCATGACTCCCACAGGCAGAAGCATGATGGGACTTGTAGTTTCGCAACAGCTGGAGGGCCACCAGTTTGAGACGCCTGATATAACCCCTTAAAGGGGAAGGCAACGTTTTGAACTATAATTTTATAGGTCAACCATGAGAGCATGGTGTGGGATGCACTTGGAGTGATTTTTTGGAGTAGATCACCATACATAATTCCTTTGGGAGTACCTTATCGAATTGTTGTTCACTGTCAGGACTCTGCTGGTTTGGACATATTTATCTATCATGTTGCTATCGTAACACAAGCATTGGATCATCTTCACAAAATTTGCTTTTACACATTTAGCCCTGGTTCACACAGGTGCAATTTGTCATGCGATTTGACAGTTCCAAATGACATGACAAGTCGCACCCTACTGCCGGCAATGGAATTGTTCAAATCCCCACAACTCATGTCCAAGTGATTTTGAAAAGGTTCCTGCACTACTTTTTTCTGATTTCATTGTGACTTGCATAGATTTCTGTTAAAGTTGCAATGAAATCAGAGATGCCAATCACACTAATATACGGCTGAAGTAGCACAATTTCAAAGCCGCACTGGTGTGAACCACGGCTTAGGGTCTGCTGCTTGCAGACATGCCACGCCATTTCGCTTGCAGTGCCACTGCACTTAAACTAGAGAGGTACCACACTTATCTAAAGAGACTAAAGATAACAAGCTGCTGCCAAGCACCTATATAGTACCCCAAATACTACAATAAAACATAAAATCACATGTGGTGCAGCGCAAGATAAAAAAAATTGTAAAAACTAAAACAGATAATAGTGCCACCTAGTGGTCACATTGAAGCATCCAAAAATAAAGTGCATATAATATAAAACAATCACTTAAATGTATAAGTCAATAACAATCACTGTCCATAAATGCAATACATAAACATTTCCTAGTCCACCCAAGCTATGTGAATGGGCTTGGGCTACATCAGTGGTGCTGGAAACCAAATAAAGTGCACAAGTGCTCGTAATTACAATCTTCAAACAAAGTCCATTAACCACTTCAGCCCCTGAAGGATTTCACACTTTTTGCGATTTGGTACTGCGTCCCTTTAACTGACAATTGCGCAGTTGTGCGACGTTGTACCCAAATGAAATTTGCGTCCCTTTTTTCCCCACAAATAGAGCTTTCTTTTGGTGGTATTTGATCGCCTCTGCGTCATTTCTGATCGCCGCTATAAACAAAAGAAGAGCGACAATTTTGCAAAAAAAAACAAATTTCTTACTTTTTGCTAAAACACAAATCCAAAAAAAAATATATAAAAACACATTTTTTCCCCTCGGTTTTGGCCGATTTATATTCTTCCTCATATTTTTGGTAAAAAAAAAAAAAAAAAAGAAATCGCATTTGGCGTTTATCGATTGGCTTGCGCAAACGTTGCTGCGTTTATGGACGATGAGAATGAATTTCTGGGGTTTTTATTTTCTTACTAGTAATGGCGGAGATCTGCAATTTTTAGCGGTACTGCGATATTGCAGCGGACATGTCGGACCATTTTGACACTTTTTTGGGTCCATACAGCGATCAGTGCTATAAAAATGCACTGATTACTGTGTAAATGTCATTGGCAGTGAAGGGGTTAATCTGCAGGGGGCGCTTTAAGGGTTAACTGTGTTCCCTGGGCGTGTTCTAACTGTATGTGGGCTGCCCTGGCTGGGGAAAGGGGATGATCACGGCTCCCATATACAGGAAGCCTGTGATCATCGCCCTTCCCCCTATAACAGAACGGAGATCCGTGTTTACAAACATTCTTTCACTCGGGGGGATGGGGGGGGGCATCGCGGGTAGCCGGCGCACACGCTCCCTGCCCCCCCCCGACACTGAGCGCGGCGGTTTGCGATAGCAAGCCACTCTGTCGCCGTCAGACTGTGGTCGGCAAATGGTTAAGTGATGAATTAAGTGCTATAAGCGTGGGACCACACACCACCACCAACACTCATATGCGCTCACCTCCTTGTGCGACCCCTGATGGGCCAAGTCGCACCTTCCCCTAATGGGGCTAAACCCTCCTCAGCTCTGGTCAGGTGAACTCCAACGTACAGTGGTAATGGTGGTATATGAAACCAACGAAAACTATATAGTGCTGAATCCTTAAAAATCATGTACATTTATTAAAAAAAACAGAGATACACTCACATTTGGGGGGTGTACAACCACCAGTACACTCGGGTATTGTGTACATCAGGTACAGTAACTACATTCAGGAACTGTATAAGCGGCTGCTGTAGATGGTTTGAACCAAGCGGCGATAGCAGGGCCGTCGTGACGTCATAGGCTCTTCCAAAGAGTGAGTGTATGTCTGTTTTTTTGATAAATTTACATGATTTTTAAGGATTCAGCAATATATAGTTTTCTTTGATTTCATATACCACCATTACCACTGTACGTTGGAGTTCACCTGACCAGAGCTGAGGAGGGTTTAGCCCCATTAGGGGAAGGTGCGACTTGGCCCATCAGGGGGTCGCACAAGGAGGTGAGCGCATATGAGTGTCGGTGGTGGTGTGTGGTCCCCACGCTTATAGCACTTAATGGACTTTGTTTGAATATTGTAATTACGAGCACTCGTGCACTTTATTTGGTTTCCAGCACCACTGATGTAGCCGAAGCCCATTCCCACAGCTTGGGTGGACTAGGAAATATTTATGTATTGCATTTATTGACAGTGATTGTTATTGACTTATGCATTTAAGTGATTGTTCTATATTATAGGTGGCACTATTATTATCGGTTTTAGTTTTTACAATTTTTTTTTTATCTTGCGCTGCACCACATGTGATTTTAGTGCCACTGCACTGCCTGTGAAGCCAAGTATGGACGGGTAAAACCTAGCAAGCTTCACATCTGGAAAGCAGCCATGGATGAGCGCATCATCTGCTCATTTTAATTTAACCAAAAATATTCCACCCAACACTCTAAGCATTTTGGGTGAAGTTCGGCTTTAAACATTTTTGCTCAGAGCATGCAAATTCACCCCCTAAAGTTCTCCTATTAATAAAGCCTTACACAATGTTATAACTCATTTTCTAATCACTGTCTGACATCAAAAGCTTACACTTACTACACAGTGTTTCTGAACTTCTATAAGCGACAGCGGCTTGTAGATCAGAGATATAAATCTGAAGGAAATGCTCCTTCAGATCCTTCAAAACAAGCATTCTGGGTTCAGGTAAATAAAAGGGAAACTTGGGAAAAATAGAATAACAATGGAGATAGAAGAGACTACTATTGCTTATTTCCCCTTTTGTATTGGCACCGCATACAATACAATATTCCAAATACCCCAATAATTCATCCATTGGAGTGGCAGACAGAAGATTATTTATGTCAAGCATTTAAATATAGTTCACTGTTATATTTGCTTGCCAACACAAGCTAAAATTCAGAAAGCATTCCACACTCAAAGCCCTTAGCCAAGGCCCCATGTAATAGGGATTAATGTTGAACTAAAGTCTCCATTTTAGAAACTGGGAGCAGGCAAGCTCTTTATTGCAGAAGAGAGAGAGACATGCAGTGTCTCTTCTGCAATAAAATAAACGTACCTGCCTGCTCGCAGTCTTCATTTGAATGTACACTGAGCTGGGCAAGCGCAGCTCCGTTCACATTCCAGCACAGATCCCGTGTACCAGGATGACTGAACTTCTGCACGTGCACAAGAGCAACGTCATCTCACGCGGTCCAGTAATGACTGCCGCAGACCTGCACTCAGAAAAAGTTAGATAGAAAATGCTGATGCATACAGGACAAAAAGGGTCTTTGGATACACATTAAAGTGGATGTAAACCCTCTCCTATACCCAGTGAAGTGAACAACCTCAGATGATACACAGAGATGAAACAAATCTCCCTATATACGTTTTACATGTACAGTATCTCACAAAAGTGAGTACACCCCTCACATTTTTGTAAATATTTTATTATATCTTTTCATGTGACAACACTGAAGAAATGACACTTTACAATGTAAAGTAGTGAGTGTACAGCTTGTATAACAGTGTAAATTTGCTGTCCCCTCAAAATAACTCCGGACACAGCCATTAATGTCTAAACCACCAGCAACAAAACTGAGTACACCCCAAGTGAAAATGTCCAAATTGGGTCCAATTAGTCATTTTCCCTCCCCGGTGTCCTCTTTTGTGAGATACCGTATATACAGTTGTGCTCATAAGTTTACATAGCCTGGCAGATTTTATGATTTCTTGGCCATTTTTCAGAGAATATGAATGATAATACAAAAACATTTATTTCACTCATGGTTAGTGCTATGCTGAAGCCATTTATTATCAATCACCTATGTTTACCCTTTTTAAATCATAATGACAACAGAAACTACCCAAATGTCCAAGATCAAAAGTTTACATACCCTGGTGATTTTGGCCTGATAATATGCACACAAGTTGACACAAAGGGGTTTGAATTGCTATTAAAGGTAACCATCCTCACCTGTGATCTGTTTGCTTGTAATAAGTGTGTGTGTATAAAATGTCAATGAGTTTCTGGACTCCTAACAGACCCTTGCATCTCATCCAGTGCTGCACTGACATTTCTGGATTCTGAGTCGTGGGGAAAGCAAAAGAATTGTCAAAGGATCTGCGGGAAAAGGTAGTTTAACTGTATAAAAAACAGGAAAGGGATATAAAAAGATATCCAAGGAATTCAGAATGCCAATCAGCAGTGTTCAAACTTGAAGAAAGATGGGCTGCATGGTCGGGTCGCCAGAAGAAAGCCATTACTACGCAAATGCCACAAAGTATCCGGCTTACAGCACAGAGACAAGAGTCAAGGCTTGTGAAACACAGAGGTGGATCGCTGATGTTTTGGGGATGTGTGAGCTACAAAGGCACAGGAAATTTGGTCAAAATTGATGGCAAGATGAATGCAGTATGTTATCAAAAAATACTGGAGGAACATTTGCATTCATCAGCCAGGAAGCTGCGCATGGCACGTACCTGGACTTTCCAACATGACAATGATCCAAAACACAAGGTCAAGTCGACCGGTCTTTGGCTACAGCAGAATAAAGTGAAGGCCCTGGAGTGGCCATCTCATTCTCCTGACCTCAATATCATTGAGCCACTCTGGGAAGATCTCAAACGTGCAGTTCATACAAGACAGCCCAAGAATTTCCAGGAACTGGAGGCTTTTTGCCAAGAGGAATGGGCAGCTTTACCATCTGAGAAGATAAAGAGCCTCATCCACAAATACCACAAAAGACTTCAAGCTGTCATTGATGTTAAAGGGGGCAATACATGGTATTAAGAACTGGGGTATGTAAACTTTTGATCAGGGTCATTTGGGTAGTTTCTGTTGTCATTAAGATTTAAAAATTGTAAACACAGTTGATTGATAATAAATGGCTTCAGCCAAACACTAACCATGAGTGAAAGAAATGTTTTTGTGTTATCATTCATATTCTCTGAAAAATGGCCAAGAAATCATAAATTCTGCCAGGGTATGGAAACTTATGAGCACAACTGTATGCTTTCTTCACATTTATATACTGTTTATAAAGTGCACATTCTGTTAGAATTTTCACTTCCTCATTTCCCTCTAGGAGGGGTTATTGCTGGACACTGAGACAGCAGAGGAAAGGCACACAACCCCTCCCCACACATGCAGAGGTTGCCTGTGAAACAGTGTGCTAATCTATTTATAGCAACCTCCTCTGACACACAATTCTATCTTCGGGCCTCGGAGAGCTTGTCAAAGTCATGAGGCTGATAACAGAGGAACGGAGCAGGACAGAGCTACGAGACACAGGGCTTTGGAGAGAGAGAGAAAGAAAACTGCAGATAGATGCGCCCAGCTCAAATTTCATGAATTGGGCTTACATCCACTTTAAGTTAATATTATTGTGTAGTTTAATCCATCTGTTTCAATAGATTTTCATTAAGGTTTCATTAAGGTAAGAACTTGGAAGAGATAGTAAGCCATTAGAAAAGAGAAAAGGAAAAAAATAGGATTAGTAGTAAAGAAAGAATTGAGTCAGGGATAAGATGGGGTACAGAGGGAAAAAGGGACCTCGGAGAGAGAAGCCCCACAAATTCCTGGAATTTCCAGAAGATATATAAAAAAAAAAAAAAAGCAGGTGAAGGCTCACCATAGAGAATGATCAAAATCATTCTAGAGTTAATGGGTTATAGGGTGCCCAAACTTTTTGGAATACATGGAATCCCCTGGTAAGGCTGCCATTTTGTCAGTGGATATATAACAATTTTGTTCTGGATTTCACCTATGGTTTATTGGGAGGACCACCATGCCTTAGCCAGTGTCTGCTTAGCTGTTGTGAAGATGAAATAATAATTTAATTTGCTGCTTTGTGCAAACTTTAAATAGCCAAATTAAGGAGGGCCTCATATGCATTTGTATGAACTCCCTGGCCTAATACCATATCTACAGTGTTAATTGTCATACTTTAAAGTACAGGAATCAGTTTTTCTGTAGAATTATACTTACCTAGGTGGATGCTGCTTCTGTCCCCCACCGCCTCAAACACTGAGAACCGAGCAATTAAACACCGCCGATCACTCGGTTCTCACTGCTCTGTGAGCACAGAGCTAGTGACTTCAGCCCACTGTCTGCTGAAAACAGGTCACAGAAGTGCAGAACGAACTACACACCTGTGTTCCACAGGAGAAGTACAGCCAAACGAGCTTCGGCTGTACTCCTTTAATCCATAAGCGTTTTATTTTAAGATAGACATGATAAATGCAGTTGACTGATCTTGCTACGGCCTTTAAAGCATTGATCCAAAATATCAGAACGATACTTTGCGACCCTCTGTGGGCCAATTATACAAACACAATAGCAGCTAGTAGTTAGCTTCCACAAGGGAAGAGTTAACAGATCCATGTATCATGGCTTCCCAAATTTGGTGCCATTGTTTGCAAGTGGGAGTCCAAGTCACTCTCCCACCTAGTGACATATGAGGGTAGGTAATGATAATCAGATTCCAAAATGGCATAGGATATGAGAGACACCTTTCCTTTAGTAGATGCATCTAAACACTGGTGTTCAAAAGTTTGTCATAGAAAGGGGCAATGACCATAGGTGTGCACGCATGGGATGTGCCAGATGTGGGCACATCCTAATCACCCTGTGTGAAGCAGATTCCCCCTGCTTAAGACCCCCCACGGCTATAGAGAAAGGGACTGGGAAATCTCTATACTCAGTCTCTTTCTCTGCCATTTCACCAAAGCCCCCAATGGAGTCCCTAACAAACTGTTAAGAAAAAAAAAATGTTAAAAAAATAATTTAAAAAAAATACAATTGTAAAAAATAATAAATTAAAAACTACTGACACCAATCTCTGCCCTACTGACAACCATCCACTTCTCTACTTACACTGTCTACTGCTCTACTGACTGACACCAACCACTGATCTACTGACACCAACCTCCGTCCTACAGACCAGTCCACTGCTCTACTGACACTGTCCACTGTACTACTGTGTATGTGTGTTTGAGCTTTGGTGTGTACACCCCAATGCAATAGGCTGTGCACACCTATGGCAAGGACTTATGTTTAACAGCACTTGGTATGCCATTTTTAAGCAGTAAAGAACAAATCTGTTCTGAAGAAGGCTTAAAGAGGAATTTGAAGGCAAAGGATAGACTGGATCCCAAGTACTGAGGTCCATCAAAATACCCGCTTCCACCATCAAAGGAACCTATGTGGCTCTTAGAAACCGAGTGGAAAAGCAGGGTATGTGCCAGAGCAGTGAGAGAGGTTTTGGGGGGAAATTAGGTACCCCAAAATTTAATGCTATCCCATATTGTATAATACTACTTTAAAAGAACGTTTGAGCATGTGGTTAGTAACAGTAATCATAGAATACAATGAAGGTTGCGGGGGGTGTTCCACAGAATATTGTCTATAGCTAGAGACCTGTTTCATATGCTTCCAGGCTAACCCATAAGGGGGTACCAATAATAGTACTGAACCTGTAGGACTGCCACACTACCTATAAGCTTGGGTTGAATGAACATCTTCGTGGACACCCTCGGTCTCTGGCTGCTCCCAATAAACCTCAAAAAGAGGCATTAGAGTGGTCAGAGCATGTAAGTTGGGATAGACACTGGTAGGACCCTGAAGGGATACAAACATTTATGGAGAAAAGCGAGCAGTGGTACGGCCCCAGGGCCGGCCCTACCATGGGTCCCGGTGGGACCATGGGACCCTAGCGGCACTTTCAGGGGGGCGGCACTTGCGCCCGCGCTCGCTGTATTCCGCTCTGCCCGCTCCTAATTTTACTGTGGGCGGGGGGCGCCGCTTATTGCATTGTGCGAGCACCCCCCGCCGCTGCTGATACGAGCAGAGGCAGAGCACTGTCTGCCATGCATGGTGACGAGCGAAAAGAGGTATTTACAAACATAGGGAAGTCCCAGGATGGTCACAGATAGGGTTGAATGTACGAGACTGGTGAGATTACGGAGAAAAACTCCAAATAACCCTCGTCGGTCTCTGGCTCCCACAGGTGCTTCTACAAGTAAGTTGGGTTCGAATATCCATCACACCGTCAGGATGTCCAAGTCATGATAATAACCATGGGGGAATACCCAATCGGACCTTCGTATACTTTGTCCAGAGATCG
>BLSH010415170.1:2045549-2065589 GCA_018402905.1 Glandirana rugosa | reverse complement strand
GGGGGGGCAGCATTTCATCATTGGACCCAGGCAGCACAAAGTGTTGGGCCGGCCCTGTACGGCCCATGCGTGATATCTCAGTTTTTTCCATGATTCCATATCTGCCCATTTGCCTAAGAAAAAAACAACAATTGACTGCATAACGAGTGTGTCATAGGATGGGGTCAAGTAAGAGAGACTGCACACAAAATATTTTTTTTTACCATAATGAATAAAATGAATGCATTAAGGTAAAACATATTCTGGCCTTTAGAACCATTTTAAACAACGGTCCTGGAGTGGTTATGCAGAGATCCTATTCATTTGAGAAGGTGGGGGCCAAATCCTCACTTATCCAACACCAGCATCAGGTATGGCCAGGATACTGTATTAAAAAGCTTTTGATGACCAGGGACAACAGATGGGTGCTTCCTTTATTTCACAACATAAGTGCAATATTCATCTGATATTGTCATCTGCTTCTCTATTGTGTAGTAAACCTACTTATTCTTTGCCGAAAATCAATAGCTATGATCAATCTAAAGAATTGTTGCCAATAACATTAAAGGGGTATTATTTGTCCTTGATTTTCTATCATATCAAAAGAGAAATAAACCTGCTTCTATGAATTACTGCTTTGCTGGCTGCAATGTCCCGATATCCACTAAAATGGAGAGAAATGTTCTATTTGCCCCCTTGCCCTTTGTCCTGATGCATGTTTGTTGTCTGATCTTGGCATGTAGATACTGGGGTTGATTTACTAAAGGCAAATAGAATGTGCACTTTGCAAGTGCAGTTGCCCTAATTATTTTCTCCAGAACTTAGTAAATGTAGTAAAGCTTTGTGGATTTCCACCATTCAATCATTTGCAAGTAGATTTTTTCCCCTTGCACCTGATTGAGTATTCTCTACAAAATAAAGCTTTACCACATTTACAAATCTCTGGAGAAAATGAGTGCAACTGCACTGGCTAATTTGCCTTTAGTAAATCAACCCTACTGTTTTTTTTTTTTTTATAAAAGACACCAGAACCCAGGAACTGTATGTGTATATATATATATATATATATAAAAAATCACATTAGAAAGCGTGCTGACAGGTGCAAAAATAGGATTTTTCCTACAGACTTACCTGTAAAATCCATTTCTTTCTAAGGACATCACGGGACACAGAGCAGGCTATATATACATATACTTATGGGTTATACACCATCTATAGGTGAATGGACACTGGTGTTTCATAAAAAACAGGAAACAGGAAGTACCCTCTCCTATATAACCCCTCCCATATTGGGAGCATGTCAGTTTTGTAGCAAGCAATGAACTCCTCAAGACAGAGAGGGGAGGGACCTCTGTGTCCCGTGATGTCCGTCGAAAGAAATGGATTTTACAGGTAAATCTGTAAGAAAAATCCTATTTTTTTTTCTCGGACATCACGGGAGACAGAGCAGGCTATATATACACATATACTTATGGGATGTCCCATAGCAATACTCAAGGGTTAGGGAGACACAGTCTCTTTATATCGCAGCGCTTAAAACGCTGCGGCCAAAGGAGGCCTCATCTGCTGACCTGACATCTACCAGGTAAAACCTGGCGAATGTATGTACCGACGACCAGGTCGCGGCCTTACATATCTGAGCCACAGATATCCGATAGCAGAATGCCCAGGAGGTACCTACCCTCCTGGTGGAGCGGGCTCTTATTGTAAAAGGAGGAGCCTTCCCATTCAGAGCATAAGCCTGAGTAATCAGTTGACGGATCCAAAGAGAAATAGTTGACTTGGAAGCCGCCTGACCCTTTTTAGGGCCTTCCGGAAATACAAAGAAGGCTTCAGTCTTCCTGAAGTCCTCAGACCTTTCAAGATAGACTTTAATCGCTTGAACTAGATCCAGCGAGTGCAACCGTTTCTCTTCTAGGGAAGTCGGATGCAGAAAAAAGGAGGGCAACACAATATCTTGAAACCAGGTTCCCTGAACTGTGAGGCCCCTCATGACCGCTCCCCAGCCTGAAAGGCTGGCGCCCGTGGTGACCATCTCCCAGAAAACTGGGAGGAAGGATCTCCCCTGCGTCAGGTTTGTGCGAACCAACCACCGAGACTGTGCCGTGACCTGGGGGTCAAGGTCATGTTGCAATCGAGAGATTGAACTCTCTTATTCCATTCTGCCAGAATGTTCCTCTGAATTATTCTGGAATGAAATTGGTCGAAAAGTATAGCTTCGAATGAGGCTACCATCTTGCCCAACATACTCACACAGAGTCGGATTGACAGATGTCTCTGATCTTTTACCCGCCTTACCAGGCTCCTGAGATTGACCTTCCTGAGGGGTAGAAAAACGTTCCCCTGTCTGGTGTCTAATTGTAGACCCAGATGTTCCAGGCATTGCACCGGAATCAAGGAGGACTTGCCTCGGTTGATGATCCAGCCCCGATTCTCCAGTACCTGGAGCGTCAAAGCCAGACTCGATCTGAGCCTCTCCCTGGATTGATCTCTGAGCAGGAGGTCTTCCAGGTAACCCGAGATTAATACTCCTCTTGATCTCAAAAGCTCCAGCACAGGGGCCAGTGCCTTTGTGAAAACTCTGGGTGCTGTCGCAATACTGAATGGCAAGGCCGCAAATTGGTAATGCTGCTGTGCTATCGCAAAGTGTAAAAACCTCTGGTGAGGAGGGAAGATTGGTAAGTACCCATCTTTGATGTCTATCGAGACTAGAAAATCTGCTTTTTGAAGAGAGGCGAGCACTGACCGAATGGACTCCATTCGAAATGGCCGCACTACCAGTTAGGACCTTGAGATCCAAAATTGGTCTTACTTCCCCATTTGGCTTTGGTACAGTAAACAGGTTTGAGTAAAACCCTGTACCCCTCTCTATTGCTTGTACCTCCACAATTACACCTTGCAGGGTCAGATGACTTACAGCTTTGAGTAGCTAATCCTTTTTTACTGGATCTGCAGGCATCCTTGACTTCAGAAACCTCTGCCTAGAGACACTAGGGATACCACGCATTTGTCATTGATGATGTTCTGTCATACTCCTGCAAAGTGTAACAGCCTCCCCCCCAACTCGAGTGAGTGGGGGTGCCCCTTCACAAGGAAGGTTTGGACTTAGGCTTGGAGGACCCTTGGGGCCCATGGCCTCTTCTGCCCCTGGCCCTGTTTACCTCTAAATACAGGGCCTTGTGGCCGTCGCGACTGCCTAGATCCTGTAAAGCTAGAGGAACCTGCAGTCGGAGGCTTAGCAGAAGCCGCTTAGCTGGCTTTTTGACCGGTAATAGAGTACTCTTACTGCCAGAGATCTTTTGAATATATTTATCCAGATCCTCTCCAAACAGGTGTTCACCATGAAAGGGGAACCCTGTCAGTAACCTTTTACAAGGGAGCTCAGCTGCCCAATTCTTTAACCACAGAATTCTGCGCATATGCACAGACAAAAGGGCCATCCGAGAGACCTGCTGTATTGAGTCCTTCAAGGCATCTACAGCAAAGCATAAAGCCTGTGGTAAATTAACAGATTCCTCCTCTTCTCCATCTTCTCCTGTATGCGTGGCCTGATCACTCATTGCGGCAACTGCTGGCTGAATGGCCGAGCTTGCTAGGGCAAAGGAGGCTTTCAGTAAGGATTCCAGCTTTTTGTCTGCCAGGTCTTTAAACCCCTGAGCATTATCCACAGGACATGTCAGGGTTTTTGAAAGGGAAGAGACTGCGGCGTCCACTGCCGGCACCTCCCATTTCTTCAAAACTTTCCTCCATGGGATAGAATCTCTTGAGAGGCATAAAAACTATCAGGGTGTTCCCAGTCTGAATATACCACTTGTTCCAACAGTGGATGTAGAGGGAAGCCCTGAGAGCTCTGCGGGGCTTTCAATGACCCCAAGGAGGAGAAGGTCCTTTCAGGTACCTGTACAGGAGGTAATGTGAAGGCTGCGCGCACTCTGCCTGTCAAAGCACGTACGAGTATCTTTTGTGACTAAGCCCCTGAAGGATCCGGTGTTTAATTTGTCTCAGACTCCTCTGCGGCTGAATCCTCTGCTGGGATTTCAGGGAACTTCTCCTCCAATACCTCCTCCTTTTCGTCCATCCAATCCTGCTCCAGCCTAGGGGGGGTCAGGAGATGGAGACCTGCCATGCTTCTTGTTACCACAAGTAACAGCAGCAATCATACCTGCTAGCTTGTTTTTTTGTTTAATGCAGAAGACAGGTCTTCCTTTGTGACAAAAGTTGAAGAGGAAGCCGAGGTAGCTGGCACTAGACCAGATAGGCGTAGTGGCTCAGACTGCCCTGTTGCCTCTGGTGTCTCAGGGGAGGCTATAGTGGCCAGCACCTTAGTAACCCCTTCTGGGGCTGTGGCCATAGCCTTAGGAGCACTCCCCCCTCCAGTGCATCTCTTGGAAGCCATGGCTTGCTGTAAGACCTCAATCCCCTTAGCCACTTCCAATGCTGCCTGATCCTGCCTGACTCCAGCTGCCCACCACCTGGACTCACGTGCCCCAGAGGAATAGCCTGCCCGTGTCCCGCAGCACCTGTATGAGTGAAGCCATCTTTACCTGCGCCGCCGTGCATTTAAAATGCCGGTTCGCACCAAGTGCACGTTCGTTCGTGCACGCTCCTGCGCCGCGAGAGCGCACCCGCACCGCTCGTTCCAAAGAACGTTTCCACAGCTCCCCCAGAGGCCGCCTCCAAAAAAACAGGCAGACATCCCAACTGACTCACCGTCCCCCCGGTGGACAAAAACAGGAAGTGCAAGCGGCAAAAAAAAAAAAAAAAATTGAAACACCATTGTCCATTCACCTATAGGTGGCGTATAACCCATAAGTATATGTATATATAGCCTGCTCTGTGTCCCTTGATGTCCAAGAAAGAAATAGAGCTGCTGGCAGAATACAGTCAGATAAAACTGTTTAAACCAGGGCTCCTCAAACTATGGCCCTCCAGTTGTAAATGAACTACAATTCCCATCATGCCTAGTCATGTCTGTGAATGTCAGAGTTTTACAATGCCTCGTGGGATGTGTCGGTCTGCAACAGCTGGGGGGCCGTAGTTTGAGGATCCCTGGTTTAAACAATGGAATATAAAAACTTTGCCATGCTATCTATATTATTGTGAACACTTGATACAAAAAAAAAACAAAATAAACCAACTGATGTGGTGGGATTAGTGCAGTCCATAAAAGAAAGAAAATGTGAATCCAGTGGCAAAGTCGCCCTTGCCCACGATGACGTCAGTTATGACGAAACACATAGGGCAGAGCCAACGCATGCGAAGTCGCCACTCTCGTTTCTAATGGTAAAGGCTTGGATTGTTTTTAACATTATTCCTTATATCAAATCACATAACAAACGTCCAAATAAGGGTGATGAAAAACAGCAATATTGCCTTGATCTGTATAAAAGTGACAATGTGCATAAAGTGCTCTTCAGCGCTCCATACAAAACTGTGCTCTTGGTGACAAGTGCCCACCTGACCCTCATGTGCCTTCACTCACCAGAGCAAATGGACCTACTGCTTTTCAGTCAGCAGATCATCATCCGTAATGACACTCTATTCTTAGAGCGAAACACGTTGACGTCACTTCCGGTCCGTCACAGCTGCTGTCGTCACATCCGCCAGTTGGTTAGGAGGTGGAACGGACGCCAGTCATAGCACGATCGCTTGAATCTGATTATACATGCCGTTTTCATCTTATGTCCTGTAAGTAGCATTTTATGCGCAATAAATTAATTTTACTACAGTCTGCACTATGGAACTCTCTTTTATATTTTTCTGAGCACTCGGGATCCATCTGGTTTTGCTGGTTACAAGCTGGGCTTACCTCTGCAGTTTTTACCTGATCGAGATCTCTACCCTGAAAAGCAGTAGGTCCATTTGCTGTGGTGAGTGAGGGCACAAGCGGGTCACGTGGGCACTTGTCACCAAGAGCACAGTTTTGTATGGAGCACTGAAGAGCACTTTATGCACATTGCCACTTTTATACAGATCAAGGCAATATTGCTGTTTTTCATCACTCTTATTTGGATGTTAGTTATGTGATTTGATAGAAGGAATTATGTTTTATATAACCTGGGTTGGCGCTGTTTTGATGTAAGAGCTTATCCGTTGGGCAGGTATTTCCTGAGTACGGCTGCCCCCAGTTTTTATGCACCTATTGTTCACAGCATTACAGTGTATATTTATTTGTTATTTGTCACTTTGAGTTTAACACTTCCACAGCGCAGATTTTTTAAAATTTTTTATTGTTTTTAACATTTCTCAGGAACGTATCTAATATACACGCTTACTAATTCTGAGAGGGTGGAGTAGTTCTATTTATCTTTTTGAGCTATGATAAAATTTTATGCGGTTTTACATTATGTGGGTTATCCCATCTTAAAGTGATTGTAAAGTTTTGTTTTTTGTCCTAAAAATAATAAACATGTTATACTTACCTGCTCTGTTGCAGTGTATTTGCACAGAGCAGCCTGGGTCCTCCTCTTCTCAGGTCCCTCTTTGGTGCTCCCGGTCCCTCCCTTCTGTTCAGTGCCCCCAAAGCAAGCAGCTTGCTATGTGGGCACAGCTCCCGACATGGAGCCCTGACCTGGCCTTGCCCCCTCTCTCCTGATTGGCCAGCTGGCTTTGACTGGCAGCAGCGGCAACCAATGGAGCCAATCAGGAGGGAGAATCTCGGACAGCTGAAACACTCGTGGACATCGCTAGACATAGAGGGACCTCAGGTAAGTGTTAGGGGGCTGCTACACACAGAAGGTTTTTTATCTTAATGCATAGGATGTACCGGTATTAAAATAAAAAACCTTCCGTCTTTACAACCACTTTAATGGAGGATTCCGTGGAGTATTTGGATGATACTGCTCAAATATATGCTGGAAAACTGGAGACATTGTAAGACTAACCAAGTGGTGTCTGTGTCTGTCAAGGTCTAGATGATGAGTTACCAATCATGGGCTGATTTGACTCTGTAATAGGATCCATTTGTTCCGGTAAGAGTCCAATTTTAATGGTGGCGACGGTTCACCAGGGTGGTCACGAGATCCGATTCAGCACTTCATTTTCTGACAGTTCAGCGGTGATTCTACAAATAACTGGAACGGTCACATTTGTGTTTTTATATTTGCCACTGGATTCATATTTTGCTTGTTTTTATGGCCTTCGCTATTATCAGTTGGTTTATTTCATTTTTTTATATTAAGTGTTCACAATAATACAGGTAGTGTGGCAAACTATTTATATTCCAATGTATAAAGGAAGAACTTCATACTCAACGACAACATATCTGTTACTAGCAAACAAATCAGTGTTAGCAAGGTTGAACCAGAATACATCATATTAGTAGATAGTGCTGATTACCCTTTATCTGCCTCCGCAGTGAGGCGAGTTCTGCTGTAAGCAACATTTCTTCATACTTCAATATCTCAAACTGAACATCATATAGCTCTAGTTGTGTGTCATAGTACTGCAATTCCAGCTCATCCACCAGTGCCATGGCCCCAAGGCCCTCGCTCAGGTTCTCCATCTGTCAGTCCAAACCAGTTTATACAATCAATGGAAAACTCAACAAATTATGGAATACATATAAAACAACATAGAAAATATATTAAGACATAGTAAGATCACAGATATAGGAAAAAGTGATGCAATGCCAAGGAAGCATAACTCCAATAAAAAAATTGAAAACAGATGAGAGGAATGGGACATGCTCATTTGTACATGTGTGCCATTTACTCGAATGGTCTTATTTAGTAAAGAGACATCAAGTGCTAATTTTTAGATTTAGAGCAATTTAGAATTTATATTGCTGAAGCCAGTACAAGATGAATGGGTAGGGATGAGCTCAGATATTTTTGGACATGGGTCTGAACCTGCCTGTGCTATCCCTGCAGACCGCAATCACAAGTGGCAGAGGCATTGCCCACTGCTGCACATATACAAGGGGCGTGAATACCTGCGGCGGCAGGGCGGGAATGCCTCGGCCACTTATGATTGGTTGTCCAGGGTGACAGCTTCTTAGCGGATTGCTCAAACGGTTTTGGACTCATCTGAACACACCTGATATCATTCATTCCTAGTTACGGGTTATTACACAAAAAAGAGAAGATCTCTTTCTAGAATAAGGCCATGTATGAGATTCAGTTTCTTTAGATCTGCATATATGCATGTATATGTATGGGCTCCTCAGCAGATAATTTATTAGCAAACATTTCTCAGTGTAAACACATTTTACTAGTTGCATTGTTACGCATTTACATATGTGTATATAAAAACTGCTTTGGAAAGTAGGAAAAATGCAGCAGAAAATTTAAAAAAATCCATGTAGAATTGTTAGAGTGGTAGTAAACTAATTTTTTGATCTTGTACCTACAGTTAAGCCTATAATAAGGCTTACTTGTAAGTACAGTGAATACCTCCTAAACTTGGGGTGCTTAGGAGATACTCACACTGGATGCAGCCGGTGACGGATGCAGCATGGTATGCCGGACCTTTAGAGCTCCGTGCCATAGCTGAGGGCTCCCACGCACATACGGGGAAGTGACATCATCAGGGCCCCGGCCACTCAGATGGCAGCCCTGTCAGCGGTGACAGTGCACCACTGGAGTGCTTTGTTCTAAGGGAAGTATTTTATAATGTGCTAGTATGCAATGCACGCTAACACATTATGCCATAGCCCTGCAGGGGATTTTTTTTTTCTTTTTGAAAGCTGCAGTTTACTAACGCTTTAAAGTGGCTGTCAACCTGTGACAACCACTTTAACCTACAGGTAAACCTATAATAAGGCTTACCTGTAGGTACCCTGCATATCTCCCAAACGTGCACAGTGTAGTGTACTAGATGTGCCGACGTCATTTCGGCACATGCGCAGTGAAGAAACAGCCTCCGTGACCGGAGCTCCCGTGCGCATGCCAGTCACGGAGCCGGAGATTGCGGCCCCGGAAGGAAGAGGGGCTGAAGATGGACGCTGCCTACACAGGGGACATGGCTGGACGTCGCAGGCTTTGTTTGCAGGTAAGTGACACATAATGGGCTACTATGCAATGCATAGTAGTCCATTATGCTTCTACTTTGCATTGGAATATAGAGGAAGTAAACCCCATCAGGGTTTACTTCCTCTTTAAGACTTTAACCAGATGTTTACACAAGCAATTAAAGCCGAACTCCAGGAATTAGACAATCTACCTTTGTAGTGCCCCCCCCCTTAAATGCTTGATTACGTTAAAGCCCCGTACACACGGGCCGAATGTCGACGACATTCAGCCCACGTATAAGGCAACCATTCTGACAAAATCCGGCTTCTGTCGGACAAGCATGCTGAAAAAACAGCAGCAGCCGATCCCAATTAGTGCTCTCAGCCAACAGCTGGGTTGAACGAAAAAAAAAAAAAAGTAGTAGTGTGTACCAGGCTTTAGTGTGCAGGGATAAGTTGTATTACTTACCCTACCCTTTGGCCTAACGGGCTCCATCGCTGTTCTCTTCTGGTTGTAGCTGCTGGTCCCTTGGCATCACTTACTGTGCAGGAAAGGAAACATTCACCCTACATTGTAGATGGTGGAAGTGAGCATGCAACCGTGAGCGAGGGCACCTTAGAAAGGCGGCACCGTTGGACCGATCACACGGCCATATATTAATCAAAATTTGGCAGGTTAAGCTGGGGCCGGCTGAATTTCAATCCACCTAGGGTCGTTCCCGCTTGACAGAAGTTGAACGATCACATTTAGCAGAACGGGAATGCTGGAAAATTATCATTCGATCAGCGGCTGCAGTACTGATCGGTGTATTCTGACAGCAGGAGGAGACCTGGCTGTCAGAATACTATAGTACACTGGGGAGGTTTCTTCAATCCACCTCACTTGTATGGAATCCATAATTAGTACACCTTTATCTCTGCACCTCTAGGCTAAAATATTTAACCCTTGCAGTGCAGAATTTTAGTATGTGAAACATAGAAAAGAGATGGCAGAAAAAGACTGAGTAGTCCATCAAGTCTGCCCCTTTTTATTTTTTTATTTATTTTTATTTATTTTTTTTTTTCACGTGTGTATATGTAAGTAAGTTTATGTTTTTTGTGTGTATTTGAATTTGTATTTGAGCATGTACAAATACAATGCATCTACATGTGGATATACAGTATGTGAGACGGTATGAATATGAGAACACTGACAACAGTGGGCACGGCATTGCTGAATAAGAGCATTACATGTAATCTGCTTGCATAAATGTATACACACAATAGGGGAAATGACTGCACATGCTCTATGATCAACATGAAAACAGAGAATATAAATAGGCACAGTGTGTGGGCAGTGACTGGGACTACATCTACTAAGGGACTGAAAGAAAGGCAAGGTAACACTGGAATGTGGGCACAATCACCCCTTTTATAAAAGGGAGAAACCAAAGTATATGGACACAGTTAAGCAAGCCATACATTATACAATTTTCTTCCCTTTAATCACCGGTTATGATCACTGTTGGCAGCTATAGCCGTCCACAATGATCGCAAGAGAAATAAAACAGGCTGGTTGTACTTGACTTCAGTACAACCAGCCTGCCTATAGATGCATCAAAATTCTGCCAGGTCCTGCTGAACTAGCAAAAATTTTGATCCGTCTATGGCCCGTCTTACTCTGGAGGTACATTTGCCTGCCTAAGTTAGTGGACAGCACTGAGCCGGACAATAAAAGTAAAGAAAAAGGTGCTAAGTGCAGCATTTAAGATTTATTCACACAACACGGGGATTAAAAACACAAGATTGATGGAGATCAGTAATATGTAGTCCATGTCTTTGCGCGGGGAGAGAGAGCTGTCCAGCAGCGGTCAGTATCCCTGGAAGACATAGAGGAGCGAGCAGGCAATGCGATGGCCGGGTTCCAGGATCAGGCTGGAACGCAGGTGGCCGGTAGCGATGTCATGTAAGGGCAGCAGCCGGTAGTGACGTCATGTAAGGGCAGCAGCCGGTAGCGACGTCAAGTGTGGGCAAACGGGCAGTGATGCATTTCGGAGCATGCGGGGCTCCTTCGTCAGACTTACTGCTGGACAGCTCTCTCTCCTCACACAGAGATGCAGGACACGGAGTTTGTGAGAACTGTTTTACTATACCCGATCTCCATCACTAAGTGTTTTTAATCCCCCTGTGTTGTGTGAATAAATGTTAAATGATGCACTTAGAGGCGCCATTTCTTTCTTTTCCTGATCCTCCAGAGCTGCGTCTCCTCGCAAAAGTGCTGCCCTTTAAAGGGCCACATAAAGCAAAAATGTTCTGCATTCGTCTAGGAATCTTACTTTCTGTGTGATATCTGCCCTCTTCTGATTCAGGCACATCTCCTTTGATCTCATATGCTGAAGGGTTTCTTTTGCCAACATGGATTTAATCCTCTCCAGTCTGGGTAGTGCTAAGGCCCAGGTGGCTTGTCCAAATCTCTTCCCATCTTGCTCCATTTGTTTCTGCATGGCTGAAATAATAGAAAAATATTATACATCAATTTAAAAGTCCCCCCCTGAAATAAAAGTTTATAAAGCAGATGACCCATTTATTAGTTAACTGCATAAAAGACTGTACAGAAACTGCATTATGAGATCTCTGCTTTGAAGTCAATGGCATTAGAACTGTTAAAAAATGTTGAGAACAGTCACTATTGGACCCATTCAGATCCTGATGTCCTGATGCAATGTATTCAAATGAATGGGCAGGCAATGCACCAAAATGTCCAAATAAGAATATTTGCATTTGCAATGCAGTGCACCACAATGATGGCAGTGCTTTACCGGGTGCTGCAGCAATGTTGCCTTTTCGGGATTGGAGGGGGGCATTCAAAATGAATGCCACTAAAATGTCTTAAAGCGGAGATCCACCCATCCCTTTAAAATTTTAAATCAGCTGTTGTGCTGACATTGCTGGACTCCAGGACAGGTAAGGACAGGTAAGTGTCCTAATGTTAAAAGACAGCAGCTACAGTATATGTAGCTGCTGTCTTTTAGCATTAGGAAACTTACCTGTCCTGGAGTCCAGCGATGTCGGCATCGCAGCTGAAGTTTCCATCAGCTGTCGGGTGCTGCCGCCGCCATTGCCGGTGAGGGAACCCGGCAGTGTAGCCTTTCGGCTTCACGGCTAGGTCCCTACTGCGCATGCATGAAGCACGCTACGCTCTCTCACTAGCCCGGTAGAAACAGAGCGAGGAGGAAGGGGACCAAGCTGCTGACGCACACCGCTGCGGCCCGGTCTCCCAGATGCGGGGAAGGGGTACCCGTCAAACGACAGGTATCCGCTCCCCCCCCCCCCCCCGAAAGGTGCCAAATGTGGCACCGGAGGGGGGGGAGGAATCAGATAAGCAGAAGTTCCACTTATGGGAGTAACTCCACTTTAACGCATGTAACTCATGTTTCTCAGATGAACTTGGGACTGGGACACACTGCACTGCAAAGGTGTGCATGAGCCCAGATGGGATTCTAAAAACAAAAGGCACAATGTTGAAAGTACAACTCCACAACATCTCCCCACCTCTTGCGACAATCTTGCGTTACATATAAACCTAAGCTTACCCATGTTATCCAATGAAGCTGCTGATGATCAAGGTACCTATGTGATTTTCAGCTGAAGAGATAACACTGTAGACAGCTACAGCAGATACAAATCACCAGAGTGAGATATGTAGCCGCTACAAAGTTGCTAGTGTGAACTGGCCCTCAGGGCTGGTTCACACTGCTGCGAGATCGGAAGTGATTTGCGCCGCACTGTAGTGTGAATCACATGCAATCTCTATGCGATGCAATTTCAGCCATACAGATAGTACGGCTGAAACTGCATTGCATTCGTACCAAACTCGCATTTGACCCTTTTTTTGGGCTGCAGCAGAATCGTATTGCATGGGTGTTCACACCCATGAGATCCGATTCCTGTGCGAGTTTGCAGTTCGCAGTGTAATATGCAAACTGATTTGGGGGTGTCATTAGCTTTGTATTGATACTCCCAGCAGTTCGCATATGGCAGTGTGAACTGCCACCGGGAGACAGTGGATTTGCATGGTTCCCGCATCGCAGCAGTGTGAACCGGTCCTAAGACCCCATACACACTATTACATTTTCTGCAGATTTTTGTCTACAGATTTACCAAAACCACGTAGTGCCAGGGCATGCCTGATTGCAGACACATTGAAACTCTTAAGGTTTGACCTCATATTATATGGTTTTGGTAAATCTGAGGACAAAAATCTGCAGAAAATCTAAAAGTGTGTATGGGGTCTAAGGCTCCATTCACACCTGGCTACAGGCCCTAAAGCTTCATTGAAAAATGAAGCTGTGCACTGACGCTGCCCATCCAACCTGATAGAGCTTGAGAGGTCCTGCAAAGAAGAATGGGAGAAACAGCCCAAAAATAGGTGTGCCAAGCTTGTAGCATCATACTCAAAAAGACTTCAGGCTGTAATTTGTGCCAAAGATGCTTCAACAAAGTATTGAGCAAAGGCTGTGAATACTTATGCACATGGGATTTTTTTAATTTTTTATTTTTAATATATTTGCAAACATTTCAAACAAAATTCTTTCCCGTTGTCATACTGTTTGTAGAATTTTGTGGAAAATAATAAATTGAATTCATTTAGGAATAAGGCTGCAAGACAACAAAATGTGGAAAAAGTGAAGCGCTGTAAATTCTTCTGGATGCACTGTAACCGTCTGCTCATTTGAGGTATGAGCAGACAGCTATTCTGAGGAGCAGTGTTCGCAGTGGCGGGAGAGAAGCAGTGTATGCAGCGGAGCAGTGTATGCAGCGGCAGGAGAGGAGCAGTGTATGCAGCGGCAGCATCGAGAGAGGAGCAGTGTATGCAGGGGAGCAGTGTATGCAGCAGCAGCATCGAGAGAGGAGCAGTGTATGTAGCAGCAGTGGCGGAAGAGGAGAAGCGTATGTAACAGCTGCGGCGGGAGAGGAACAGTGTATGTAGCGGCAGGAGAGGTGCAGTGTATGTAGCGGCAGGAGAGGTGCAGTGTATGTAGCGGCAGGAGAGGTGCAGTGTATGTAGCGGCAGGAGAGGTGCAGTGTATGTAGCGGCAGGAGAGGTGCAGTGTATGCAGCGGCAGGAGAGGTGCAGTGTATGCAGCGGCAGGAGAGGTGCAGTGTATGCAGCAGCGGGAGAGGTGCAGTGCATGCAGCGGCTGGAGAGGTGCAGTGTATGCAGCGGCAGGAGAGGTGCAGTGTATGCAGCGGCAGGAGAGGTGCAGTGTATGCAGCGGCAGGAGAGGTGCAGTGTATGCAGCGGCAGGAGAGGTGCAGTGTATGCAGCGGCAGGAGAGGTGCAGTGTATGCAGCGGCTGGAGAGGTGCAGTGTATGCAGCGGCAGGAGAGGTGCAGTGTATGCAGCGGCAGGAGAGGTGCAGTGTATGCAGCGGTGACTGGTGCAGGAGGGTGGTGGAGCAGTTTACTATGTATAGCAGCGTGTGTGTCTAACTGTTCCAGGAGTGGCCACCATCACTCTATTGCTCAGCACTGCAATAACACTTTCACTTGTAAATACAGCATATTTTCAAGCATTAAGCCCCTAATTCTAATTAACAATATACATTACTGCTACAGTTTTTTATTTTTACATTTTGATTGACGCTCCTCTTTAAGGCATTAAAAAAAGACCTCCTTTTTAAGAAAACATGGAATAAGTGTAATATGGAGGCTGCCATTGCTGATCTTCTGAAAACGCTAGTTGTCTCTCTCTCTGGCTTCAGTTGATTGAGGACACTGGCCTGCAACAAATCAGAGTTTACAATCCGCACTCTTGTTCTTGTTGAATGGCCATGACAGCCAGTGAACTAGAATTTCCAGAATTGAACATCTGCAATGACAGCTGCCATGCTTTCTCACCACAGATTTCCTTAACCACTTCAAGACCGAGCCTGGTTTTTGGGTTCAGTGTTCACGAGTTAAAACCAGTTTCTTTTGCTATAAATTACTTAGAACCCCCAAACATTATATATTGTTTTTTTCTAACACCCTAGAGAATAAAATGGAGGCTGTTGCAAAACTTTATGCCAGACCGTATTTGTGCAGCGGTCTTACAAACGCATTTTTTTTTGGAAAAAAATCAGTTTTATGAGTTAAAAAATAAGACAACTGTAAAGTTAGGCCAATTTTTTTCCATATTCTGAAAGATAATGTTACACCGAGTAAAATGATACTCAACATGTTATGCTTCAAAATTGCGTCCGCTCACGGAATGGCGACAAACTTTGCAACATAAAAATATCCATTGGCGACGTTTTAAAAATTCTACAGGTTAGCATTTTTGAGTTACAGAGGAGGTCTAGTGCTAGAATTATTGCTCTCGCTCTAACGATCGAGGGGATACCTCACATGTGTGGTTTGAACACCATTTTCATATGTGGGCAGGACTTACGTATGCGTTCGCTTCTGCGTGCGAGCTCGCGGGGACGCTTTAAATTTTTTTTTTTTTAATTATTTATTTTACTTTTTTATTTTTACACTGTTCTTTAAAAAAAAAAAAATTGATCACTTTTAGTCCTATTACAAGAAATGTAAAGATTACTTGTAATAGAAAAAAGCATGCCAGGACCTCTTAAATATGAGATCTGGGGTCAAAAAGACCCAATTTCTCATATTTACACTAAAATGTGAAAAAAAAAAGAAGGGCCCTTTAAAACCACTGGGCGGAAGCGATTTGTGACGTCGCTTCCGCCCTGCCAGCCGAGTGAGCGACGGAGATGACCGAAAAGGGGCGGGAGCACCTCTCCCGCCGCTGATAAAAGTGATCTTGTGGCAAATGCTTGTGCAGAATCGCCTGCACTAAAAGAAGATACCGGGGTTATGGTAGCTATCTGCTACCATAACAACGGTATTCCACTTCAAAGTGACCGCCGTCATGACGGCGTTGGTCCGGAAGTGGTTAAAGTGGTTTTAAAGCCTTGCAGTGATTGTAAAGTTTCAGTTTTTTTTCAATTAAAATAGCAAACATGTTATACTTACCTACCCCGTGTAGTGGTTTTGCACAGAGCAGCCCGGATCCTCCTCTTCTTGGGTCCCTGGGTGGAGCTCCTGGCCCCTGCCTCCTGTTGAGTGCTCCTACAGCAAGCAACTTGCTATGGAGGCACCCAAGCCAAGCTGCAGCTCCGTGTTCATTCAGACACGGAGCCGTCACACAGGTTTGGCCCCGCTCCCTCTCTCCTGATTGGCTAACCGAATTTGACTGACAGCAGCGGAAGTCAATGGTGCCGCTGCTGTGTCTCAGCCAATTAGGAGGGAGAGTCCCGGACGGCCGAAGCACTCGTGGATATCTCAGCATAGAGATGGGGCTCAGGTAAGTTTTAGTGGGGCTGGGATGGGAGCTGCTGCACACAGAAGGCTTTTTATCTTAAAGGAGTTGTAAAGGCAGAAAGTTTTTTTATCTTAATGCATTCTATGCATTAAGATAAAAAACCTTCTGTGTGTTGCAGCCTCCCCAGCACCCCCAATTACTAACCTGAGCCCCTTCTCTCTGCAGCGATGTTCACAAGTGTCTTAGCCGTCCCAGACACCCCGCCTGATTGACTAAGACAAAGCAGCGGCGCCACTGGCTCCCACGGCTGTCAATCAAATTCAGTCAGCCAATCAGGGGCGAGAGGATGCAGGGCTGGCTCGGGGCTCCGTGTCTGAATGGATACACGCAGCTGTGATTCGGCTCGGGTGCCCCCTGTAGTAAGCTGCTGTCTGAGGGGGCACTCACCAGAGGGAGGGACCAGGAGCAGCAAAGAGGGACCCGAGAAGAGGAGGATCTGGGCTGCTCTGTGCAAAGCCAACTGCACAGAGGAGGTAAGTTTAACATGAGTGTTATTTTTAAAAACAAAAAAAACGAGACTTTACAATCACTTTAATGCATAGAACGCATTAAGATAAAAAAAACCTTCTGACTTTACAACACCTTTAAGGTTTGTTACCTTAATGCATTTTAGGTAAAAAAGCCTTTTTTTTAGCCTGCTCCTATTATACTGGAGGATCTTGAAGTTTGTAAACTTACTTTGTGAAGATCCCCACACATTTACTTCCTTGAATTCTGTGACACGTGTTCACTATAACCTGTACATAGGCACTACTGTGTCAAAGAATTCACAGAGCATGCCTTCTGAATTACAGAGGTGCTGAGAGGAGGAGTTTATGAAGTGGAGTCAGTACAGAAATCACTGCTTGCAGGCAGCAAGGTACCATGGGTTATGTAGTCCTCAGATACTGAAAATAAACAGCAGAAAAAAAAAGCTGCAGAGCATGCAGGGAATCCAGAATATTGTGGAAAGAGATGGGCAGCAGACAGGCAGTGATCACAACATCAATAGGAGATTTTTCAAGTAAGCTTATATTGGATTGTTAAAAAAAAAAAAAAAAAACTCTTGTTTGTAATGTTATTACAATGCTGATGTTATGTAATAAAAGTGTATGCTGTGACCGTAGATCTGCTTTAACCACTTGCCGGCCAGCCACCGCACTTATACTGCGGCAAGGTTGCTTGATACTTGGCTTGTGAACTCGATTTTGTGGGCCCTAGCGGGGGGAGCCAATCAGCGGGTCCAGCGGACTCGATATTTGCCGGCCACCCATCGTTCCCAGCAGTGACGGAACTGGGTTTTGCCCGTGTAAACAAGGCTGATCTCCGTTCTGACAGGGGAGATCACGCAGATCCTGTCTTTCTGCTATGCAGGAAGACTGATCTGTGCGGTTCCCCAGGCAGCCCTTCACCATACAGTTAGAACACACAAACAGGGAACACATTTAACCCCTTGATCGCCCCTGACATTAACTCCTTCCCTGTCAGTGTCATTAGTACAACAGTGCAGATTTTTAGCACTGATTACTGTAAGAATGACACTGGTTCCCAAAAAAGTGTCAAAAATGTCCGTTAAAGCGGAGGTCCAAGGGCTAAAAAAAAAAATTAAAAGTCAGCAGCTACACATACAGTAGCTGCTGACTTTTAATAATAGGACACTTACCTGTCCTGGAGTCCAGCGATGTCGGCACCCGCCGCCGATCTTCGGATCGGGGGACGGGTGCAGCCGCCTCCATCGCGGGTAAGGGAACCCGGACGTGTAAGCAGTACAGCTTCACGCCGGGCACCTTACTACGCATGCGCGAGCTCTGCCGCACTCTGCTACTGGCCAGGCGGCCAGAAGCAGAGCGAGCAGGGAGGAGGGAGCCGGGCTGCTGACGTCAGCGGCCGCGTCCGCTGGCCAGAGCTCCCGAAAGTGTGGAAAAGGACACCTGTCTAAAGACAGGTGTCCTCTTCCCCCTCCCCCCCGAAAGGTGCCAAATGTGACACCTGAGGGGGGAGGCATCCAACCAGCGGAAGTTCCACTTTAGGGTGGAACTCCGCTTTAAGTGCCCAATCTGTCTGCCGCAATGTCGCATTCCCACTAAAAATCATTGGATCGCTGCCATTACTAGCAAAAAAATAATAATAATAAAAATGCCATAAATCTATCCCCTATTTTGTAGACGCAATAACTTTTGCGCAAACCAATCAATATACGCTTATTGCATTTTTTTCTTACCAAAAATATGTAGCAGAATACATATCTGCCTAAACTGATGAATAAACTTGTTTTTTTACATTTTGTTTTTTGGAAAGGTTTTATAGCAGAAAGTAAAAAAATTTAGTTTTTTTTTCAAAATTGTTGCTCTTTTTTTGTTTATAGCGCAAAAAATAATCAATGATCAAAATACCACCAAAAGAAAGCTCTATTTGTGGGAAAAAATAGGACATCAATTTTGTTTGGGTACAACATCGCACGACCGTGCAGTTGTCAGTTAAAGCGACGCAGTGCTGAATCCCAAAAAAATGGCATGGTCAGGAAGGGGGTAAATCCTTCCAGGGCTGAAGTGGTTAATAATTGTAATCCATCATACCAGCCAGGGCTTTGGAGGTCTCCTTGAAATAATTCACTGTCACACTCTGAATGGATCGCACGGCCTCTTCTGCTCTCGCACTCCATTGCTCAGCCTCTTTCTCCAATGCCTCAATACGTTTTGGGCCGAAATCATCCATTTCAAGTGATTTCTGTTTACAGGAAAATAAAATATTAGGTGAAAAAGCAATTGAAAAAAATATCAGACAGGTTGGTTGTACTGAAGTCAAATGATAGATCAACTTCAGTACAACCAACCTGCCCATAGATTAATCGAATCTCGGCCGCTCCCTGCTGAACAGACAGAGATTCGATCCATCTATGGCCAGCTTCAGCCCACCATTAGATGTTCTATTAATCAGCATCGAATTATTGAACAGAACCCAGGGTGGATTTGATTTAGTAAAAAAACTTGATTTAAATCAAGTTGATTAAAATTAGAATTTTTAAAGAGCAACTGTCATCTCTGTCCCGCAGCGGCTCCTCCTCTGATCCGCTGCTGACTCACCGACAGTCCCATTCACTTTAAAGGGATGGCTGGTGATGCGGCAGTGACACACTAAGGTGAGGGACATGGCGGCAGCACGTGAGTGGATGACCGCTAACAGGCGCTGCCATGATGGATCTGAAATGACAGGCGCGCTTTAAATGTAAGGACTTATTGCTGGTAGTTAGAATCTTTAATATTTGTAAACAAAAAAGGGATTTTATTAAAACTTACCGTAAAATCCTTTTCTCCGAGTTCACTGACAGACGCAGCTTCTCCATTTACTTCATGGGGTTTTATGTTCGTCCAACTAGGAGTTAACTAGGCAGGGAAAAGATCAGCTGGCCCCTCCCTTGGGGGCCGTCCTCTCTTCCTACATCAAACCCCCTCACAGCATAGCTCTCCAGTTCGTACACAAGCCGTACCAAAGCAGAGCCCAGAGGGGTGGGTGCTGCGTCTGTCAGTGAACTCGGAGAAAAGGATTTTACGGTAAGTTTTAATAAAATCCCTTTTTCTCCTTACGTTCACTGACAGACGCAGCTTCTCCATTTACTTCATGGGGACGTCCCCAAGCTGTATCAAAAAAGAGGGGTGGGTAAATGCAAACAACAGTACCCAACTGAACCTCTGAGGAGGCGCCAGACGCGCCTACACTGCCGCCTGCAGAACCTTGCGGCCAAAAGCAGCATCCGAAGATGCAAAAACATCAACTTTGTAAAACT
>BLSH010415170.1:2018258-2033071 GCA_018402905.1 Glandirana rugosa | reverse complement strand
TTCCACGACCGTGCAATTGTCAGTTAAAGCAGTGCTGTATTGCAAAAAAAGGCATGGTCATGAAGGTGTGGGGGGGGTAAATCTTCCAGAGATCAAGTGGTTAAACTGAATGGGTTGTTGTTGTGAAGGTGGAGTCACATGTACTTTAACTACAGAGTTTTGGCAGAAGGAAATGCTAGGTGTGTTTATGTTGAGTGTTAATTAATTTCAATGGCCAGAAAAAAATATTATTCTGGCCAATGAATGAACGCCCAATCTATTGATGTGCCTAAACGAGTTTACAAGTGTCAAGCTTTTTTTGGGGGTTTTTTTCCCAAAAACTCCGCTGCCAGAAGTTGAGACGTCTAGGAGAGATGGCAAAATGTCCACTGTGCATGAGGCCTTCTATGTCAGCTCTGTATAAAGTAGGCAGTCTCAGCTACTGACAGTATACAGTGCTGTGTTCCAGCTATGATATGGGGACTTCCCATTCGATTCCCCGAACAAAATCCCAAGTCAGGCTGAGCGCTGCTCAGTCAGCCACAGGAAGCCTTGTATTTTATCAATGAATACAAGGCTTTCTTTGATTGGCTGAGGTGTACGGATGATGTCATGATCTCCAGTTCAGCCAATCATAGGTAGCCTAATATTCATTCATAAAATACAAGGCTTCCTGTGAATGCTCAGCCTGACTCTATTTTGTTCTGGAAATGGGACAGGAAGTCCCTGTGCTGCCGCTGGAACACAGCACCGTATAGCCACTTCCGGATCAACGATGTACCCGTATGTTGCTGGACTTTGGGTGGTTATATCGGGATGATGCCTGCAGTTGTGGTACCGCTTTTTTTTAACCACTTCCTTACTGGGCACTTAAACCCCCCTCCTGCCCAGACCAATTTTTGGCTTTCAGCGCTGTCGCATTTTGAATGACAATTGCGCGGTCGTGCGACGTTGTACCCAAATAAAATTTGCGTCCTTTTTTTCCCACAAATAGAGCTTTCTTTTGGTGGTATTTGATCCCCTCTGCGTCATTTCTGATCGCCGCTATAAACAAAAAATGAGCGACAATTTTGCAAAAAAGAACAATATTTTTTACTTTTTGCTAAAGTACAAATCCATTAAAAAAATTATTCATCAGTTTTGGCCGATATTTATTCTTCTACATATTTTTGGGGAAAAAAAAAAATCGCAATCGGCGTATATTGATTGGTTTGCACAAAAGTTATCGCGTCTACAAACTGGGAATTGATTTATGGCGTTTTTATTATTTTTTTTTTTTTACTAGTAATGGCGGCGATCTGCGATTTTTAGCGGTAATGCGATATTGGGGGGGACATGTCGGAACATTTTGACACTTTTTTGGGACCAATGACATTTATTCAGCGATCAGAAATTTAAATGTCCACTGATTACTGTGTAAATGTCATTGGCAGTGAAGGGGTTAACCTGCAGGGGGCAGTGTAGGGGTTAATATGTTCCCTGGCTGTGTTCTAACTGTGGGGGGGCATGGCTGGTCGGGACATAACAGATCTAACTGATCCCAGTGACAGGGATCAGTAGATCTGCTATGTCCCCTGTCAAAGAACGGGGAACCGCCGTGTTTACAACGGCGGTTCCCCGTTCTAAAGGCTCCTGAAGGTGATCGCGGGTCTCGGGCGGACATCGAGTCCGCCCGACCCGCGGGCACGCTCGCGCCGCCGCTGCCTCCAGGGGGCGTGCGGGAGCATGCGCAGTGGGAGGACGTCCATGGACGTCCTCCCGGCATTTCAGGTCCGCGCTGGAGCCGTATTTCGGCAATAGCGCGGACCTGGAGGGGTTAAAGCCTGTGGTCAGCTCTCTCATAAAAGCAATCCTAGGGCCGCTAGATTGCTTTTACAAGCAGCGGGTGGGGACGTCCACCGCCTTCTGTGGCTTGTTCCACTGGGATCGGCTCTCCACTATGGTAACCCAGAAGCGATGACCTGACATCACTTCCGGTTTACTTGGATGTCAACGGCCTAATTTAAACCGATCGTGGTGTTTTGGATGCAGAGGAAGGATTTGGGGTTTTATTGACGCCAGATCTCTCCATAAGAGCACCTGTCACATGCCTATTGATTTCACAAGGATGTTTACATTCCTTGGGATAGCATTACAAGTGATAAAAAAATAAATAATTCAACAGTGTAGTAATAATAATTAAAAAAAAAAAATGATATATATATATATATATATATATATATATATATAGGCAAACGCGCTCGTCGGTTTCGCAGACAAACATCGATCGTTCCCACAGGAGAGGTATCATTGCGTATGGCAGATCATAGGCAGTAATTCTAGTACCAGACCTCCTCTGTACATCTGAAGTGGTAACCTGTAAAAGACTTTAAAGTGTCGCCTATGGATAGTAAAATTTATGTAATTTGTTGTCCGTTGCACAGGCTTGCACAATTTTAAAGCATGACATGTTTGGGGTCTATTTACATGGCGTGACATATTTTATATTTTACAAAAAAATGGGTTATGTATTGTGTTTTTTTTTTAATTAAAATTGAAAAACCACTGCGAAAATACCGTGTGACATGAATACATTGCAAAACCCACCAATATATTCTCTAGAGCCTCTGCTTTAAAGAATAATCTAGAATGTTTGGGGCTAGAAAGTAATTTTCTAGCCAAACATACTGATTGTTACATGTAAACAAAAAAGAAGTGCCAGCAATGGCGTGATCAGGGAGTGGGTATTATGCATCTGAGGCTACATTACACTTAGCTTACACAGCACTCCTAGTAGGTACATGTATTAGAAAAGCATTGGTCCAAACCAACTCTTTAACCGATTGCCAACCAGCCACCATCGTTTTGCGGCAGCAGGTCGGCTCTCCTGCGCAAACCATTGTCATGGTACACGGGCTCGCGCAGTTGTGGGCGGAAGCGCGCCGTGCCTGCTGCATGAGCGTGCCCATGGGCCAGGCGGACTCGATGTCCACTGGCGACCCGGGATCGCCTTTTACAAAGGCAGAACGGGGATCTGTCAATGTAAACAAGGCAAATCCCCGTTTTCTCAGGAGACATGACACTGATCTACTGTTCCCAGAGATTGGGAACAGTGAGATTTGCCCTGCCAGCCCAGCCCCCACACAGTTAGAACACACTAAGGGAACACAGTTAACCACTCGATCGCCCCCTAGAGTTTAACCCTTTCCCTGCCAGTAACATTTATAAAGTAATCAGTGGCAAATGTTTGCTCTGATCGCTGTATAAAATGTCATTGATCTCAAAAGTGTTAAAAGTGTCCGACCTGCCCGCGGCAATCTTGCAGTCCCGATTTAAAAAAATAAATAAATAAATAAATCGCAGATCGCCGCCATTACTAGTGAAAAAAAAAAAAAAAATTAAAATGCCATAAATCTATTCCCATAGTTTGTAGACACGATAACTTTTGCGCAACCCAATCAATATACACCAATTGCAATTTTATTTTTTACCAAAAATATGTAGAATATATTTTGGCCTAAACCAATAAATATATTTGTTTTTTTATAATTTTTTTTGGATATGTATTATAGCAAAAAGTTAAAAAATGTTGTTTTTTTTCCCAAAATTCTCACTTTTTGTTTGTTTATAGCGCAAAATATAAAAACTACAGATGTGACAATATACCACTAAAAGAAAACTCTCTTTGTGGGGGTCAATTTTGTTTGGGTACAACATCGCACAACCACGCTTTAACTGTTAGTTAAAGTGAGGCAGTGCCGTATCGCATAAAGTGCTGTGGTCATTAAGGGGACAAATCCTTCCGGGGCTAAAGTGGTCAAAGCTAAATGAAAGTTGGTGCATCCAGAAAGTATTCACAGCACTTCACTTTTTCCACATTTTGTTATGTTACAGCCTTATTCCAAAATGGATTAAATTTATTATTTTCCTCTAAATTCTACAAACAATACCCCATAATGACAATGTGAAAGAAGTTTGTTTGAAATCTTTGCAAATGTATTAAAAATAAAAACGAAAAAAATCTCATGTACATAAGTATTCACAGCCTTTGCCATGACACCCAAAATTGAGCTCAGGTGCATCCTTTTTCCACTGATCATCCTTGAGATGTTTCTACAACTCAGTTGGAGACAACCTGTGGTAAATTCAGTTGATTGGACATGATTTGGAAAGGCACACACCTGTCTATATAAGGTCCCACAGTTAACAGTGCATGTCAGAGCACAAACCAAGCCATGAAGGAATTGTCTGTAGACCTCAACAGGATTGTATGGAGGCACAGATCTGGGGAAGGGTACAGAAACATTTCTGTAGCATTGAAGAACCCAAATGAGTACAGTGGCCTCAATCATACATAAATGGAAGTTTTGAACCATCAGGACTCTTCCTAGAGTGGGCCGCCGGGCCAAACTGAGCGATCAGGGGAGAAAGACCTCAGTCAGGGAGGTGACCAAGAACCCAATGGTCACTCTGACAGAGTTCCAGCATTTCTCTGTGGAGAGAGGAGAACATTCCAGAAGAACAATCATCATCTCTGCAGCACTCCACCAATCAGGTCTGTATGGTAGAGTGGCCAGACGGAAGCCACTCCTCAGGAAAAGGCACCTGACAGCCCGCCTGGGGTTTGCCAAAAGGCACCTGAAGGACTCTCAGACCATGAGAAACCAAATTCTCTGGTCTGATGAAACAAAGATTGAACTCTTTGGCCTGAATGGCAAGCATCTTGTCTGGAGGAAACCAGGCACTGCTCATCGCCTGGCCAATACCATCCCTACAGTGAAGCATGGTGGTGGCAGCATCATGCTGTGGGGATGTTTTTCAGAGGCAGGAATTCGGAGACTAGTCAGGATCAAGGGAAAGATGAATGCAGCAATGTACAGAGGCATACTTGATGAAAATCTGCACCAGAGCGCTCTGGACCTCTGGGGCGAAGGTTCATCTTCCAACAGGACAACAACCCTAAGCACAAAGCCAAGGTAACAAAGGATTGGCTATGGGACAACTCTGTGAATGAGTGGTCCAACCAGAGACTCAATTGAACATCTCTGTAGAGATCTGAAAATGGCTGTGCACCGATGCTCTGCTTCCAACCTGATGGATCTTGAGAGGTCCTGCAAGGAAGAATGGAGGAAACTGCCCAAAAATAGGTGTGCCAAGCTTGTAGCATCATTCTCCAAATGACTTGAGGCTGTAATTTGTGCCAAAGGTGCTTCAACAAATTATTGAGCAAAGGGTGTGAATACTTATGTACATGGGATTTTTTTCATTTTAATTTATAATAAATTTGCAAAGATTTCAAACAAACTTCTTTCCTGTCTTCATTATGGGGTATTGTTTGTAGACGTTTGATGAAAATAATGAATTTAATCCATTTTGGAATAAGACTGTAACATAACAAAATGTGGAAAAAGTGAAGTGCTGTGAATACTTTCCGGATGCACTGTAGGCTTTAAGATCATAAGAAAGAATCATATTAAATATGTCACATTTGTACAGCAATTATTTTTTTTTGATAGACTTTCTGCCCCTGTGATAACGGTCACCAAACCACATACAGCACATGAAATTTCTGAGCCAGGACACAGACAGCAATAAAAACCTGAGAGAGGGTCTAACTTATCCACTCCATCAATACTAACAAGATGGGGCTTAATAAAGTTCTTGGTGATGAAACGCATTGGAAGACAGAGCTATATGATGCACAATGACTGCTGGATACACAGGAAAAGTTGAAGCCATTATGCCAGCTGCATATCATGGTAGTGTTTTGTTTTGAGTTTAGAGGCTTTTTTTGGAACGCAAAAAAATGGGTTCAGACGCCAGTTCAGATGCAATTGAAACGCCAAACATATTGTAAACGCCGCTAAACACGCCTAAACGTGGCAACTCGTGTCTAGGACCGTTTCGTGTACAAGCGTTTCCATGTTAAAAAAAATTGTTTTTTTCTTTAAAAACGCTCCTAGACGCGATTGCGGCAAAACGCGGCATGAAAAACACGGCAAAAGCGGCAGTTTTAGATGCCGGCTTCTAGCTGTCAAAAAAAAAATCGTTCAGGGGAGTTTGAAATAGCGTCCCGAGTAAATGGAGCCTTAAAGGGCAGCAGCTACAAAAAGTGTAGGTGCTGACTTAACACACACTCGCCTGTCCCCCGGTCCAGCGATGCGGTCACCACGAAGGCTCGGTTCTCTCCCCCACCTCTCCACGATGCCGGCATCACAAGTGCGGGCAACCGGCTGTGACAGCTTGCGGCTTCACAGCCGGGTACGCACTGCTGCACGTCCTGAATGCCCGGGCAATCTTCTGGGACCTGTGGCATGTCCCAGAAGATTGCAGGGAGGGAGGGGGAGAGGAGAACTTCCGCTCGGGGCACTGCAGTGCTCCGAGCAGAAGTAGGAGCTGGATACCTGTCAAAACTAGGTACCCCCCCCCCAAAAAAAATTACATGCCTAATGTGGTGTGTAAGGGGGTCAGGAGTCCTTAAAGCGAAAGTTCCACTTATGGGCGGAACTCTGCTTTAAGAACCTCATAGCATGGGAGTAGAGCTGCATGATTCTGGCCAAAATGAGAATCACAATTTTTTTGCTTTTTGCTTAGAATAAAGATCATGATTCTCTCACGATTCTCGTGGCTTAACATCATCTTTCATATTATAAAAACATTGGGCTAACTTCACTCTTTAGGTTTTTATTTTTGAAAGTGTAATTTTTGCCAAAAAATTGTGTTTGAAAGACCATTGCACATATAACATTGCAACGGGACCGCACAACACAAAATCTCCACTTACGCCGATGATCTCGGTTTCACTCTCACCAACCCAATTATCTCTCTTCCCAACCTTCTCAGAGAATTTGCGATATACGGAGCCCTAGCGAATCTAAAAATCAACCAACTAAAATCGGAGGGCATGGGAATAGCACTTCCCTCGACCCTGCTCTCGCCCATGCGAGGCAATTTTAGCTTTAAATGGACCTCGACATCGCTACAATACCTGGGCACGCTCATACCCCCCGACATCTCACACGTATACGAGCTGAACTTCCCACCCCTACTTCGTAAAATTCGCAGCCTGCTAGACCAATGGCATAAAGGGATTCACTCCTGGTTCGGTAGATGTAACCTCATAAAAATGTGTATTCTACCTAAATTCCTCTACCTGTTCCAGGCATTACCAATTAAAATTCCTTTGGCGTATTTCAGGCAAACTCAATCCCTGTTCATTCGCTTTATTTGGGCCAATAAGAAACCTAGATTTCCCCTCTCCCAACTCTCTCTACCCAAACAGTTTGGAGGACTTGCATTACCAGATACGCGGAAATACTACCAGGCAATCCACTTGAGCAGGCTCGTGGACTGGTGCCGTCACGCAGACCTCAAATTATGGGCTCAACTAGAACAGCAGCAAACACACGTACCCCTTAAACGGGCACTTTGGTGCTACCAACATTCACACCCGTTAATTGGCAACACCCTTTCTCTCAGTTGGCATGACTCTAAACAAAAGCACCTTATGTCCGCTAACTTCCCCCTATACCCTATCTTAGATAACCCGCGTTTCTCGGTGGGCTTTCGCACATGAGAATATCAACCCCTAAAACTTGTAGGCCGAACTCAGGCTGCTGATTTCATACAGACGGATCATTGGCCCTCCATCGCTGACCTGATGGACGCCTCTGGGCCCTACCACCTACCTTTCTGGCCAGTCCTCCGGCTATACCACTTCCTTCACTCTCTTCCCAATCCCTTGAAGTTTAACCGCGCGCTTACGACGTTAGAGGAGTACTGCTCAAAGACAGACACCTTCCCGAGATCTTTATCCAAGGCCTACGCCTTGTTAAATACCCCAACCGAACAACCACATCTGCCTTGGGTGACAAAACGGGAAGCGGATTTGTCCTGTACCTTCTCAGCGACCCAAATGCAAAATATCATATGCTTCTCGCTGAAATCATCCATATGTACTAGAATCCAAGAAGCAAACTTCAAACTCCTAACCAGATGGTATTACACACCCGTAAAACTTCATTGCTGCTACCCCACCACTTCGAACCAATGCTGGTGATGTCAGGAGAGCAGAGGAACGCTGCTACATATATTCTGGACCTGCCCCAAGCTAAGGACATACTGGACGAAAGTCCACTCTGTTGTTCAAAAATTCACAGAATATCAAATGCCATGGGACCCCGCCTTCTTTCTCCTCCAAGTTTCAGAGATATCCTCTAGGGTTTACAAAAAAATCTATCCTACGACACCTTCTAAAGGATGCCAAGGGCTGTATCCCGCTACACTGGAAAAAGGGTCAACCTCCTTCCATTGCAGGATGGTTGCATAGAGTAGAAGAAATGAATAGGATGGAAGATTTGGTCCTCAGGTCACAACACAAACGGGAACTATACAACAGGACATGGGGAATGTGGAATATGTTCCTCCTGTCAGACGAAGGCAAAGCTCTTTTCGGCTCTGTGCCGCCGTCTTGAGGGCCCTATCCACCCACTCAAACATGCCATTGGCGATCAGAGGCTGGTGACCCCACCCTTGGTCCACTACCTCCCCTCCCTCCCCCCCAACTCCCTATCTACCCCTCCCTCTCCGCTAGTTCCTCCCTTTCTCCCCATATGTTTCCCCCCCTCTTTCCCTTGTCTTTCTATCTTGACCCCCAGAACAAGGAAAAAATGGGTAGGTGGGGGCTTGACATGTATTTCAGACAGACACTTAGGGTACATGGCCGGAGGCTCCCCATGGTGAGAGAGAGAAGTCCCCGGCTGGACGCAGAGGATCCTGGACGCTAATTTTCTCATTCCTAAGTATGATACTATGAGAGCTTAGATTGACCTTTGTATCTGTGTGGAACTATTGGACAGCTTCTGATCAATGTCTTCTTATATATAAGATGTACTGTCTTGCCCTCATTGGTTGTTAATAAAATTTATATTTGAAAAAAAAAAAAAAATATTGCACGATCACCATTTTATTCACTAGGGTCTCTGCTGAAAATATATGTTTGGGGGTTCTAAGTAGTGTTCTAGCAAAAAAAATAATGATTTTAACTTGAAATCAACAAGTACCATTAAAAGGTTTGGTCTTTAAGTGGTTAAACTGACCTAATTTTACAGAGGAAGTTCATTCCTTTGATCTAGAACAAAACATTGCAATGTTTATAGTTAGCACTGAGGAATGCCCAAGTGAGATTGATTGAGGGTTGAGATTGTCAGGGGGGTTGGCTCGAGATCGCGGTCTTTTAACGATTAATCGTGCAGCTCTACGTGGGAGTGAAATTTGGTTTTTAAATTGTAATAATTTTTAATGCTGGTTTTATACTACGTCCGTTTTTATTTGTTTTGTTGCTGCAATAATGAGGAAATTAGAGAATGCTCCTTGCATATATTGGTATCTCTAGAGGAGACTGCCAGCCTGGATATAAGGAGGTGATTGCTGTGAAGGATTGAAGAGTTCATGACCGTTGGGGCTCATAGTGACTTCTTTCAAATATATGGGGGTCATTATATTCTGCTGAGGTACTGGATGCATGTAAGAGGACTCTGGTTTCTTTTCTTACTACACATGGGGGTTGATTTACTCAGGCTGGGTTCACACCTATGCGAATTGGATGCGGCTTACACCGCATCCTGTGAGAACGGATTGGAGCTGCCGAGCGGCGGCTCTGTTCATTCTCAGCAGCAAACAGGCTGAAATTCGGACAGGTGTGAATCCAGCCTAAAACTAGAGAGTGCAAAATATGGTGCAGCTCTGCATAGAAACCAATCAGTTTCTAACTTCAGCTTCTTTAAAGCGGAGGTCCGAGGTCAAAAAAAAAAATTAAAAGTCAGCAGCTACACATACTGTAGCTGCTGACTTTTAATAATAGGACACTTACCTGTCCTGGAGTCCAGCGATGTCGGCACCCGCCGCCGATCTTCGGATCAGGGGTCAGGTGCAGCCGCCTCCATCGCGGGTAAGGGAACCCGGACGTGTAAGCAGTACAGCTTCACGCCGGGCACCTCACCGCGCATGCGCGATGCTCTGCCGCGCTCTGCTACTGGCCGGGCGGCCAGAAGCAGAGCGAGCAGTGAGGAGAGAGCCGGGCTGCTGACGTCAGTGGCCGCGTCCGCCAGCCAGAGCTCCCGGATGTGTGGAAAAGGACACCTGTCTAAAGACAGGTGTCCTCTTCCCCCTCCCCCACGAAAGGTGCCAAATGTGACACCTGAGGGGGGGGAGGAATCCGACCAGCGGAAGTTCCACTTTAGGGTGGAACTCCGCTTTAATTAAGCTTTGACAATAAATCCTGGAAGCTGATTGGCTACCATGCACGGCTGCACCAGATTTTGCACACTCCAGTTTTAGTAACTCAACCCCGTGGTCTCAGGGCTATGTAATCTTCAAGACTGGGATTTTCAGAAACAAAGTGGACTCTGTATATATTGTTTGGACACATTTAACATGTAGGTTGATACAATGCTTAATTTTTTACATTTTGGATAGAGTAAGGGAGGGTTATACCCACTGTCAGGATTATTTTTTTTGCCATCTGTGTTGCATTTGGGAGATTTCCCTTCACTTACCGTCCCATACTCAAAAACAGGAAGTGAGGGGAAATCCCTGCAAATTAAGGGAATCCACTTGTGTCCCCAATGGATGATTTCCCCTATGTACTTCATCCTGAGTACTGTGCTGACACCTGGAATCCTAGCAGCACTTGTTTAGACATAGTTGTTAGGTGAGGTGCTGCAAACCTTTTGAATTGTTTTTTTGACACTCGGAATTTGGTGGTGTTTTCATGCGGTGGAATGCAAAGATGCACTGTCTAGCCCCGCAGCCTATAAAACTACAGGAGGCTGAAAGCTGACGCAGCTGGATGATGCACCAAGTGGTGCCAACATTTGGGGCAGTGCATGCTCAGAAACATATTCCCAGAGTGCAAGAAGTCGGTGTTCCTGGCATGCGTCCTTGGATGCAAACTTCCCCAGATGTTAGTAGCATTGGGTGCACCCTCCAACCATAGCATAGCATTTACAGGCTGCTGGCAGAGAGGCTGGATGGTGCGCTGGTGCCTTTCGCCCACATGAAAATGCCAGGATCTCATGCACCAAGGCTAAGCATCTGTGTACCTGAGGCCTTATGCTCCCTTCTCTCAAATAAGCACTTTTTTTTGGGGAAGGGGTTACAACCTTATCAAGTTTTTACTGCTGGTAGATTGTACCTTCCTTACAAGCATATGAAAATGAGGGGTAAATATCCCCACCGCGGACAAACACAACAATAATAACTTCCCCAATCTTTCCAAAACCAAAAAAAAAAAAGTTCCATTAAAGCGGTTGTCTACCCCCTAAAGTCATTTTTACCTACAGGTAAGCCTATAATAAGGCAAACATGTAGGTAAAATTAATATCTCCTAAACCCGTATGGTTTAGGAGATATTCCACTTGCAATGCAACCACTAAAGTCAGGGCGCATGCGCAGCTATGCGCTGGACCCTGCCGGAAAGTCCGCTGGAAAGTTCGGCTCCTGCACAACCCGGAAGAAGCCACACAGCGAAGATCTCCGCTCCCTCTGCAGGGACCGGGTAGCCCTGCGGGAGCTTCATTCTATGGGGAGTATTTCATAATGAGCTAGTGTGCATACTAGCTCATTATGCCTTTGCTTTACAGGTTTTTTTTTTTTTTTTTGTGGGTAGACAACTGCTTTAAAAAATATGTAACTTTTTTTTTCACATAGTAAGTATACGCCTGATTGTTGGCTGATTTCAGTTGTCCATGCATTGCAATAACAATTATTTTACCGTAATGCTTGAATGGCACCCCAACCCACGTGCATGTATGTTGCAGCCTGCATGGTGGGAATTGGTCATCAATTCAAAATGAATGCGTGTTAACATGTGTAGGGGTGACACCATAAGACACTTAGCAGGAATGATCTGAAGAGAAGTTGGATTTGCAGACACAATCTGACCATGCAAAGGCACTTCTATCTTCTGACAGGTCCAATTGATGCTTGTGTCACTAGGCAAAGCAGGAGAAGGGTGCTGCCGACAACAGCCTATGACACCAATAACCTGCCCAATCAGTAAAGTAGAGAGGGAAAGAGAGTGTATGGGTGTAAAACCTCGTACACACGAGCCAATGGTTGGTCAATCGAACGTCCAACTTTTGTCTAAATTGGGTGATGGCGGTTTGGTCTAGCGTACTGACATGAGTCAGGTAATCGGTCAACAAAGCTGAACGTAGTGACGTGTTACGAGCGTTTAATGAGGAAGTTCAGGTGAATGTGATTTGTGAATTGCCAACACAAGTTTTCTAGTCTCACCGTCCAAATCGGCTGTAGAGTCGTGCATATACATGATCAGATTTTTTGGCTTGTTGGATGACCGTAGTTGACCGATAATTGGAAATACGGGCCTTAGGAGAGGAGAGTTGGGGGAGAATATCTTTTTTTTTTTTAAATCTGACCCCTAAGGCTCCATTTACACAGGATGCTGTTCAACCTCCCCTGAACAATTTTTTTTGACAGCTAGAAGCTGGCATCTAAAACAGCTGTTTTGCCGCATTTTGCATGCCACGTTCGCATCCAGAGGCGTTTAAAATGTTTTAAAATTTTTTTTTAATGGAAATGCCTGTAAATGCGAGTTACCGCGTTTAGCGGCGTTTACAAGCTGTTTGGCATTTCAAATGCCTCTGAACTGGCGTCTGAACCCATTTTTTTGCGTTCCAAAAAAGCCTCTAAACTCAGCTGCCTGGAAATGGCCTTAAACTAACCTGTGTAAATGTACTGATAAGATAACAGAGGAAAGTTCAGGGGCAGCTGAAAAAAACACCCAAATACCTCTAAACGACCATTTACCAGCAGCAGTGTAAAGGAGGCCTAAAAATTTTATTGGTGGTTGGGAGGTCTCCCCACCCGAGGCTTACATCAATCACACAGTGGGTGGGCAGTCTTACATCACACGCCATTGTATTAAATTGCCCCCACTATGTCTTTCCTATGTCACCTTCCGCTTTACAATGAACACTCAGCAATTCTCAGCACCGGGATGAATGAGTGCCTGTGCATTGCGTATGTGCAGGAGTTACATCTTCCCAACCCAACCAATAAAGATGGCTGAAGCTCCCCAACGAAGAAAGAAGGTATTGGTACCAGCGTTAGCAAATGTGCCATCACTGGAGGGGGAAGGGGGGGGGGTAATATTGTAGCATTTAGTTTACACTTTAAAGTGAACCTGTTGCTTTGTACAGGGTTCATTTGGATGCAGTAGGACACAGAGCCCATGACCTGCTGTTCTGACCTTATCGTACTGTTCCATGATCTCATCATACCACCCCCTGACCTCATCATACCGCTCCCTGACCTCATTACTCTGATCTCATCATACCACCCCCTGACCTCATCACACCGCTCCCTGACCTCATTACCCTGATCTCATCACACCGCTCCCTGACCTCATTATTCTGATCTCATCATGCCACCCCCTGACCTCATTACCCTGATCTCATCATGCCACCCCCTGACCTCATCACACCGCTCCCTGACCTCATTACCCTGATCTCATCACACCTCTCGCTGACCTCATTACCCTGATCCCATCATGCCACCCCCTGACCTCATCATGCCACCTCATGACCTCATCACACCTCTCCCTGGCCTTATTGCATCACTCCGTGACCTCATCACAATGCTCACTCGCCTTGTCATGCCTCACAATGCTTCCTGAGGCATCCCACCTCATCACAACACTCTTTAACATTATCACCCTCATCTCATCACACCTCTCGCTGACCTCATTACCCTGACCTCATCATGCCACCCCCTGACCTCATCACATCTCTCCCTGATCTCATCACACCTCTCCCTGACCTCATTACCCTGATCTCATCACACCTCTCCCTGACCTCATTACCCTGATCTCATCACACCTCTCACTGGCCTTATTGCATCACTCCATGACTTCATCACAATACTCACTCGCCTTGTCATGCCTCACAATGCTTCCTGAGGCATCCCACCTCATCACAACATTATCATACTGATTTAATCGCACCTCTCCCTGACTTCATCATACCTCACATGATGCCCCGATGTCATCACGAGTCAGGACACCATTCCCTGAACTCATCACCCTGGTCCCATCACACCGCTCCCTAACTTCATACCCCAACACGCTTGCTCCTTGATGTCATCACACCAATACCTGATTTCATTACAATGCTTCCTGACCTCACCAAACCTCATCACACAGCTCCCTAACTATGTTATACCTCATTGCGCGGCTTCCTGACCTCCTCACTCTGGTTCTGCGACTATTAGCTGACAGAAGTAGTGACAGAGGCATCACTACTTCAGTCAGCTTAGAGTTGTATGAGATATGCCAAATCTGGAGAGAGGAGAGAGTGGACTGTGCGCTCTCTCTTCTCTCCAGCTTCACACTCCTGTAACAGTCTGTAGTGCTCTTCCATCTGGACACACCCGCCCCCCATCTCCTCCTAGCAAACAATGTGGGTAGGTTAGGGGGCGGGTAAACAAACTCTGTATAGACTCAATCGGATATCCAGTGTCATCCCCAAGCCGCGATCCCCTTCAGCAGTGGCATCTCTCCCGCCAGCTGCAAAGGCTTAGGAATTGGCTTCCCCCCCAGGCTCCTCCTCAGCTCTGACATGGCAACATGAGGAGGAGCGCTGGAAGGAGGACATCACAGAGCGATGTGCCGAGCCGTGCCGTATCTGAGGTCTGTGTGTATGAGGGAAGCTGCAGCCAAACCAAGTGAAGAGAGGGCTGCACTGGGGGCGCAAGGGGGAGGACAGTATTTGTAGGGAGAAGAGGATTACTTCTTTATTTCTAGGTGGGAATGATATTGGGGGGGGGGGGGGGGG
>BLSH010415170.1:2001403-2017831 GCA_018402905.1 Glandirana rugosa | reverse complement strand
GCTAACACATGATGCTCATACATCTTGGAGGGGCAGTTTGGCGTCTTCACCCTGGGCACTAGATTACCTTGTCCCGGCACTGCTCATACCTCACACTGCTTCCTGACAACATCTCACACTGACCTATCATCCTGATTTCCTCACACTGCTTCCTGACCTCATCACACCCCCCATGACCTCATCACACCCCCCATGACCTCATCACACCCCCCATGACCTCATCACACCCCCCCATGACCTCATCACACCCTCCGTGACCTCATCACACCCTCCGTGAGCTCATCACGCTGCTCTCTGACCAGTGACCCTCTCATTATTGATGATATCCCCCAGTAGGAGGGTTGTCGCACCGTCCGGAGTGTCTCCTTGGCCCGGGTCACCCCGTCTTCCAGGCCGGTCCTCCGAACCTCATGCAGGCTCTGGAAGTATCTCTCCTCGTCCTCTTCCTCCTCCTCCGGGAACACAACGTCCAGCACGATCCTGCGCCCGCAATGTTCTACCGCCGTCCCCAGATAGCGCTCCAGGTCCCGGCACACAGCGTCCACCTCCTCCTCCGCCCAGGCCGGCTCCCCGGGGAAGAGCAGAGTCCACAGCATGTCCGCGGGGGTGTGTGCCGGCAGGCGGGGCAGGCATGGCTCCAGGAGGCCGCACACAGAGCTCAGCTGGTGGTGAATGTTCTCCACATCCCGCACCGAGTACAGGCCGGCCCAGCTGTGCCTCTCCCCGGCCTCATCCTCCTCCTCCTCCCGCCGCCTCCTCCTCTGCACCGTCCGGTTATGACAGGTGACAGCGAATTTCCTCTCCACCTCATTCCACGCCACGATAAATCCCAACCGACACCGCTCCGCCTCCGAGAACACATCCGGCCGGACCGCCACCCAGCCGTCCAGACTGTCCATCCGATCACACTCCATGGCCGGGACACCTGACGTCTGCCGGGCCCGGGTCACATGTCACCGCTCTGTTTACATGGACCGACCTCTGTACTGGGGGAGGGGCATATGACCGGGACTTCCCGGAACACTTCCTATTGGCTGCAGCCTGTAAGCCGATCATCGGAGGACCGACGTCATCCGCGATCCGGGCATGGCTGGGATGTGTCAGCGGTCACAGGACAGACTAGTGGATGGCCGATCTATAAAGTGCTGTCATTCAGTGTGAAATCACATGACACCCATATCAGATCACATGACACCCATATCAGATCACATGACACCCATATCAGATCACATGACCCTCCTAGAAAAGTGAAAGTGAAACTCTCATTGCCATAACCACACATAGAAGTGGCCATTGCTGTTTTCTTCATTCTTTTATTCTCCTTCTTCATAGAGCTCTCTATTATTCTTCCTGCAGAGCTGTGTGCATAATGGAGGGGGAGGGGTTTAGAGAAACCAGTGTGTGTCAGCATCAGCAATGTGCTGAGGTTTTATATGTCTCCTTTACTAGCACTTCCTGCGATAGATACACATCCCCTCTTCCCTTTCCTTCACCTGTCTGTACACGCATAGCTCTCCCTGCTGCATTGCTGCGCCTTACTGTCCATCCCTACACTCTTCCATCTCTCTCCTCTTTCTGCATTGCTGCACCTCATTGCCACTGCCGCCCATCCATAAAGATCCTCTTCGTGCTATCCATCCATACACATCCTCCTCTCCACTTCATATGGCAATTCTGCACCTTTTTGCCCATCCATACATATCCCCCTCTCCTTCCTGCACCTTGCTGCCCATCCATACACATCCTCTTCTCCTTTTCTTCCTGCACCTTGCTGCCCATCCATACACATCCTCCTCTCCTCTTCTTCCTGCACCTTGCTGCCCATCCATACACATCCTCCTCTCTTCTTCTTGCATTGCTGCACCTTGCTACTCATCCATACTTGTCCTCTTCTCCTTCCTGCACCTCGCTACCCATCCATACAAATCATTCTCTCCTCTTCTTCCTGAATTGCTGCACCTTGCTGCCCATCCATACAGATTCCCTTCTCCTCTTCTTCCTGCATTGCTGCACCTTGCTACTCATCCGTATGCATCAGACTTTCCTTCTCACACCTCACTGCCCACCCATACGCACCTGACTCTCCTATCTGCACCTCACTGCCCATTCGTACAGATCCTCATCTCTTCTTTGTACTGCATTGCTGCACCTTGCTGTCCATCCATACAGATCCTCCTCTCCTCTTTTTTCTTGCATTGCTGCACCTTGCTGCCCGAACATGCAGATCCCCCTCTCCTCTTCTTCCTGCATTGCTGCACCTTGCTGCCCATCCATACAGATTCTCCTCTCCTCTTCTTCCTGCATTGATGCACCTTGTTGCCCATCCAAACAGATTCTCCTCTCCTCTTCTTCCTGCATTGCTGCACCTTGCTGCCCATCCATACAGACTCTCCTCTCCTCTTCTTCCTGCATTGCTGCACACCCATATAGCTCCCCTCTCCTCTTTTTCCTGCATTGCTGCACCTTGCTGCCTGTCCATGCAGATCCCCCTATCCTCTTCTTCCTGCATTGCTGCACCTTGCTGCTTATCAATACACATCCTCCTCTCCTCTGATTCCTATACCTTGTTACCCATCTATACACATTCCCCTCTCCTTCCTGCACCTCAGTGCTCATCCATACACATTCCCCTCACTCCAGTGCTTATGCTTGCAGTCTGCCTCTGCTCATTGCAGTCCTTACACCACTCTGGTTTTGGTGTATAATAGGGAAGGGCCAAACACCCCCCGGTTTGGTTCGCAACAGAACTTGCGAACAGGCAAAAAATGTGTGCGAAAGCCATTAAAATCAATGGGACTCGAACTTGAAAAATCAAAAGTTCTCATTTTAAAGGCTTATATGCAAGTTATCGTCGTAAAAAGTGTATGGGGATCTGGGTACTGCCCTAGGGAACATGTATAAATGCAAAAAAAAGTTTTAAAATCAATCATTTTTCAGGAGCAGTGATTTTAATAATGCTTAAAGTGAAAAAAATAAATATTCATTTAAATACAGTCATGTCCATAAATATTAGGACATCGACACAATTCTAATCTTTTTGGCTCTATACACCACCGCAATGGATTTGAAATTAAACCAACAAGATGAGCTTTAACTGCAGACGTTCAGCTTTAATTTGAGGGTATTTACATCCAAATCAGGTGAACAGTGTAGGAATTACAACAGTTTGTATATGTGCCTCCCACTTTTTAAGGGACCAAAAGTAATGGGACAGATTAACAATCATAAATCAAACTTTCATTTTTTGATACTTGGTTGCAAATCCTTTGCAGTCAATTACAGCCTGAAGTCTGGAACGCATAGACATCACCAGACGCTGGGTTTCATCCCTGGTGATGCTCTGCCAGGCCTCTACTGCAACTGTCTTCAGTTCCTGCTTGTTCTTGGGGCATTTTCCCTTCAGTTTTGTCTTCAGCAAGTGAAATGCACGCTCAATCGGATTCAGGTCAGGTGATTGACTTGGTTATTGCATAACATTCCACTTCTTTCCCTTAGAAAACTCTTTGGTTGCTTTCGCAGTATGCTTCGGGTCATTGTCCATCTGCACTGTGAAGCGCCGTCCAATGAGTTCTGAAGCATTTGGCTGAATATGAGCAGATAATATTGCCCAAAACACGTCAGAATTCATCCTGCTGCTTTTGTCAGCAGTCCCATCAATAAATACTAGAGAACTAGTTCCATTGGCAGCCATACATGCCCACGCCATGACAATACCACCACCATGCTTCACTGATGAGGTGGTATGCTTTGGATCATGAGCAGTTCCTTTCCTTCTCCATACTCTTCCCATCACTCTGGTACAAGTTGATCTTGGTCTTATCTATCCATAGGATGTTGTTCCAGAACTGTGAAGGCTTTTTAAGATGTTGTTTGGCAAACTCTAATCTGGCCTTCCTGTTTTTTAGGCTCACCAATGGTTTATATCTTAGGGTGAACCCTCTGTATTCACTCTGGTGAAGTCTTCTCTTGATTGTTGACTTTGACACACATACACCTACCTCCTGGAGAGTGTTCTTGAACTGGCCAACTGTTCTGTAGGGTGTTTTATTCACCAGGGAAAGAATCCTTCAGTCATCCACCACAGTTGTTTTGGGTGGTCTTCCGAGTCTTTTGGTGTTGCTCAGTTCACCGGTGCGTTCTTTCTTTTTAAGGATGTTCCAAGCTGTTGATTTGGCCACACTTAATGTTTTTGCTTTCTCTCTGATGGGTTTATTTTGTTTTTTCAGCCTAACGATGGCTTGCTTCACTGATAGTGACAGCTCTTTGGATCTTATATTGAGAGTTGACAGCAACAGATTCCAAATGCAAACAGCACACTTGAAATTAACCCTGGACCTTTTATCTGCTCCTTGTAAATGGGATAATGAGGGAATAACACACACCTGGCCATGGAACAGCTGAGCAGCCAATTGTCCCATTACTTTTGGTCCCTTAAAAAGTGGGAGGCACATATACAAACTGTTGTAATTCCTACACTGTTCACCTGATTTGGATGTAACTACCCTCAAATTAAAGCTGAAAGTCTGCAGTTAAAGCACATCTTGTTCATTTCATTTCAAATCCATTGTGGTGGTGTATAGAGCCAAAAAGATTAGAATTGTGTCGATGTCCCAATATTTATGGACCTGACTGTATCGTGCCTCAGGAGTTCCCTTGGTATGCCTGTAAAAGGGCACATCTCTGTGATGTTTGGAACAGTGCCACCGCAAAATGACATTTCTACAATGTACCCCATACCCATTCACATGGGGGCGTCGGGATCTGGCGGCCCCCTTATTAAAGGGGGCTTCCAGATTCCGATATGCCCCCCCGCCCGCAGACCCCCACAACCACCGGCCAGGGTTGTGGGGATGAGGCTCTTCTCCCCATCAACATGGTTTGGAGGGGGGCGCTCGCTCGTCCTCACCCCCTCCTGCCATGCCAGGGCTGCGTGCTCGGATAAAAGTCTGGTTTGGATTTTGGGGGGACCCCTACGCCATTTAAAAAAAAAATGGCGCGGGGTTCCCCTTAAAATCCATACCAGACCTGAAGGGCCTGGTACGGACTTTGGGGGGTACCCCTACACAATTTTTTTTTAAATTTTGACGCGAAGTTCCCCTTACCCATACCAAAACTGAAGGGCTTGGTTTAGATTTTGTAGGGGACCCTCACATATTTTTTTTATTTTTTTTTAATTGTGGCGTGGGATTCCCCTTAAAATCCATACCAGACCCGAAGGGCCTGGTTTACATTTTTGGGGGGACCCCACGCAACTTTTTTTTTTTTAATTTGGCGCTTAATCACTTAAGGACAGAGCCTCTTTCTGAGATTTGGTGTTTACAACTTAAAATCAGTTTTTTTTTTTAAAGAAAATTACTTAGAACCCCCAAACATTATATATATATTTTTCTAACACCCTAGACTATAAAATGGAGGTCGTTGCAATACTTTATTTCACAACGTATTTGCGCAGCGGTCTTAAAGCGGAGTTCCACCCTAAAGTGGAACTTCCGCTGGTTGGATTCCTCCCCCCCTCAGGTGTCACATTTGGCACCTTTCGGGGGGGAGGGGGAAGAGGACACCTGTCTTTAGACAGGTGTCCTTTTCCACACTTCCGGGAGTTCTGGCCGGCGGACGCAGCCGCTGACGTCAGAAGCCGGCTCCCTCCTCCCTGCTCGCTCTGCTACTGGCCGCCTGGCCAGTAGCAGAGCGTGGCAGAGCTCGCGCATGCGCGGTAAGGTGCCCGGCGTGAAGCTGTACTGCTTACACGTCCGGGTTCCCTTACCCGCGATGGAGGCGGCTGCACCCGTCCCCCGATCCGAAGATCGGCGGCGGGTGCAGACATCGCTGGAGTCCAGGACAGGTAAGTGTCCTAATATTAAAAGTCAGCAGCTACTGTATGTGTAGCTGCTGACTTTTAATTTTTTTTTTTAGCCCGGACCTCCGCTTTAAAAGCACAATTTTTTTTTAAAAAATACACTTTTTTAAATTAACCACTTGCCAACCGCGCTATACTCATAAGACGTCTACAGCGCGGTTGGCTTATTCTGGGAGGTCGTCCATGGATGTCTAGTAAACAATGCAGCTGTGTGCATGAGCCTTACATGTAAAATACATGTGTGATAAAGACCGTCTCTTTCATTCGTTTTGGATCATCTGCACCCAGTGGAGACTTTCATACAACACTTTTGGAAGAAATAAATAAGAATGACATATTTTTGGTATCATATACACTCACCAGCCACTTTATTAGGTACACCTGTTCAATTGCTTAGTAACACAAATTGCACATCAACCAATCAGATGGCAGCAACTCAATGCATTTAGGCATCTAGATGTGGTGAAGATGACTTGCTGAATTTTAAACCAAACATCAGAATGGGGAAGAGAGGGGATTTAAGTGACTTTGAATGTGGCATGGTTGTTGATGCCAGATGGGCTGGTCTGAGTATTTAACCACTTCAGATTCGCGCTATAGCCGATTGACAGCTACAGTGCGGATCTGAAATGCCGGGAGGCCGTCAATAGATGTCCTCCCCTTTTGCTTGTGCCAGGCACGCTCTCGGCGCCGCCACACGCCCTGTGAGCGTGCCCGCGGGTCGGGACTCGATGTCCGCCGGAGACCCGCGATCTCTTCACAGAGAGCCGGAACGGGGAACCGCCAATGTAAACACCGCTCTGTGAGGGGGGGCATGACAGATTGACAGATCTACTGATCCCTGTGATTGGAACCAGTTAGATCTGTTATGTCCCTGTTAGCCCCACCCCCCCCCCACAGTTAGAACACATACAGGGAACACATTTAACCCCTTCACTGCCCCCTTAGTGTTAATCCCTTCCCCACCAATGACATTTATACAGTAATCAGTGTCTATTTTTAGATCTGATCGCTGTATAAATGTCATTGGTCCCAAAAAAGTGTCCAAAACGTCAGACATGTCCACCTCAATATCGCAGTCCCGATAAAAATCGCAGATCGCTGCCATTACCAGTAAAAAATAAATAAATAATAAAAACACCATAAACCAATGGCCATAGTTTGTAGACGCGATAACTTTTGCGCAACCCAATCGAAATACGTTTATTGCGATTTTTTTTACCAAAAATATGTAGAAGAATATATATCGGTCTAAACTGATGAATAAATTAGTTTTTTTATTTTTGGATATTTATTATAGCAAAAAGCAAAAAATATTGTTCTTTTTTTCAAAATAGTCGCTCTTTGTTTGTTTATAGCGAAAAAAATTAAAACCACAGAAGTGATCAAATGCCACCAAAAGAAAGCTCTATTTGTGGGGAAAAAAGGACATCAATTTTGTTTGGGTACAACACCGCACGACCACGCAATTGTCATTCAAAGAGTGACAGTGCTGAAAACTGAAAATTAGTCCGGGCAGGAGGGGGGTTTAATTGCCCAGTAAGCAAGTGGTTAAAAAAACTGATGATCTACTGGGATTTTCACACACAACGATCTCTAGGGTTTGAAATGTTGTGTTCCACTGCGCTAGTGGATGTAATGTGATTGAATAAACAAAACAGTGATAAATCTAAACAATGTGTATATGAGTAATATGAATATGCTGCAGTCCCCCAAGACTTCATCCCCTTGATGAAGTCACGAGGCGTGATGTAACGCGTAGGAGTGGCCTGATACCGGAAGTGACGTGATAGGCGGCTGTATGCCGAATTTTACCTGCTCTTAGCTGATTTTAATCAATTTTAATGTACGCAGTGGTTATTAAATAAACCATTCACTGCTTTAAATGCTACACCATGAGGGCCCTTTCCATTTAACCCTTTATGTCCCGCTGACTATCCATTAACTCTGGGAGCATAAGCATACTGGAGCCACAGGAGAGGAGCACACAGGCCTATGGTGACTGACCCCATCGCTGACATCAAAGACACAACAGTTAAAGGCGATTATTAATCGTTATGGAGGTGAGCGCAAAGTTTGCACCAAGGTGGAGGTTTATGCACCCTTGTTGAAGTACTCAGCACAGGAAGATAGGCACTAAGTTCAATGCACCTTACGCTATGCACCTGATCACTTTTTGAAGCACTTTATTGGATTACTTTTTTGTGGACTATTACTTATACATTATTATGTAAGAACTGTTTTGCATAGATGTGATTTATTGTAACATTGGAGCACTGATTGTTGCACTGGCACTTTACTTTCATATTTATTATTAAGCGGTAGAATATTGCGCGGTATTCTCCATCAATCGATCTCTAGGGTTTACAGGTCCGAAAAAGAGAAAATATCCAGTGAGTGCCAGTTGTGTGGAAGACAATGCCTTGTTGATGTCCGAGGTTAGAAAATAATGGGCAGATGATTTGAGATGATAGAAAGTCAACAGTAACTCAGATAACCACTCATTACAACCAAGGTATGCAGAATACCATCTACACACATTCCAACACATCGAACCTTGAAGCAGATGGGCTACAGCAGCAGAAGACCACACTGGGTGCCACTCCTGTCAGCTAAGAACAGGAAACCAAAGCTACAATTCACACAGGCTCACCAAAATTGGACAATAAAAGATTGGAAAAATGTTGCCTGGTCTGATGAGTCTCAGTTTCAGCTGCAACATTTAGATGGTAGGGTTAGAATTTGGTGTAAAACAACATGAAAGCATGGATTCATCCTGCCTTGTATCAACGGTTCAGGCTGGTGGTGGTGGTGTAATGGTGTGGGGAATATATTCTTGGCACAATTTGGGCACCCTTAGTACCAATTGAGCATTGTTTAAATGCCACGGCCTACCTGAGTAATGTTGCTGACCATGTTCATCCCTTTATGACCTCAGTGTCCCCATCTTCTGATGGCTCCTTCCAGCAGTATAAAGCACCATGTCACAAAGCTCAAATCCTCTCACCACTTGTTTCTTGAACATGACAATGAGGTCACTACTCCAATGGCCTCCACAGCCATCAGATCTCAATACTCAAACCACAATGTGAGCAAACCCTTACATTTTTTTTCTATACAGTTTTTAACATTTTAAACAACCCTGTGGGGGGAAATATCAAGGATCTAAATAGGCCCCTGAAGTCTAAATTTTGAGACAGAGAAAGGGACTTTTCTCTGCAGCCTCAGCTGCACTGGACAGTGAATGAATGGGAAGAGCTCTGTGCAGCACGGCCTCCCATTCATTTACACACTGAAGCATAGTAAATTGTGTTTACGATGCTTCTGTTATAAATGGAAACAGGGGTGATTGGTAATGATTGCTCACTGTGTTTATTCAGGGAAGGAAAGGGCCGGTAAATATGCTATTATAAGGCTCCCCACTCTCCATCCTGACTATGATCCTCCTGTGCCCGACAGCAGCCAGCGGGAGAAGAGAGGAGGGTAGCTGGCAGTGCTGCGAGGAAGGGGCACACAGGGGAATCGGAGTAGCGGTGGGAGGTTGCACAGGGGGCAGTATTTAGAGCCGTGGGGAGGGGGGGGGGGTTTGGGTGCAGCGTGCAGGCACAGGCACCATAGATTCCCTGGATGGGGGATTAGTGGAGGTGGAGCCCAGAACTCGGCTGGGCGTAAAATGCAGCTGCTTCCTCCAGCCCTCTCCCACTGTCTGCCTCACTCCCTCCGCCCTCCCTGCACATTGCTTAGCCACACAGAGAGAAGGAGCATAGATGCTTTCCAGCCTGCTCCCTGGGATTACAGCAAACAAAAAAAAATCTGAATCTCCAGCAAGAGGCTGGGGATTAGGATTTTAACAAGGCCACTCACCCTCCACCTGGATGCCCTAAGGCAGCTGCCAAGGCTGCCTATTGCTGGCATCAGCCATGGGGGCAGTCAAACTACAAGCACCCTTCTATACATATGGTGGCATTACCCCAAGATCAAAAGATTTTGGACTGGCATGTATCAGTTAGTATTTACCATTCTAGGGAAAGGCTACAAAAATCCATGTGAGAGGCATTGTTGAGCTTAAAACCACCAGACTGCAAGAAGTCATAATGTTCTCTACTGAAATTTCTATTAACAGCTATGTAACAAGCATTTGTTAAGGGGTGGTGGCTCCCCACCCTGACGATTTTGCATGCAAAACACAAAGTGACATGGTTTCTAAGGAGAAAATTGACTCAATTCTCAAGGACCTTGTATGAAAGTTTGAAAATATTTGAGCCAACTAGGTTGAACGTTTGCTCCCTAAGAACTTAAACCAGTCCTTATTGGCCCAATAAGAATAACGTCCCCAGGGTAGACCATCCTGTGCTGGATGTGAATAAGGACCCAAGCCCAAGGCTCCCCTTCACAAACCCCACCCTTGACATCCCACCCTTGAACCTCTCTATCTGACGCTTTCCTTCTCTTTTCTTTTCCTCTTTTTATCCTTCCCCTTTTTTCATCTACCTTCTTGAATAGTTAGTTCTTATATATTGTTGCATATAACGCATATAACGCCTTTCCCCAATAATTACCTCAAGGTTGTATTACCAACAACCTACTGTTGAGGATGCAGGATAAGTAAAGTCTTATTTCCATAAAAGAATTGATTCCTCACTTAAGTATGAAATTATAAATATCAATAGGGCGGCCAAGCCCTTCAGATTTAACAGGATTATTTCTATCATATATATATGTACAGGTATCGCAAGGTACAGTGTCAAAGGTTATGACGGCATATATACTGATAAACATAAATGCAGTCCGCATGCTCAACTGACTGAAAGAGACATTGCGCAGGATTGGGACCTGGAATAAGAAAACAACTGCTGCAAAAGTGACTGCCCCCCCATGATAAAATGTAGCACCAGCTGCCACTGCGACCAGGACTGTCTTGTGCCAACGCTAAATCATGGTGACGGTACAATCATGGTTTGGGCAGCCATATCTTGGTATTCTGCAAGCTCCATCATCACCTTGAAAGGTCCCTGCCAGCGACTATGTACAGAGGGAATCCCATGGTGCAGACATTGTTTCCCAAAGACAGTGTCATTTACCGAGATGATAATGCTCTTATTCACACAACTGGTGTTATCCAATCGTGGTTTGATGAACATGCAGACAAAGTCTTGCACCCTCCCTGGGCGCTGCAGTCACCGGATCTTAGTATCATAGAGCCACTATAGTCAGTTTTGGAGAACAAGGTTCGGGCTCATTTTTCCTGTCCCTGGCATTTCTGCAAGGACTGGAAAGATTTTTGCATGAATGCTATCAGCTTCCATTGTCCACCATCCAAGACTTATATTTGTCAATGCCCAGGAGAATTCAGGCTGTCTTGGATGCCAAAGGCGATCCAACACCATATCAGGTAATAATTTTGTTCTTTTACTTTTTGTTCAACCCCTGTACAGTATATATGCGCTGGCGATGAAACAATTAAGACTCACTATGGGGCGAATCGTGCCTGAGGGACCTCTCCTGCTGGTGGAGAGCAGAGCTGAAGCCATCTTACATTACCTGTAATGTACCTAGTTTAGTTTTGCTTAAAGTGAGTCAGCGTCCTGTGTGTGATCGGTTGCCATTTTGCTGAGGATGAAACTTTTTTAAATGTTCACTTGTATGTTAATATGTTGCTGTAATTTTCTAAACTTATAATTAAAATTGATTGAAATATAAAATTGAAGATTTTGTTTTAGTTCATGTAAAAGTCTATTTTGGTTAGTGCAGAATCCTCTACATAGGTAGGTGCTATAATGGTAGGATTTTTGTAGCACAGGTAAACTGGAAGCTAGGCCTGTTTGTTTTGATTGTGCGCAGTGCTGTCTTTAAGGAAGGCAAAAGCGGCAGCTGCCCTGGGCCCTGTCATTGTTGTGGGGCCCAAAGCAGCTGCCTCATACTTGCCAACTATCCTGGTTTGAATTCCCTTGTCCCTTGAAGTTTTAGTCCTGTGCTATGTCCCGATATCTCAGTGTGAAGTGCTGCTACTAATGCTGCCCAGTTCTGCCCTATTGTTGTGAACACTCACCTGCAGACCCTGTGTTTACATCTAAATAACCTGCATTAATATGTAAATAGCGGCGGCATTCATATGTAAATAGTGGTGGCCGGTGGCATTGATATGTAAGTAAAGGCAACATTCATATGTATATCATACCCCCCTGAGGTCATATCCACCATCACCTATACAAAACGCTGCCCACTGGGGAGACAAAAGGGCATGCTTGCAAGTCCTGCCTGCAACTGTGGTCATTAAGCCTAACATCAGTCTGTTCTGCATAGGTTGGCAAATTGGTGAGGGGGGGGGGGGTTCGTGTGGGGTGTGCAGAGGTAGGCAGAGAAGGAATTACAGTTTGGGGTGCACAGGTGAGCAAGGAGGGGATGTACAAAGGTAAGGAAGGTGGGTGCAAAGATGAGTAGAGGAGGCAGGTAGAGTTAAAGGAGGGGTTGCTGTGGAGAGGATGGGGGAGGTTTGGGGTGCAGAGGTTAGCAGGGGTTTTAGGATGGTTTTAGAGATCTGGAAGTTCCTAACCCTTTTTCAAAATCACACGGTGCCACAGCACATGTCAGCAGGTGTGTGAGGGTGTCATTAACATTTAATGGCACTGCTGTGTATCTGCTAAAGGGCAGCATGTTTCTGTCGTGTCAGGAAAGTGATTTTGCATTCTCGACACACACAAATGTGAACGCAGGCTAATTGTCTCAATTACATTGGTGGTCAGTGTAAATCTTCTCATTACATTGTGGCTTGGTGTACAATCCTTTCATTCACACTAGTGGCCAGTGTGAATGTCCCCCTTACATCAGTGGTTACTGTGAATGCTTCTATTATTATATTAGTGGTCAGCGTAAACCCCTATTACATTGGTGGTTACTGTGAATGCCCCTATTACATTAGTGGTCAGTGTAAATCCCTCCTTACATTGGTGGTTACTGTGAATTCTTCATTTATATTAATGGTCAGTGTAAGCCCCTATTACATTGGTGACTAGTGTTGAAACTCCGCTTTATATTGGCAGTCAGAAAAAAAAAACAGCATTGCCATTGATCACACGTTCCCACTGACCCTCAAAGCACTGCCACTGATCCCAGGAGTCCTAGGATCCCTAGGAGTTTTCTGTCTATTGATGGGACCTCTCACCTCCCCAGTCCATGGTGTGCAGTCAGTGAAGAGATGATGTGCTGTAACCTCTAGCAACCAATCAGTGAGCAGTATTGATGTACAGTAATCTTTGGCAACCAATGAACAAGTGGAAGTCATGTGCTGTAACCTCTAGCAACTAATCAGTGAGCTGTAAAGTGTGCTGTAAGCTCCAGCAGCCAATCAGTGAGTGGTAATGATATGCTGTAACCTCTGGCAACCAATCGTAATTGCTGCCTGATCTGATTCAGTAAATTGGTTTTGAGTCTAGCTGCTATTTATTTTATGTCTCAGAGCAGGTGGAGAGCAAAACTGCATGGGGGGGGGGGTTCAAGAAAATGTTTTCCCAGAGAAAGGAGGGGAAGAGAGGTGGAGCTTGCCTGGGGTGTTTGGGGAGCCCTGACCAATCCCCAACCTGGATTGGCAGGGGGCAGGCCTCCTTAAATGCCTAGGGTCAGCCCAGCTGGGGAGGAGTGTTCGGGTGGATGAGATGGCGATGGAGTACTGAGGCTGTTGGGACCTTGAGGGAGCCCCCAGTCTGTGGGGGTGACCTTGGCCTGGGGTTCATCTGCATCCAGGAGGAGTGAGGAGATCCTGGAACAGAGGCACAGAAGAGAGAGAGCAAGTAAAGGACAGCAGGAGAGAGTAATGGCGGGAATGTCTCCAGGAGAGGAACAACTGGTTGCAGCCAGGAGGACTGGTGAGTGACATGCAGAGTCAGTAAGAGGACTGGGGAGGCACGCCTAGGAGGACTGGGAGTTCGCACTCAGGAGAGGGTGGAGAACCAGAGAAGTGGACTGTGGAGTAATGGGCAGTGGAAATGGGCAGCTGCAGCCAGGAGGGCTGGCAGGGCCTGAAGAGGGCTTATTGGGACTCAGTATAAGCCAAGCGGACAGCTAGCACTAGAACTGTTCTACACCATAGGGGCCCGATGTCCCTGCCCGCCAAAGGCATTTGCTTTAGGCCTGGTGGAGCTAGTGCCAGGCCTATCAACCAAGTAGTGCTAGCTGGTCCAGGAGAGTAACTAAGAGTTGTGCAGGAGGAGTAACAGTCTGCAGGAAGTAGCGTGCAGGAGGTGGAAAGAGAGGAACAGTCTGCAAGCAAGTATTGGGCAGTGAGGAGCTGTGTACAAAGAGTGCACATAGAGGTCCCGTTCTAAATCAATTGCAAATATTCTTCTGGGCATCTCATAACCCCCTATCCCCATCCAAGTTAAATCCCCTAATAAAACAACAAAAACAAAGCACTTGGACTGATTCCTGATTCTAAATGTCTGAGAAGAGTGTGACTGTTTGGGCAGGGTGACAGGTGAACCACTACTTTCAGCAACCCCTATGGGGGCATGGCTACATTCGTTTATAACATTATCCAATCCTGTAGCTGCTGACCTTTAATAAAAGGACACTTACCTGTCCAGGGATCCAGTGCTGTCCTCACCTGGGCTAGTTTTTCACTAGTCTTCAGGTTCCCAGCACTGGCATCTTAACTGTGGGCAGCTGGCTGTGCTGTATGTGGCCTCGCAGCCAGCTGTGTACTGTACGTGCGAGAGCCGCACTGAGCTTTGTGAATGGTCCTGCAGTCTTCTGGGACCTGTGACATGTCTCAGGAGACTGCGGGGCAGGAGGGGTAGAGGACTTTTGCTTGGATTGCCTAGGTGATCCCAGCGCAAGTGGGAGCAGGTACCTGTCAAAACTAGGTACCTGCTCCCCCCCTGAAAAAAATGACATGCTAAATGTGGCAGAGGAGGGGGAGAGGAGGACTTAAAGCAGACCTTCCCTTTTGGCTAAGCCCAACTTTAATCAGAAATAGGGCTGCACAGTTATTTTTTTTATATATAATGTTTTATTTTTCAAGCTTGATTCACTTTAGGGTCCTTTCACACGAGTGGAGCCCATTTTGACGTGCTCTGCTGCTCAGCAGGGATCCATCCGTTGATTCCCGCCGAGCCGATGGATGACAGGACAGTCTCTGCACTCCGTGCAGAGACTGTCCTGTCACAGCTCCATTCTCCTCTATGGAGGAACAGATGGACACGAAAATAGGGTTTCCATCCGTCTGCTTTTGGCGGATTGGGTGTCTCTCCATAGAGAGCAATGTAGCGTCCGTTCGGGTCCACCTGAAAAACTGACAGGCGGACCCGAACGATCCGCCCATGTGAAAGGGGCCTTAAAAGGTTAATACATAACTGAAATTCCTCTGAGTATGCCCATGGCGCTGCCTTCCCATCTCCCTCTCCTCACTGTAGTTTTCTCCAATAAAAGATTCCCCGACACAAGGTAAACATGGTGGATGCCATTGCTAACCTCTCTCTCTGAAGGCTCTTGCTCCCTTTAACCTTTATGTTTCAATACCGGCCTGGAACAAATTTGCAGGCAAGTACTCGCTGTGATACATTAATATTGAAAGGGCTGGCAGTGCCCCTTACCGCATGTAAAAACGGACTATTAAACGATTTTGTAACATAGCACACCAGAGCATACAGCTGGTTTATATCTGTGCATTGTGGTGTACTACAATACAAATACATTGTGCTGTGCTGCCTAGGCGTGTGGAGACCCCTCTAAATAATTAAGTTTAGGTGTTGGGGTAGTGTTAATAGTACAGCATACAGTACAAAGACATTTTAGACAACTGTGCACTTCCAATCTTGTTCCAACAGTTTGGGGTGCGCTCTTTTCTGTTTCAGCATCACTGTGTCCAATGCCAAGTCAACAAAGACATGGTTTAATGGTCTTCAGTACCTGACCTCCAGTGGTGGCTGGTGAGTTTTTTCTTTGGGGGGGCAAACAAGCACCCCACCTCCGGGCGGCTACTGACAGCTCCATCATCATCAAAAATTCCCCCTTCCCGCAAGCCGGACACAACCACATCCCCCCACCCAGTGGTGGAGCGCTGCATCGCTGCACCTACCCAATCTAGGGCGTGCTGCGGTGTCCTCTCCTCCACTCCTGTGCGGTGCAGGCAGTGGCTCCAGTTAGGGTTGCCACCTTTTCTTTTAGCCAAACCCGAACATTTTAGCGACGCACGGCAAATTTTTTTGTTTGTAGTATACAGTATGCAAATACAGTATTTTGTGATTAAATAATGTTTTATGACATAAACGTATGACATATGATGTTTGTTTTTTTAAACGGCACGCAGCGATTTTACAAGCCCAAACCGATTTTCTTTTCCACCGTTGGGATTGACCTCGGTGACGGACGTGGCGTGTCCTCACCTCCTCTCCTGTGGCGTCGTGCGGGATCTAACCCATCCACGTCGCTACGTCGCGAGGTGGTGACCCACCCCCCTACACCAACACAGGCCGAACGCCCTTCCCCCTTAAAAACTACTACTACCTCGACAGTCATCGGCGGGCCTCCACCCCACGAACAAACGGGGGGGTTTCTTTTTTGAGTGGTCGGTGGTG
>BLSH010415170.1:1893683-1912437 GCA_018402905.1 Glandirana rugosa | reverse complement strand
GCCGCAGCCCCCCATCCCTCCATGAAGAGGACTCTTCATGCTGCACCACACTGCCCGGCCACCATGGAGAGGACTTGGAGCTGCTGCCCGCTGAGCCGCTGCCCCACGCCATGTTGGGGTGACCTACCGGCAAACAGTGTGAGGGGGGTGGGGGATTGCTGTGGATGCTACTCAGGGGGGGGGGTATAAGGGTGGTTGTTTGCCGTCCCCCCCAAAAAAAAAACCCACCAGCCGCCACTGCCAGGAAGGCTGTACATTAACCAACCTGTTAAATGTAGCATACCCATTCCTACATTTTCTAATACATTGCTATCTGAATACCTATTTTTACATTTTTTACACAGTCACGTACAGCTTCAGCTAGTCTGGGTGTCCCTTCATCAGAAGTCAATCAAGCGATCAACTACTATTGGGCAAGTGTGGCCCCACAATTGAAATTTGTCCGGTCCCTGCTGAACTTGCTAAATTCCGATATGTAAAGCCAGCTTAGCATTCTCTTGCACAATGCCCCTTATTTATTAAAAGTTCTTTTTTTGAAAAAAAAATGCTTCATTGCAGTGGGGCTGCCTCCACAATACACGTGTTAAATTCTTGTTGAGGCCTAGGGAATGAAAAAAGCACTCTTATTTACCCGATCCTACACTCCCCAGGTAGCCAGCACTCTCCTCTACTCCTCTAGGCTCTGGCAGTGGACTGTCTCTCTCTGTCCTTTTGTCCAATGCAGGGCTATGGGCCATACATTAAGCCTAGTACACACTATGCCTTTTTATTTTCTTTCAACCCAGCAGGGCTGAATGAAAAAAAACCTGACCACTCTGGAGGAGCCTCTACTAACCATGCAATGTTTGTACAGCGATCTTCCCTACTATGCCGTTGTGTTTTGACAGGGGGCGGCCCCTGCCAGAACACTCTGGTCAGGAGCCAATCAGCAGACCTTTTCGATCATGCCCCATCGACAGAAGCAGTACACATGGGCCGAATGTTGGCCGGTTTCTATTGAATCAGCCAATGGCCTCTGAAATTCGGGCTGTGTGTACTAGGCTTTAGACTTAATGATGTTAGAGGATAGCTGGAGGGTTGGGGAGAAGATGCTGCAAGGATCAGTTTTGGAACTGGATTAAGTGTAACTGCTTTTTGCAGCCCCCTAGTGCTAAACAAGCATTTAGGACTGTCTCTCTCTACTTTGTATGGAGGGAGATCAGGCAGAGGATATTAGTCACTACTCGGACTCATACAGCTGTGTGTGTAATCAAAGCTTCAGCTACTGGGCTCTGCAAACTACAATTTTTTTTGCAAGCTGCTAAGTTTTGCCGGGACACTATAATTCTGCTGCTTTGAAAAATAATAATATATTTCAATGCTACATTTCATATTTACCTAAAGAAAATTATTTTTGTTTTAATGTACCAGTCATGCTGCCATGCAGTCATAAAATGGACCACAGGCTGTGTAATGAGCGGCTCAGGCCAGAGCAGCAACAAAACCTATTTACCCTGTTTGCACCAATGAAATCTGTTTATTAGCTTTAAAAACCTTTCCCACATAAAATTGTCTTAACGAGTGAGTGTGTATAGCAGGTATTATTAAAATGAGAAGATTCAATAGAGTGCCGTACCAGCACCTCTCTCTGATGTATTTGACTTTTTATTGAATTATAAATTTACAAGTATTTTTATTGTTTGCAACATTTTGCCAAATTTTAACAAACTTGCCTTACAATGTTTTGTGTCGGAGACTTTCCCAATGGTTGGCTGCTCTCTGCAATTAAAGTAGAAGGAAAGGCTATACAATAACCAACCTGTTAAATGTAGCATAACCCTTCATACATTTTCTAATATATTGCTATCTGAATACCTATTTTTAATTTTTTTATACAGTAAAGCTCCAGCTAGTCTGGGTGTCCTGTGGAGGACCAACAACACTTCTGAATCCATAGAGCAGTGAGGTCACCCCCATCCAAAGCTCCAAAGTGTTGTTGGCCTTATTAAAAACTGTTTTGGGGAGTATCACAGTATTGGGAAGCAACATGTAACAGGTGGTTATTGGGTAACTTTCCTTCTACTTCTAATTTCTTGCTTGATGTGAAATATTTTAGCAGATTGTAAAACCCATATAATCTGTTTAGGTACGTTTTTCTATCTTAATGAAGAAACTGCTCATCCACTACTCTCTATTTCTGATAATGGATCCACAATTTCTTGTGAAGAGGAGGAAAGTCTGGAGGATTTACCTTATCACTGCAATAATTTCTCAAGGTATTTTACAGAAAGTGAAAAAGTAATAAAATATTCCACAGCATAACGGTACCCATAGACACAAAGTGACAGGTGTCCAATCTAGCAAGACTGGGCAATGATCTTCTTTCTTGAAAATACAACTGTGACTTATCCTAAGACAAAAGTCTGTAGCACATCTCCATTTGGGCTAAGACTATTGCCACTGTCCACTGGTAGACTCAGCTCTACAAATCGGAATACTCTTGTGGCACCATTAGTTGGAAAGGCCATGTAGCATTGTTTTTGATTTTTTTCCAGGTGATTAGAGTTTCTGTAGACTTTTTCTCACAATCTGTCTATATACTGGAGAAAAGACAAGTAACCTGTTGGATCAGCATCATTCATTTCACAAAGCTCACAGTGACATAGGGTGGTGATTTCAAGATTCAACCCCTGAAAGAGATTGGCAAAGGTGCATGCACGAACCCCTGGCACTGACCCTAACTTAAACCCTACGTTTATTTATTTATTTATTAAATCAACACAAGGGACAATGATCACATTCAACGAGAAGTATCCCTTGTGCTGGTGGCTCTTAATTAAAATTGTCAGTCCTCTGCCCACCATATCCATGGAGCGGTAATCTTTTGGGTGTTAATACAGTTGTTGGACCTGTTTTAGGCACTCATCAAGATTGCCAAATATTCCTGCCCTTTACTCCCCTCTCCTTCATTCATAGAGCCTGTATTAGAGCTTCCATCAATGAATGTGCTCTATGAATGGAATCATCTGCCTGTCTTCCATTCATAAAACGCTTTTTATTTATGGAGGTGTGCATAGTTTCAATGGTCCAAGCTGGACCAATGTAAGTATGTAAAAGTGGCAAACCGGGTAATCTTTAACAGTAGGAGCTCCTAATCAGGAAATTCCTTCGCTATTCATAAAACTTAATGAGTGGATGCGGTGAGCGGTATAAATTTCCTGATTGGGAGCCGCTGCTGTTAACCTTCACAGCACCGGAAGATAGCCACTCAGGGCACTAGTCGGCAGCTGTAAAGGGGACACAACACGGAGGATTTTGAGCAGAATCAGCCATCTGCAGGATAGAAACCTTAGACCCCTTTCACACTGAGGTGCTTTACAGGTGCTATTTAAAACTAAAAATAGCACCTGTAAAGCGCCAAAAGTCACTCCCCATCCATCCCAATGTGAAAGCCGGAGTGCTTTCACACTAGGGCCGTGCGTTTGCAGGACGTTTCAAAAAATCCTGCAAGCCGCAACTTGGAAGCGCGGAGAGTGGGCACTTTTAACCCTGTTTTAACCCCCAGTGGGGGGTTAAAAGCGCACCACTCCCGCCTCCATAGCATCGCTGTAACAGCGGTAAATCCCTCTGTGACTAACAGGGATTTACCGCTAACGCCCCACCGCCCCCAGTGTGAAAGTGCCTAACACATACCTTTGATGTATTCTTATAAAAAAAAAAACTAAAAACTTTAGCTTTAATGCGGGGCTTCACTCAAAAGGGGAAGCTCCGCTTGCCTGCCTACCCCCCCCCCCCCTTCTGCTGCCACATTGGCACCTTTTGGGGGGAGCCGATACCTGGTTTTGGCCATGGCAAAGGGAGAGTTTGGCCCCCTCCTCCTTCCCCATTCACAAAGTGGTTTCCCTTAGCCAAGGTGGCGGTGTCATCAGCACCCAAAAGCCGATTCAAGAATTGGTTCGGGTGAGGACACCACTAAATGCCTGGACAGGTAAGTGTCCTAATAGTAAAAGTCAGCAGCTACAGTATTTGTAGCTCCTCTTTAAGGCCTGAAGTTGGGACTGCTGTTTGTTTCAAGATTGTATGTTCTCCCCACATTTGTATGAATTTCTTACTTGTGGTCCACATTCCCGATATACTCCAACAACCTGATTGACTTTTTCTGAAACCTACCCCAATGTTTATGTGTTTTGTATGAGGGTTGTATTCAGTGTTTTCTGTATCACTCCACAGAACACGTCATCTCTGTATACATATATGAATAAAATAACATTTTCTTCCTGCTTTGCAGATGTATTGCTGTCCTGGGAACCCTCATACCCTTCAGAGGAAAGCATTACTGGGAGGTGGAGGTGGATGAGAACACAGAGTACAGGGTTGGAGTTGCCTATGAAGACACAAACAGAAGTGGAATGCTTGGATCGAACAATAGTTCCTGGTGTCTGCGACACATCTGTACACGAACACGGTAAAATATTAACTCAAAGCAAATTTCCACTTTTGCCATCAAATTGGGCACAATACCTGTTTTATTATTTGTTGCATGTTCTCATTCACACAGCATAACTGAAAAATAAATGAATATAATTTCTGCTTACCATTTTACTTGCTGAAAAATCTTACTTAGCTTTCACCATCTATGTAATGTTAACTCCTTCCCGCCGACCGCCTCCTGGCCCTTTAAGGGTTCTAAAAGCTGAGAGGCGGACACGGGCATTTGGGTCATGTGACTGTTGTGATTGGCTGTCACATGATCAGAAAGTCCCTGATTACTAGTATGCATTGGGAGCTTTCCGGTACCCGTCGGCTACTGTGCTGGGAGCACGCAGGGAGGGTTCTCTTGGCACAGTACGTGGTTTACACAGGGCAGCAAATATGCAGCCGCTCGGCGTTAAGGCCCACAAGCCGAGAGGCCACATATATGCCTGCGGCTGTCATGAAGAGGTTAAGATGGGGACTGTGGAGTTATGTTTACCATAACAGTACAGCTACAATACAATTCAATACAGGAGGAATCGGGGAGCCCTGCTCCTTAGAGCTTACAATCTAAAAGGGAGGGTCAAGGGATACAAAAGGTAATAACTGTGGGGGATCAGCTGATGAAGAAAGTGGAAATACAGTTGTTAGATGGAGGTGGTATAGGGTTCTCTGAAGAGACATTGTTTCAGGGATCGCCTAGAAGTGGACAGATTGGGGCAGGGAGTTCCATAGGATGGGAGAAGCTCTGGAGAAGTCCTGGAGATGAGCATGGGAGGAGGCGACAAGGGTACTAGAGAGCAGGAGGTCTTGGGAGGAATGAAGAGAACGATTAGGTTGGTATTTTGAGACTAGATTATTGATGTATCTGGGGACAGAGTTGTGGATTGCTTTGCAAGTTATTGCTAGTTTTTAAAATTTAAATGAATTCATTGGCTGAGTGGCAGCCACTTGAGGGATTGGCAGAGAGAAGTGGCTGACACTGAACAGCATGGTTGTTATATCAATGTACTTTACCCACTTGACCTCTAAAAGGCTTTACCCCCTTCATGACCAGGGTATTTTTTGCTATTCGGCACTGTGCTACTTTAACTGGAAATTGCCCAGTCATGCAACACTGTATGCAAATTAAATTGATATATTTTTTTTCCACACAAGTAGAGCTTTGTTTTGGTGGTAATTGATCACCACAGCTTTTTTTTTTTTATGTATTAAATAAACAAACAACAACCAAAAATTAAAAAATGCAAAACAGTATTTTCTGCTTTCTGTTATAAAACATATCCAATAAAAAAAAAAATATATATCTTCATAAATGTAGGCCAAAATGTATTCTGTTACAAGTCTTTGGTAAAAAAAATCCCAATAAGTGTATATTAATTGATTTGTGCAAAAGTTATAGGGGAGGATTTACTAAAGGCAAATAGACTGTGCACTTTGCAAAGTGCAGTTGCTACAGAGCTTTGTAAATGAGGGAGAGCTCTGCTGACTTCCATCATCCAATCATGTACAAGTAAAAATGTTTTTTTCCCTTGCACGAAGCCTAACATGTACACTGCTGCTGGTAAACGGACGTTTAGGAGCAGCTGGGGTTTTTTTCAGCTGCCCCTGAACTCTCCTCTAAGTTATCTTATCAGTACATTTACACAGGGTCGTTTAGAGTAGTTTCTAGGCAGTTGAGTTTAGAAGCATTTAATGGAAAGCAAAAAAATGCGTTCGGAACAGATGTTCAGAGGCATTTGAAACGCCAAATGCCTGTAACAGCTTGTAAACGTGCCTAAACGCGGTGACTCGCGCCTAGGAGAATTTCGTTTTCAGGTGTTTTTCATTAAAAAAAAAATATATATTTTTTTACCACTTCAGCCCCGGAAGGATTTACCCCTTCCTGACCAGAGCACTTTTTGCGAATCAACACTGCGTCACTTTAACTGACAATTGCGCGGTCGTGCAACGTTGTGCCCAAACAAAATTGACGTCCTTTTTCCCACAAATAGAGCTTTCTTTTGGTGATATTTGATCCCCTCTGCGGTTTTTATTTTTTGCGTTATAAACAAAAAAAGCGCGACAATTTTGAAAAAAAAAATATTAAATTACTTTTTGCTATAATACATATCCAAAAAAATATATAAAAAAACAATTTTATTCATCAGTTTAGGCCAAAATGTATTCTTCTACATATTTTTGGTAAATAAAATTGCAATAAGCAGTTATTGATTGGTTTGCACAAAAGTTATCGCGTCTACAAACTATGAGAATTGATTTATAGTGTTTTTATTTATTTAGTTTTTTAACTGGTAATGGCGGCGATCTGCGATTTTTATCGGGACTACGATATTGCAGGGAACATATTGGACATTTTTGACACTTTTTTGGGACCATTGACATTTATACAGCGATCAGATCTAAAAATAGCCACTGATTACTGTATAAATGTCACTGGCAGGGAAGGGGTTAACACTAAGCGGCAATCAAAGGGTTAAATGTATTCCCTAGGTGTGTTCTAACTGTGTGGGGAGCTGGGCTGGCAGGGGCATGACAGATCTAACTGATCCCGATTACAGGGATCAGTAGATTACTGTCATGTCCCCCTTCACAGAGCGGGGAACCGCCGTGTTTACATTGGCAGTTCCCCGTTCTTCCTCTGTATTAGGCGATCGTGGTTCACTGGCGGACATAGAGTCCGCACGACCCGCGGCCACACTCACGCAGCTCGTGGCAGGCACGAGAGCACGCTGGCACCGGCGCCCGCCCGCTAGCGGTGGCTGCGATTCACGCTACGCTGCCACTTTGCAGCAGTAAAAGTACACAAGGCGGTCGGGAAGCGGTTAAAAGAAACGCTCCTAGACGCAAGCGCACCAAAACGCCGGTGAACGCAGCATGCAAACGTGGCTAAACGGGCGTTTTTAAAAGTCAGTTTCTAGCTGTCAAGTTGAGTCATTCAGAGGAGGTTGAAAAACGTCCCGTGTACATGTAGCCTAAATGGGTATTCTTTACTAAGTTCTGGAGGAGCTGCACTTGCAAAATGCACAGTCTATTCACCTTTAGTAAGATCCCTTTCACACCTGGTCTGCACAAGCGTCATCGGTAAACCGCTGCTAATTTAGTGGCGCTCTACTGCTGTAATAGCAGCGGTATGGCGACACTATTTGGGTGGCAGCAGGACAATTTTAACCCCCCCTAGGGGTTAAACAGGGGTTAAAAGTGCCGGTGCTCTGAGCTCCCAGAGCGGTGTACAGCCGCTTTGGGAGCAATGACCATTCATTCCAATGGGTAGGGATGGTGTATACACCGCTTCTTCACCGACCCAAAAATCATGCTTGCAGGAGTTTGTTTTTTGTCCCGCAAGTGCACCGCCCCGAGCCACCCCAGTGTGAAAAGACACTCTAGGTTTAATGGAAAGGCACTTTACAGGCGCTATTTTTAGCTAAATAGCGCCCGTAAAGCGCCCCAGTGTGAAAGGGGCCTAAATAAATGCCATTCTTCTCACTGTATCTCCTTGACCCTCTGCAAAAGACTATAGGAAAACCAGAATTATGTATCTCTTTACAGTGTGCCCAGCATCTACTGGCAAAGAGAATGGCTATTATTTTTATTTTTTTAATATTTTTACAATATGTTTTTTTAGGAGCCCTGCTAGGGGTCTTTGGTAAAATATCAGGGGTTTACACAGAGGGAATCCATGCCACACAGGATGATTAGGGTGTGCCCACCTGGCACACCCTGTGTGCATGCCTATGGGTATATATACTGGAATTAACTGTGAGCAGTCGGCAGGTGGTTAAAAAACTGTCCCTCATTCTGTCCCCTAATTGTACTTTGCAAGCTATTCTGAAAAATAAAAGCTGCCTATAGCATCGTATATACAGTATAAACAACTAGAAAGGTAAAAAATATATTTTTTACTAATTATTTTTAGGTAAGCTGTGTGATTAGGAACAAATAGCAAACATGCAGGGGGGCTTCTCAAATGTAACTGCAAATGTGGAAATACACTTTAAAGCAGAAGAAATTGATGCCACACAATAAGGTTACTTTAACACTAGAACACATGTTAAAATGCAACGCTTTACTGTGCAGGCTAGCGACAGCGAGAGCTCCGGCAGGGTGCATTGCCGCTCATTACTTTTTTTTTCCTAAATGTATTTGAAATGTCGCTCTTCATTCACATAACTACACGTCAGTGTGGTGCATTGTGCTGCTGGAAAGTGACATGCGGCGCCACCTAGTGTGCTGCAGAAAAATGCAGACATGCTGCAGGTTTCTACAACTCACCGCACCTCACGTCCAACCAGCGTGTGGTTTGAAGAGGACACCTAAAAATGCAATTGTTTTCTATGTGCTCTAGCAGTGATGTGCTTTTATCCAGTGTGGAAAATCACAGGTCACCGCTGATAGTGATACAAGCCCTGAGACATTCATATAACTGTGCTAAATTCTGCTTCTCCTTCATAACACAGATCTCCTTAGATTCCTATACAAGTTACAGACCTCTCATAGATAGCTAATAGTATGATGCTTTGGATCATGTTCTTGGATAATACAATATGATTGTATGACGCAAAGCACAGGGGAAGCTCCCGCTTTCCTGGCAGTGGCCTATATAACAAGTAGGTCAGTGTAGTGGAGTTATTGCTGCACATTGAGCCGGGTGTACTCTATATCAGGCCTTCCTAACAACAATCTCTCTCCGGACTGGAAGATTTCAGACAAGTCCTCAAATCTGAAACACCCCTGGCCTCTCCCATCAATGCTAAAGCAGTATAAAACCCAACAGCAAACATTTATTATATTGCAGCTTACCAATCCTTGGATATGATGGCTGCATTTGTTTTCTTTTTTTAGGCTTTCTTTCTTTTATTTTCACCTAGTGATCCAGCCAGTATATCTTTTGTTTTTCAACAGAACACACTGTCTTACAAATGTACCAGTTTACAGGTATGAGACAAACCATTTACCACTGACAGGAGTGCCTACAAAGATTAGCTTTTGTTTATGTAAAACCTTTATCCAAAAAGGAAAAAAACAGTTTTCTGTAACTGATTGTAAAGTGTTAACTGAAGCTAAAGTGATTGTAGACCCCTTTCACATTGAGGCGCTTTACAGGCGCTATTTAGCTAAAAATAGCATCTGTAAAGCGCCTCAAAAGTCACTACCCATCCACCCCAATGTGAAAGCCAGAGCGCTTTCACACTGGGGCGGTGTGCTTGCAGGACATTACAAAAAGTCCTGCAAACAGCATCTTTGGGGCGGCGCGGTGAGCGGTAATATACTGCTCCTCCACTGGCCCTGTCCATTGAAAACAATGGGGTAGCGCTTCCGAAGCGGCTGCACACCGCCTTGGAAGCACAGAGAGCGGGCACTTTTAACCCCATTTTAACCCCTTGTGGGGGGTTAAAAGCGCACCGCTCCCGCAGCTGTAGCACCGCTCTAATAGCAGTAAATCCCCGCTGTGACTAGCGGGGATTTACCGCTAACGCTCCACCGCCCCGGGGTGTGAAAGTAGCCGTAAAAGTTAAATAAATAAAAATGTCGCACTAGATAAACTCCCTGGTGAATAAATAAGCAATTACATTCACAATAGTGTACAATTCTACATACTGCAAATTTCATCATAACTCGCCATAAACATTTCATATTCAACCAAGAATAAAAAAATATATATATAAAAACATTTTCAAAAAAATTGAATAGATAAGTGTTCATAAAAAGTGATAAGAAGAAGTGCAAAAAATGTCCCAAAAAACAGGAGAGGGAAGAAGATCAGAGACAAGTGTCCAACTCCGTAAAATATTCTTCAAGATTCCACCAGCAGACAGCATGCAATTCCTCCAGTGAGAGTAATACATTATGTATGTATTAGGCCTAGTTTACACTTGCTTCCAAACAAGGCTTCGGACACGCTTTGTTAAAGCTCTCTGAATGCTAGTCAAAGCTCCTGTCACGAAATAAAATGGTTAACTTACAGTCCTGTTTACACCTTGCTTTTGCTTGGTGCTTCAGTGGGTCTCCGATGAGGCTTTGGTGAGGCTTCGTGGGGCTTAAAGCGAGCTTTTCCATAGACTTCTATGCAGAGGCGTAACTAGAACCTTCAGGGCCCCGGTGCAAGAAATTATGAAGGGCCCCCTGACCCCTGGCCGGGGCCCTTCCCTCTTCCCACTGATCCTGGGGCCCTTTACTCCTATTGTGGGTCCCTTTATTACAGTACTGCAGTGGGGCCCTTTCACAAGTTCTGCAGCAGGCCCCAGGGGGACCAGGGAAGCACACAGGGGCCCTGGGAACAGCAGAAGACAAGTAAAATGGATAGAGGTAAATGGAGGAGATTGGGTCCTCTAAATGCCACCCCCGCCATCCCTCCTATTCAGGTGTACAAGGGAGGTACATGGGCCCCCTGGACCATGGGGCCCGGTTGCAATTGCAACCCCTGCAACCCCTATCGTTACGCCCCTGCTTCTATGGAGGCTTTGAAGACACTTAAAAGCACAACTAAAGTGACATGGGGTATAATTTTTGAAGCAAAGCAAAGCAAAGCAAATGTAAACAGGACTGTAAGCTAACCATTTTATTTAGTGACAGGGGCTTTGCCTAGCGCTCTCAAAGCGTTTCCGAAGCCTTGTTTTGAAGCAAGTGTAAACTAGCCCTTAATAAGTGTTGAAGCCGAAGCAAGTGTAAATGAGGCCTTACTCTCACTGGAGGAATTGCATGCTGTCTGCTGGTGGAATCTTGAGGAATATTTTACGGAGTTGGACACTTTTCTCTGATCTTCTTCCCTCTCCTGTTTTTTGGGACCTTCTATGCACTTCTTCCTATCACTTTTTATGAACACTTATCAATTAATTTTGTGAAATGTATATGTATATGTATTTTATTCTTGATTGAATATGAAATGTTTATGGCGAGTAATGATGAAATTTGCACTATTTAGAATGTAATTGTTGTTTATTTATTCACCAGGGAGTTTATCTAGCGCGACATTTTTATTTATTTATTGTATTAGCTGTGGTTAGATCATAATGCACTTAGCACTTTAGTGCGGTATTTACTTATTTATCGAAATAATGATTGTAAAGGTTGTATTTTTTTTTTAATAACAAACATGTTATACTTACCTGCTCTGTGCAAGGGTTTTTGCATAGAGTAGCCCCGATCCTCCTTTTTTGCGGTCCCCCGGTGGCGCTCCTGGCTCCTCCTCTTCATTGGGTGACCCTACGGAGAGCCACTTTCCCTGGGGGCACTCCCAAGTCCTGCTGCTGCATCCATTGACACAGACAGCAGGACTCGGCCCTGCCCCCAGCTCTGGTCAAAAACTATGAGACTTTACAACTCCTTTCACCTTCAATTTGTTAGTGTATCTAAATTTGCTAGTCCATCTAACAATTCACCCCGAAGATTAACAATGCTGCTGTCCAAATGTGCTCCCTGTGCTCTTTCATCCAGAGTGAGGGCACTCTAATACCGGTGGTGAGTTGCTGGTCAGATCACCAGGTGAACAAAAAAGAAAAAAAAGGAAACTAATGAAGCCACCACATTTAATGACAGGTAAGTCAATACATTATATTTTTGGTTTTGGGTTTAATACCACTTTAAAGTGCTCTGCCAGTGTAGGGAAAGCAAAATTGATTTAGGCTGGGTTCACACTTATGTGAATTGGATGTGGGATGTGGGTTTCCCTGCATCCAATTTGCATGACAGGAGAGTGTGGCCGTCTCTTTATGGAGCCGGTTCATACATCTCCAGGGTGGTCGCGGAGCTGATTGCACAGAGGTCCTGTGCGTCTTTGGCTCCATTTCAGGTGTTTATTCTGGCAAAAATTCAGGCCTGATTCGTCCCTGAAACGGTGAACTTGGACGCACCAGACCCCCTGCTGTCAGCCGCATGCGAATTAACAAAGCTGTACATACCTTGAGGCTGGGTTCACACCATTGTGAATTGGATGCAGGTTAACCGCATCCAATTCGCAATAGCGGGAGATTTTGACCGGCTCTTTGTGGAGCCGGTTCACATATCTCTGCAGCGGCTACGGTGCGAATTTGCACAGGAGTCCTGTGTGTCTTTTGGTCCGTTTCAGGTCCAAATTCAGCCCGAAATTCGGCCTGAAATTGGACCTGAAACTGTGAACCAGGATGGACCCCTGCTGGGGCAGAGAAAGACGCCTCATCCCTTTGTGGCTTGAAGCTTGGGCCACTTTCACACAAGAGGACCGATCTGGTCCGCCTGTCAGTTTTTCAGGAGGAGCCGATCTGACCCTCCATTCTCCTCTATGGAGCGACGGGTGTAAACAGGTGTACACCCACCTACATCTGATACGATCCACTAAAAACAGATAGATGGGGATCAGTTGCCCTTCCGTCTAGCTAGATCAGATGGCAGTTGGGTATAAATGGACAGGCGATCTGTTTACATTCGACCACTCATAGAGATGACATTGACAAGCCATTCGCCTGCTCAGTGGAGGACCAGCAGATAGATCCTTCGCTGAGCAAGCGGACTCCTGGCGGGGTCCCCCCCATGTAGGAGGGGCCTTACAGAGAGATTGTTCTCTCAACAACTGCGAGCGAACGGAACAATGGGGAAGCATAGGAAAGACACTTGGTGGAGGTAGATTAAAGTGACACTAAATGATATCCTATAATCCATATACATCCACTACTTAATAGTCCTGTAATCTATTTTTCATGAAATTGTTTCTTACTGTGTATTTCTGCCTCCTTTGTCTGTGAGCTCCAGAACCTCCCATTTTCCCCCCTCACTTCCATTTGTTGGAATGGGCAGTGTACGTTAGTGGGCATGTGTACTGCTCTACGCACACTACAAATCCCATAGTTTCCTTTTTACTGTACATTTTTTACTTTTTACTGGCCACATTCATACATAGATTGGGACCATGGAGAATGAATTCTTTAACAGGGAGTCAGATCACAGCAGCAAACATAAAAGGAATTTGGAGATTTGGAGAAGACTGAGAGCAATAGAAGGGGCTTTTCTGAGTCAAGAACACACATTTGAACCATTTTAAGTGAACCCATCTATTGGCTGGATGCTGACCCTCCGGCTTCAGAACTTTCTTAATCAGTGACCCAAAAGAAGCATGCAGACAGAAAAAGTCAGAAGTCTGGATCTGGATTCTTGTTCTAAATCTGTGACTCAAAATACTGACGCAAGGGGATCAGGATGACTTCCAGGCAACTAAGCGTTTTCACAAGGACATCAATGGCAGTCTCTTTATTTCTTTTATAACTTTACCTGTAGCGTAAACCCACCCCCCCCCCCCCCCTCAGGGGCCGCTTGGTATTTTGGGGTCTCTGTTCTGCGACTCGATTCCAAGAACAACCTCGGCTCCAATGACACGCCTGGTTGAATAAAAGTTACTGCATGCACTTATAAGAACATAAGTATAAATACCTTTAACCCTACTGTGAATTAGCACCAGGAAATAGACACAAGTCTGTTTAGTGGTAAATTAACTCAATGTATTGGTATGGGTTAGAATAAATGTGGTTGAGCATAAATGAGCACACAGAAGGTAGGTTCAGATGCAATTTGCAAGACAGTATAATCACTATGCTAAGGTAACTGAGAGTTCTGTACCATTTGACTGGGAGTCATTTATGAACCAGCAAAGTCAGCAATAAACAATATATAAAAACATTAACTGCAATGTGAGTAATACTATAACTAGTATAGAGTGCACTCTAGGCTATGAGAATGGCTAGGATGTGGTGTAATGTCCCCTGAGAGGTTCATCTTAGTATAAGCAATATGTGAAAGTCTCTGCATAGCAGCTGTACAGAGACAGTCTTTAGTTCTAACTCTTCAGCCAGCTAGCACTGGGGCCTAGTTGTACCGTCGGTGCACATGAGAATAGCCCCAATCACACCTGCAGGCAGTAAATAAGGCTTCTACGGTTAGTTCCTAAAGAGTTCGGTCTCTTTTCTAGCAGCAGATAGTAAATCCTTACAGCAGCAGTCCCAATGATACTGCAGCATACCATCCGTTACATACAGAGATTAGTCCACACTCTTTTCTGCACCCAGATGATTCTGGCTGACGGCACCGCCAAATTCAGAGCTCCAGATCAGGCAACCGATATGCAGCAATAATAGTGCACACCGGACAGCGATGTGCATTCTCTGGTCTTCCTCACAGCAACAGAAAGCTGTGTCCGGCAACTTTTTCCCCCTCTGGTAATCTCTCTCTGGAAAATTCAGTTCAAAAGCTCTTGATTACAGTAGAGTCTCTCTCCTCTGGACTACAGTTCCCACAGTGCAGTGCTGCCTGACTATTGTCTATTGAACTCTTCCTGCTCAGCAGCTCCCTCCTCTTGCTGATATAGCCATTAACCAGTTCAGCACCACAGGGTAGCAACTACAGAAAGCAGCTGCAGCCAGTGTTTCTCTCACTCTCCATTCTTAGTGAAGAACCAGGCTACATACCTTTAGAGCAGGGGCCGGCAACCTATGGCCTGCTGGCCACACCCAGCCCGCTGCTAAATGTCCGGCCCGTCAGTGCCTGTGTTTTCACATGAATTCAGTGCACCCGGCCTGCGGACATTTTAACCCCAGCCGGCTTACTTGGGATAACAATTGATGCAGCTAAGAAGCAGCTTGGCTGTTATCCCAAGCAGCGGGAGGAGACGTCTCCCCCTCCCGTGGCTCTCCCATCCCATGGGGAGGCGTAAACGACCAGCCAGCACATCCGCTGGCTGGCCGGAGACCAGAAGGGAGTCAGAATCGGCTTTGATCTGGTCTCGGATCTAGTAACCCAGAAGCGATGTCATGATATCACTTCCGGTTTACAGAAGAATTAAAGGCGCCACATTTTAAAAAATTATAGCATTTAAAACAGCCAAACTTGGCCTTTGGAATCCTTTTAAGTGCAAAAGAGGGATTTGGGGTCTTGTAGACCCCAGATCCCTCCATAAAGAGTACCTGTCACTGCCTATTACTGTCACAAAGGATGTTAACATTCCTTCTGACAGCAATAAAAGTGATCAGATTCTTTTTCAAAGGGACAGTGTAAAAATAAAAAAAAAGAAATAAAATAAATTTAAAAAAATTTAAAGCGCCTCATCCCTCCATGCTTGCATGCAGGAGCGAACACATACGTAAGTCGTGATAACAAATGTAAACAGTGTTCAAACCACACATGTGAGGCATCACCGCAATCGTTAGAGTGAGAGCAATAATTCTAGCTCACAACCTCCTCTGTAACTCTAAACTGGTAAGCTGTAGAAATGCGTCACCTATGGAGATTTTTAAGTACCGTAATTAGTAGCTATACCACCAGTGTGCACAATTTTAAAGCATGACATGGGGGGGCTGTGTGATGTGCAGTGGGGGCTGTGTAATATGCAGGGGTGCTGTGTAATGTAAAGTGGTCCAGAGGTACAGGGGCTGTGTAATGTAATGGGGTCCAAAGGTGTGGGGCTGTGTAATGTAATGGAGTCGAAAGGTGTGGGGCTGTGTAATGTAATGGGGTCGAAAGGTGTGGGGCTGTGTAATGTAATGGGGTCGAAAGGTGTGGGGCTGTGTAATGTAATGGGGTTGAAAGGTGTGGGGCTGTGTAATGTAATGGGTCGAAAGGTGTGGGGCTGTGTAATGTAATGGGGTCGAAAGGTGTGGGGCTGTGTAATGTAATGGGGTCGAAAGGTGTGGGCCTGTGTAATGTAAAGGGGTCCAGAAGTGCGGGGGCTGTGTAATGTAAAGGGGTCCAGATTATTATCTTCATTTATTAGCAGGTGAATGCAGCCCTTCATTCATTCACATACATTTAATCCGGCTCTCAAGTGGAAAAAGGTTGCTGACCCCTGCTTTAGAGCGATGTCAGAGGGCTCATTATTTGTTACTATAGCATTCATGTGATTATAGCGAACTAGGTGTTCACTTTTAGCAAGCACACTGGCAGGAACTACATTGTACATCAGTAACTCCAAAACAGAAGCAAGTCAGGCTCTACAGCATAAAGATTACCCGGAAGAGAGTTTTTCTTAACAAAACTTCAGTTTAAATTTAATTTTCAGTGTACCTCTGCTTTTAATTCAAAATGTTTATTTACTAATTACGTTTTTTTTTAAATAATTTATGGATTTGAAATATCTCTCAACAGGCACAGATACGAGTTCCTGCACTGTGGAGTGTCCCCAGACATTCGGATAACAATACCACTGACAAGAATTGGAATCCTGCTTGATTATGACTACGGCAGGTTATCCTTTTTCAACATAAACATTCAGCAGCACCTATACACGTTCGAATGCCAGTTTCAGCATCTAGTACATCCATGTTTTGCGCTGGAAAAACGAGGACGATTGAAGATACATAATGGTATTCCAGCACCCCATTCACTGATATTGTCCTAAGAGTTTATAGTAATTGATATAAATGTATCTCTCCCAGATTACAGAGAATTATGTTTATACACCAATGTGGCTAATCTCCTTCTCTGTGTAGATTGGATGCTAAACTCACTGAGAAAAGTGGACTGTTGTAAAAATAAATGTATAAAAGACTTGAAACCTGAGTTTTTATTTAGTCTTATTTTATATTACATTTATTACTATTAACCACTTGCCCACTGGGCACTTTCACCCCCTTCCTGCCCAGGCTAATTTTCAGTGCTGTCGCACTTTGAATGACAATTGCATGGTCATGCAACACTGCACCCAAAATAAGTTTTTAGCATTTTTTTTTACACAAATAGAGCTTTCTTTTGGTGGTATTTAATCACTGCTAGTTTTTTTACTTTTTGCTAAATAAACTAATAACGACCTAAAATTTTGAAAAAAAACACAAACATTTTTTCATAGTTTGCTATAAAATTTTGCAAACAGGTAATTTAATTTTTCTCCTTCACTGATGTGCGCTGATGAGGCTGCACTGATGGGCACTAATAGGCTGCACTGATGGGCACTAATAGGCTGCACTGATGAGGTGGCACTGATGAAGAGGCACTGATGAGGCTGCATTTATGGGCACTGATATGTGGCACTGGTAAGCGACACTGGGCACTGGTAGGTGGCATTGATGGGCACTGGTAGGTGGCATAGATAGCTGACATTGATGAGGAGAAACTGGTGGGCACTGATTGGCAGCAGTAGTGGTACTGATTGGCAGCAGAGGTGGGAATTGTTTGGCAGCGATGGGCACTGGTTGGCAGCAGTGGTGGGCACTGATGAAGAGGCACTGATGGGCACTGATAGGTGGCACTAATAGGCAGCACTGATGGGCACTGGTTAGCGACACTGGGCACTGGTAGGTGGCATTGATGGGCACTGGTAGGTGGCACTGATGGGCATTGGTAGGTGGCACTGATAGGTGACATTGATGAGACACTAGTGGGCACTGAATGGCAGCAGTGGTGGACACTGGTTGGCAGAAGTAGTGGGAATTGATTGGCAGCAGTGGGTACTGATTGGCAGCAGTTGTGGCCACTAATTGGCAGCATTGGTGGGCACAGATTGGCAGCAGTAGCGGGCACTGGTTGGCAGCAATAGTGGGAATTGATTGGCAGCACTGGGTACTGATTGGCAGCCGTTGTGGCGACTAATTGGCAGCAGTAGTGGGCACTAATTAGCAGCAGTGGTGGGCACAGATTGGCAGCAGTAGTGGGCACTATTTGGTAGCAGTGGTGGGCACAGATTGGCAGAAGCCGATTATCAGCTCTGATAGCGTGAGCAGGATCGGTGAAGAGAGCCAGTAACCGACTTCTGTTGACATCGTGATCAGCTGTGATTGGACACAGCTTGTCACGTGGTAAAGAGCCTCTGATTGGCTCTTTACCTCAATCTGTGTTCGGCAAGTGTCCGCATACAGAGCACGCTGTCTGCGCCCGGGGTGGGCACGATCATGGGAGGCCCCGATGTCGCGCCAGAAGGTCAAGACCCTCCCGTAATATACTACCGGAGGGTACTAGCACGGGTGGGGCCCGCGTCTGTCGCACGAGACATACGCCTGTGAACGGCTTGTGTCTAACTCCATTTCTCGGTTAGTCTCCGAGAAATGGTGCACTGTTCGACACAGGTTAGTGTCGACTAGTGCTACAGTTGTCTTCAGCCAATGACCGAGAGAAGTGGCTAGGACGAGTGCGATAGTCTCGACTATTAGCCGAAGACGGTTAGACACGGGTGGTGACGATGGTTTATCACGGGTGATGACGACGGTTAGACACGGGTGGTGACGACGATTAATCACGGGTGATGACGACGGTTAATCAGCGGTGTTGCCGACGGTTAGTCATGGGTCACGACGGTTAGTTAAGGGTGATAACGACGGTTGGTCACGGGCGATGACGACGGTTAGACACGGGT
>BLSH010415170.1:1873171-1892932 GCA_018402905.1 Glandirana rugosa | reverse complement strand
CACCAACCATTCCCATTTTATTAAGGTGTATCCATATAAATGGCCCACCCTGTAGTTAAAGTGACACCAAACCATTTTTTTATTCTCCAAAAATAATCCATACACATCCACTACTTAAAGTGGAACTACTCTGCATCTGAAATGGAACTACAAGAACAAGGAGACAGGAAGGCGCAAGCACCTAGTGCATTACCACAAGAAATTTACTTCAGCAAATAAAATGGATTAAAATTGGATACTTACAAAAGTGCAACTGGTAAAAACACACAGACCACAAGATGCTATGTAGTATAAAATATGTATGCTCCAATTGTATCCCACTGTATAGCCAAGTTGATGCGTTGAGGGCGCACCTCCTTCCTCAGGGCTGACCTTGTTTTTGTAGTTCCACTTTGGATTTCCCTATCCATGGAAGGCAGCATCCGCCTAGCATTTGAAATTGTTGCACAGTCCTTTTCAACAGTGGAGGACCTGGAAGTGATCACTTTGTACTACAATGCATCTGAGCACCACAAACCAAAGTGCTATTTAATTCATTTTTAATATTCAAGAGAAACTCGCCCATCCATCCATGTCTCCATGCTTTGTTTTCCTGAGAAATCACTTTAAAAAACACCCCGCTTAGCATTTTTGGATGTGTCCATCTTGAGTAAGGGCAGATGATTCATGTAGCATTTACTTCCTATAATCCATCTGCCCTTAGCTCAGGCATGCTGGCAGGAGGGTGTGCTTAGCTGAGAAAACCCCTCCTCCCCTCCTGAAGACTGCTGGGATGTATAACATCATTTGCCTAGGCCTGGAAACCAGGAAGTAACTGAAGAAATGTAAAAAAAACCTTTCCTATCTAATTACTAATGCTAGCAGCATAAGGCTTAAACCACTTCAGATCCGCACTATTGACGGCTACAGCACGGATCTGCTTTGCTGGGAGGCCATCAATAGACATCCTCCCCTTTTGCGCGTGCTGGGCGTGATCTCGCCGCCGCACGCCGCGTGAGTGTGCCCGCGGGTTGGGCGGACTCGATGTCCGCCGGAGACCTGCAATCTCTTCACAGAGAGCCAGAACGGGGAACCGCCAATGTAAACACGGCAGTTCCCCGCTCTCTGAGGGGGGGCATAGCAGATCTACTGAGCCCTGTGATCGGGATCAGTTAGATCTGTTATGTCCCTGTCAGCCCCGCCCCCACACAGTTAGAACACATACAGGGAACACATTTAACCCCTTCACTGCCCCCTTAGTGTTAACCCCTTCCCTGCCAATGACATTTATACAGTAATCAGTGTCTATTTTTAGATCTGATCGCTGTATAAATGTCATTGGTCCCAAAAAAACGTCAAAAACGGCCGACGTGTCCGCCGCAATATCGCAGTCCCGATAAAAATTGCAGATCACCGCCATTACCAGTAAAAAAAATAAAATAAATAAAAACCCCATAAACCAATGTCCATAGTTTGTATGCGCTATAACTTTTGTGCAACCCAATCAATAAACACTGATTGCGATTTTTTTTTACCAAAAATATGTAGAAGAATATTTGTCGGCCTAAACTGATAAATAAATCTGTTTTTTTTATATATTTTTGGATATTTATTATAGCAAAAAGTAAAGTATAGAGTTCTTTTTTCAAAATCGTCGCTCTTTGCTTACAGCGCAAAAAATAAAAACAGCAGAGGTGATGAAATACCACCAAAAGAAAGCTCTATTTGTGGGAAAAAAATTACAAAAATTTTGTTTGGGTACAACGTCGCATGACCGCGCAATTGTCATTCAAAGAGTTACATCGCTGGAAACTGAAAATTGGTGCGGGCAGGAGGGGGGTTTAAGTGCCCAGTAAGCAAGTGGTTAAAATAGCCAATGTTGATTGAGAGAGGGAAGTTCCACTTAATAGCCCTGTAATCTATTTTTCATGGAATAGTTTCTTTTCTGCCTCTTTGTAACGCCATCTGTGAGCTCCAAAACCTCTCCTTTTCCTCTCACTTTGTTTGGTATGAAGAGTTTATGTTAGTTGTGGTCATATACTCTGCTCTTGTGCCATCTTGGGAGCGCGCAAGAGAGGATGGCTACATTCCTACATACCACGGGACCATGGAGAATGAATGTAGCCACCCTCAAGCAGGAAAGGCTTTTCAGACAGGCAGAAAGCTGATATGGATCGCTTTTCAGAGGTCAGTATAGCAGTGGCTGGCGAGTGTCCAGGAGGCGCTATTGCCATCTTTTTTTCATTTTTTAATTGCTGAATGACAGTTTTACATTGTGGGGCCACGCTGCAACTGTGCAGCCAAACATTAAGCTTGCAGTTGCCGGTGTCCTATTGATCTCAATGGGCAAGTTTCACAGCTGCTGTCATCTGTCAAACTCTGCAGACCTTGCAGGCTGCGGCATGTGTACAGCCCTGTCAGGTTCTAATGTGAGTGTGCCGGTGAGTGGCTGGCTTGGGGGGGGGGGGGGTAAAAGAGAGAAAAAGAGCCTGGAGTTAAATCACAGCAGCAAAAAGTAAGGAAAAAAGGAATTTGGCGATTGGAGGAGGCTGACAGCAATAGAAGGGACTTTACTGTGTTAAGAATACATAGTGGAATAGATTTATTTAGAGTTTAGTGTCATCTGTTCTGGCCATAATAAAACATAACTTGCGACTTGGCTTATGTTAAAATTTTGCCATGCAAAAATGTCTACAACAGCAAATAATGTGAGCCAATTGCTTTACCATGACCAGAATAAAACTAGCACTGTACTGCTCTACTCAACATGAGTGGACGTGATTTATAAGGAATAAAATATATTTAAATAGTGCTGCACAGTAATTATCTAAAAAAAAAAGTACAAAATATTCACAATAATCATATGCTCCACTGCACAATTATGCCCAAAAACTATATCCAATACTGGAAAAAAAAAATTATGTTCATTAAACTCTCCTCGTCATATATACACACTGTGTTAACATGAATAAATGCCACAAAATATATATACAGTGCATCCAGAAAGTATTCGCAGTGCTTCACTTTTTGCACATTTTGTTATGTTACAGCCTTATTCCAAAATGAATTAAATTCATTATTTTCCTCAAAATTCTACAAACAATACCCCATAATGACAATGTAAAAGAAGTCTGTTTGAATTTTTTGCAAATTTATTACGAATACAAAAGGAAAAAAATCCAGTGTACATAAGTATTCACACCCTTTCCTCAATACTTTGTTGAAGCACCTTTGGCACCAATTACAGCCTCAAGTCTTTCTGAGTATGATGCTACAAGCTTGGCACACCTATTTTTGGGCAGTTTCTCCCATTCTTCTCTGCAGGACCTCTCAAACTCCATCACGTAGGATGAGGAACTTTGGTGCACAGTCACTTTCAGATCTCTACAGAGGTATTCAATCGGGTTCAAGTCTGGGCTCTGGCTGGGCCACTCAAGGATATTCACAGAGTTGTCCCGTAGCCACCCCTTTGTTATCTTGGCTGTGTGCTTAGGGTCGTTGTCCGGTTGGAAGATGAACCTTCGCCCTAGTCTGAGGTCCAGAGTGATCTGGAGCAGGTTTTCATCTAGGATGTCTCTGCATTTATCTTTCCCTCGATCCTGACTAGTCTCCCAGTTCCTGCTGCACCATACTTCATTGTAGAGATGGTATTGGCCAGGTGATGAGTGGTGCCTGGTTTCCTCCAGACATGAAGCTTGCCATTCAGGCCAAAGAGATATTTATTTCATCAGACCAGAGAATTTTGTTTCTCAAGAGCGGGAGGGTTACCAGAGATCAGCTGCATTGCAGAGTGGAGATCTCTGGCTGACAGGTGTTGTATGTGTAAACACCGCTCGCCATAATGTCCCGCCTCCCGGACAGCATTGTGATAGACAGCGCACTGGGAGGCAGGAAGTTACTGCAAGTGGTGTTTTCACACCTCATCTCCGCTCTGCAATGCAGCTGATCTCTGGTAACCCTCCCGCTCTCTGCTCTTGAGAGAGATGGCGGCAATGGGGGGATGGGGCGGTACTGGGAGGGAGGAGGGAGCAGAGGAAGAGGACACCCACCTCTATGGGCGGCACAGACTAGGGGCTGTGAGACCCCCTCTGCCCACTACAGCCAAGCAGGCGGAAATGAGAGTCCCTGCTCGATTCTAGAGAACTACAAGTGGGCAGTTACAAGACCGCTGGCTGGGAGTACAGGAGGGAAAGCAGCCAGCAGTCTTACAAACAGGAAACCACAGGGCAGTAATGGGTTTTCAGCTAGTTCAGCAGGCTACTACAGAGCTCAGCAGAAGACGGATGGCATAGTTGGTGAAGGTAGGAGATCAGCAACAAGAACACGGAAAAAAGTTTTTTCCCGGAGTTCTGCTTTAATTGGACATGATTTGGAAACGCACACACCTGTCTATACAAGATCTCACAGTTAAGACCCCTTTCACACTGGGACAGTTTTCAGGCGCTTTAGCGCTAGAAATAGCCCCTGCTAAGTGCCTGAAAACAGCTTCTCATTCATTCCAGTGTGTCTTTTCACACTCGGGCAGTGTGCTTTGTGGGACGTTCTGAAAATTCCTGCAAGCAGCATTATTGGGGCGGGTTGGGAGTGCTGTATACAGTGCTCCCAAAGCGCCCCTGCCCATTGAAATGGAAGGGGAGGTTGAGACACCTGGGGTGTTCTAGGGAGCTCTGACCAATCCCCAATCTGGATTGGCAGGGTGCAGACCTCCTTAAATACCCCTAGGGTAAGCCCAGCTGAGGAGGAGAGTTTGGGTGGAAGAACTGGGAGATGGAGTACTTACTATCCTGGCCTTTGAGAGAGCCCCCAGTCGGGGGGGGGGTGACCTTGGGCCTGGAGCAGAAGGGACATTCGTACAAACCACAGGGGTGTCCCGACTAGGAGCTGGAGAGGACAGTGGAGTGTACTGCCGGGCAAGTTTCCAGGAGGGATCCACCAGGTGTCGGTGAGTGACATACAGCCTGGAATACATGGGGGAGGCACTCCGGAGCGGATTGAGGGAGAGACAATCTGAGATGGGTGTAGAGCCAGTGAGGACTGTGGTGTCACGGGCAGTGGAGTCGGGCAGCTGCAGCCAGGAGGGCTGGCAGGGCTTGAAGATGACTGACTGGGAGCAGTAGTTTACAGAGGGCAGCTAGCATTTGAACTTTCTAACTTTTGGCTACACTATTGGGGCCCGTGGTCCCTGCCTGCAAAAGGCATTTCTGCAAGGCTTGGCTGGAACCAGAGTCAGGCCTAACCATGTGCTAGCTGCGCCTGCAGAGAAGTTTGTGCAAGAGGAAATAAGAGGAATAGTCTGCAAGTAAGGAATGTGCTGGAGGAGATAGAAGTAGTGTGTACAGGGAGTGTACATAGTTTGTCCCAACCAAATTGTTGAATTCTTCTGAGCACCTCATAAATCCCAAACCCCATCCAAGTTAAATCCCCTAATAAAAATAACAAAACAAAGTACCTGGACTGATCTATGACTCTGGATGTCTATGAAAAGTGTGACTGGCTGGACAGAGTGACAGGTGAACCACAACACTTAGCAGCCCCTACCGATACACTAGCAGCGGTGACTGCGTGACCTCACGGGCTTGGCTCCTCCATCCCGTATATGAAGTGAGCACATCTTTCATCTGATGGTGGTGGCACACTGAAGGCTAGAAGTGGATTATTCACTGATTTATCACTCATGCCCCAGTCGAAGTCTCATAAGATGAAACGCGTCGGGTACTGTGAGCCCCATGCTCTTCTACTGCGCTGACATACATTTTTGGAATTCCATGCGATGTTTACAGGATTGAACATGTGAGTGTATCCGTTTTTAAATAAATTATTTTTATATCTGGTATCACACTATGTGCGACTTTATATTTTATGGGTGGATCCTACATCTGTGAGGTGACGGTTGGATGAAAAGTTCTGTCTTGTTGACCATATGCCCGGATGAACAGAGTGGATCTACTGTTTATATGCATCTAGGGGCGTTTGGAGAAACAATCTTAGAGGGTCAACCGAATCTCTTCTTGGATGTGCCTGGATTGATGTCTCATGAGATTTATCTACTTACTGTTGATAAGAGTATTTAAACTAGTTTGGTGGTGGATGCACTTATCTGCGGTTGAAGCAGTGTTTTTATACACGGAATGCCATCTATTTATCACAACTTATATGGACTATAATTTAGTACTTGTTTCATTTTATTTTGCTGCTTTTCTAGCGCGACACTTTATGTACAACTGATTTATCACTGGTGGTGTTGTAACACTATCGTTTACAGAGTTTCAAAATCTGGGAGAATGTTACACGCCTGAGAGGACTAATATGTTTTGTGATTTTTTTGCTTTGGAGGAGGGTGTGGTATCTATCAAATCAATTCAGTTGCACTGCACTAAATGGTTTGCAAGGGTTCCCTCTGTAAGATCCAGCTGAATCTCAGTCCACCTCCATCCAACGTTTCGGACCCCTTTGTCAGGCATGTTATCATTCTTAATAAAGGGGTCCTTCGTAACTCCAAAACGTTGCACTCTCTTGTTTGTGATGTGATTGTACTTCAAAAAAAAAAAAATGTTTGGACTTAACTTGAAGATCCGTGGTGTGCTGCCTAAAGGGAAAGCACATGAGATTTTTACCCCAAAGGAACCCCCTAAAATAACGTTAAGGTATTGGGGAACTCTTACTAAAACCAGTTCATTTGGGTCATTGAGAAAAATGCTCCTTGCATTGGTAGTCAGTAAAAAGAATGGAACAATTACAGTCGTGTTCAGAATGCCAGCCTTACAGACAGCTAAAAATATCATCGCTGTCACATTGCTGGCTCTGCCAAGTGGCGTTGACACTGGAACTAGGCACCATCAAATGGAAGGTCAATCAGCCACAAGTCAATGAACCCCTAGCAAACTTTGGAGAAACCCTAGGGTTCCAAAGAACCCTGGCTGAGAATGGCTGGTATAGGATGAGGGTGAACTATTTGGACAAGCTTAGAGTGAATGACTGCTTCCCTCCCCAGTTGCATATACTTGCCTTCCTTTTGCTCCCTCGCAGATATGTTTGGTCACTTGGAGTTAAGACAGGATGTCCTGTGTAAGTTGAAATATACTTATTGGAAACTACACAAGTATTCTTGTCTTGCCCTCATATGTGGCAGCACTGTGTACTTGAGTGGGTGATCACCAAACACTGATGCTGTCATGTAGGCGGAAAGGGAGTCACATGCTCCCCAAATTGTGTATTTCACTTTATTCACCCTAGCTGCACCTGAGGAATAAACGTGACAGTTCGAAACCCTGCATGGGGATAGCAAAGGTTTACTTTCATGGCTCATGTTGGGGATTTGGCTAAGTGCTACCAGTTACATGGTAAGGCACAGTTGAAGGTTTAACTGTTAGGAGTTAAGGTGTTAATTTATGTCTTAGGTAAAATGTTAACGTTAAAAAATATATATTTCTCAATAGCCTCAAAGGATATAAATCCAATCTGTGTGCACCAAAAACCTTTTCAAACCCAGGTATTTGATTGTACATGCAGTGACAACATCATCAATTTGCTGTACATTGTCTGTGCAGAGACTATGGGAGGTGGGAGGAGCTCATGAGTGAGGTGTGGGAGGGGCTCATGAGGTACCCCTACCATAGGCAGCCTGCAGAAACTACAGTGCCTTGAAAAAGTATGCATACCCCTTGAAATTTTCCACAATTTATCATGTTATAACCAAGAATGTAAATGCATTTTATTGGGATTATATTTGATAGACCAACACAAAGTGGCACATAATTTGTGAAGTGGAAGGAAAATGATAAATGGTTTTCAAAATTTTTTACAAATAAATATCTGAAAAGTGTGGTGTGCATTTGTATTCAGCCCCCCTGAGTCAATACTTTGTAGAACCACCTTTCCTGCAATTACAGCTGCAAGTCTTTTTGGGGAAGTCTCTACCAGCTTTTCACACCTAGAGAGGAAATGTTTGCCCATTCTCCTTTGCTAAATACCTCAAGCTCTGTCAGATTGGATAGAGAGCGTCTGTGAACAGCAATTTTCAAGTCTTGCTACAGATTCTCAATTGGATTAAGGTCTGGACTTTGACTGAACCATTCTAGCACATATATATGTTTTGATCTAAACCATTCCATTATAGCTCTGGCTGTATGTTTAGGGTCATTGTCCTGCTGGTAGATGAATCTCCGCCCCAATCTCAAGTCTTTTGCAGACCCTAACAGGTTTTCTTCTAAGATTGCCCTGTATCCATCTTCCCATCAACTCTGACCAGCTTCCCTGTCCCTGCTGAAGAAAAGCATCTCCACAACATGATGCTGCCACCACCATGTTTCACAGTGGGGATGGTGTGTTCAGGGTGATGTACAGTGTTAGTTTTCTGCCACACGTAGCATTTTGCTTCTAGGCCAAAAAGTTAAGCAGATTCTGCAGAGTTACCATGGGCCTCTTGGCTGCTTCTCTGATTAATGCTCTCCTTGCCCAGCCTGTCAGTTTAGGTGGACGCCATGTCTTGGTAGGTTTGCGGTTGTGCCATACTCTTTCCACTTTCGGATGATGGATTGAACAGTGCTCCATGAGATGTTCAAAGCTTGGGATATTTTTTTTATAACCTAACCCTACTTTAAACTTCTCCACAACTGTATCCCTGACCTGTCTGATGTGTTCCTTGACCTTCCTGATGCTGTTTGTTCACTAAGGTTCCCTAACAAACCTCTGAGGGCTTCACAGAACAGCTGTATTTATACAGAGATTAAATTACACACAGGTTGACGCTATATACTAACTAGGTGACTTCTGAAGGCAGTTGGTTCCGCTAGATTAAGTTAGGGGTATCAGAGTAAAGGGGGCTGAATACAAATACACGCCACACTTTTCACATATTTGTAAAAAAAAAATGAAAACCAGAGAGAGCAGTGGTCCAGTCTTTGGCACAAGAAACTCCTGCACAAGGTGCAAAAGTTGTTTCATGCTGGATTGGTGCACGGATTTGAAAGAAACCTGGGGCTCAGGTTTATGGGTCACATTTTTTTATTTCCTGTCTTCATTTCCAATGTACGTATTCTAAATAAATGGGTATATAAAACAGGAGACTCATGGATAATGACACATCATTAGTTAAATGATATACTTCTGTCCCCAAATAGTATATACTGTGTATATACAATATATATATATATACACACTAATAAATATAAGAACAAAACACTTAATTTGCAATCAAATATTTTATCACTCAGTCATACATCTACTATTTCTGCAGTTCCTCTATTGGAAATGCTATTCTTTATTCATATAAAAGCACCATACTTGGCATCAATTACATTTGTTACCATAGAAACTAGCGTTAAGGTGAGGTTCTAAGAAATGTGTCAGCCATTAATGTATCTCTGTATATTTATATGCACTATTTCCAGTGAAAAGGGAAGACCTGCTGAACAATTTTGCTGGAGTAAGTTTTTTTCTTTTAATAGCTTATACATGCCCATTTCTGCATGCTGTGCATTTCATCGCCAAATGCATTTGATACATACTGTATATGTGGGCAGAGTTAGTATATCAAGTACAATAGAAATAGTTATCAACACCATGTATATCCAAGAATGCTATTTTTTGTACTCACCATCAAATCCTTTTCTTGGAGTTTATTGAGGAACAAATGATTCAGAAACATTTGGGTTATACTGCCACCTACAGGAGGATTTGTACACTGGCAAAAAAAAAACCCCAAAAAAGACAGTGACCAGCCTGTGTAACCCCCATTCCCAGCATGCCTAAGTTTTGTTAGCAAAGCAGTGCTGAGAGCAAGACCATCATAAACATAGAGGTGGGGCCTATGTCCCTCAATGAACTCCAAGAAAAGCATTTTACAATGAGTACAAAATTCCTTTTTTCTTTCTCCTTCATTGAGGGACACAGGATACAGAGACATTAGGGGCATCCAAAAGCAATACAACTGGGGGAGGGAAACACAGCAAACAATACACTAACAGAACCACTAAAAATAAAAAACCTGGTGACTGCTTGCAGCTCAAAGTGCTGTCTGAAGGACCTAATTCCCAAAGCTGGTATCACATGAGGCCTGAACATCCACATGGCACATGGGGGCCACGTGATCGGAAAGCTCTCAATTGCAATTGGCGAACGAGAGCTTTCAGTTAGCCACCGGTAACTGTGCCGGGAGCATGCAAGGCGTGCACTCTTTGCACAGCTCTATCGGCATGCAAACTGTCAGAATATACAAATGAAACCTCATGTTGGAATGACTGTGCGCGGGCGCGCGTGCACGAATGTGCGCACCCAATGGAGCCAAACAGCCTATTTAAACGGACAGCACCGGGAAGCAAGTGCTGTCCGTTCTACAGCGTTCCTGTATTCTGTGACCCCAGTGTTTTGCTCTTGAGAGACTTCCTGTACCTGTGACCCCGGCTTTCCTTGAACTTTGCTTGTCATCCGCCTGCACCGACCCCGGCCTCTCTACGACTACCCTTCTGCCTGCTCCCTTGTACTTCTGCTGCCCGTCTGTTGCCGACCCTGCTTGTACCCGACAATCTGCCTGCCTGACCCATCTGTACCGCACCGCCAGCCTGTTACCGACCCGGCCTGTATCACCATTCTTCAGCCTGCATGAGCCTTCAGCGGACCCTCATCAACCATCAGTGACCAAGTCCAGTCCTCGTGCCCCTCTGTGCTCCCTGTCTACTCTACCGGGGGTTCTCGAACCAGGGCCATAAGAGAGGTTGTCCCCTGCATAAGTCATACAAAAAAACTAGATATTTGGGGGGAACACCCTACCAAATGCATGGTGCTGCTCGTAACGACCAACAAACAAAAAATCTATAAGTTACAGCGCACACATGATACATACTCCTGTCAGGCTATTTTAAAAGCATCTAAACATATATAGCAAAAAATGCAAAGATACGGGGGTTTGGTCACACTGAATGGCCATGAAGTGCTTAAGCCCACTGACTGCAGCAAAGTACCCCGTTTTGCCAGTGGGAACCTACACTGACCTTAGAGTGAATGCTCATATCTCTTAAACCATGGGAGCTAACGCCTCTCTTTATGGGAGACCAGAGGACACATCCCATGGATCAGGTGGACATTGATTGGGGCTAATTAAGGAGGATGGGGTTCACCAACCCAAAAAGGTCTGGTCAGGACTCAAGCATAAAGAATACAAAAAAACTAGATATTTGACTTGCATAAGTCAGACTCAACCATCAGGTACATGACACAAACATGGGGCCATCTGTATTGCGCGCAAACATGAGGCTGTGCGCTCAGCACAATGAGGTTAAAGGAAAAAAGGGATAATAATGATGCTCAATGGTTCTAATAAAAGTAGCAGCTCCCAATACTCAGCCCTACTCATAAATGAGTTTGCAGAGTCACACCAGAGGCTGTACCATAGGGCTGCACCTGGAAAGCACTCCATGGCTAGCTAACACAGTACACCAAGGTCTGGAAATGCAGAGCCCAGTGCCCAAAGATCACATTCTAGGCAAGCTCTGGAATTGTCTAGTCCTGTAGGGTCTGGGTACAGCATCCATTGCTGAGGATATGCCGACTCAGATAGATACATAAAGAGACTAGCTCAAGCAGAGCATAGAAGAAGAAAAGGGGAGAAAGAACAAAATGTCTAGTAAAAATAGTGACATTATTCTCAATCCTCCTAGAACACTGGGAGTGGTTATACCAAGCTGGTCATTGTTTGCCAGTGCTCAAATCTTATTGTAGGTGGCAGCATAACCCAAAGCTCCAGCTGCTGTCTCGGGTCTACACTGTACAGATTGATAGCAGCAGGAGCCATTGGCTCCTGCTGCTGCCAATCAAATCCAGTGACATGGGAGCCAGGGGGCAGGGCCAAGTCGTGCTGTCTGTGCCAATGGATGCAGCAGCAGGACTCAGGAGTGCGCCTGTACGAGTGCCCCAATGGAATGCGGCTCTCCGTGGGGGCACTGAATGAGAAGGAGAAGCCAGGAGCACCGCCGGAAGGACCCCAGAAAAGGAGGATCGGGCCGCTCTGTGCAAAACCCTTGCACAGAGCAGGTAAGTATGACATTATTTATTTAAAAAAAAAAAAAACCCAAACCTTTACAATCACTTTAACCCCTTCCTGTCTGGGCAAATTTTTAATTTTTCACACATTAAAATCAACATTTTTTGCTAGGAAATACTACACTATATTTGAGCAAGGTTTGCAGTGATATCCCACATTTGTGGCACAATTGGTGTTTACATATATGAATATATTTTTAATTTAACTTATTTATTCATTTCAGGTACTTATATAGCGTTGTCAATCTACACAGCGCTTTACAAATATATCGTACATTCACATGTGTCCCTACCCTCAAGGAGCTTACAATCTAAGGTCACTTCATTCTTATAACAAGGAGGCTAGCAAGCCCACTATGTGATAGCCTAGGCAGATGACAGGTACTCTTTATGGAGATGTCAGGAGTTTATTAGAACCCCAAATGTCTCCCCTGCAGCTAATCAAGCACAGGAGAGAAGGGTGAGGGACTTGATGGGGGCGGCCCTTTTCACTACCTTAAAACACGATCGAGTAGCCAAGCTTGTTTAAAGCCCTTCAAGTTCAGGATGTTTTAAAATGGCCCTGGCTCTTCGTGCTTCCCTGTTTGCCAGTGGGGACAGATTGAGTTTCCTCTCATTTCACATTTTTCATAGTGACTTGCAGTCTTCCTGAGGCAAACACCTAGAAAGGTAAGATTTTTGTAAAAATATTTTTAGGCATGCTATGTGAATGGGAACACAAAGCAAACTTATACAATGCCTTGAAAAAGTATTCATACCCCTTGACATTTTTCACATTTTGTCATGTTACAAGCAAAAAATGTAAATTTATTTTATTGGGATTTTATGTGATGAGACCAACACAAAGTGGCACATAATTGTGAAGTGGAAGGAAAATGAGAAATGTTTTTCAACATTTTTAAAAATAAATATGTGAAAAGTGTGGCATGCATTTGTATTCAGTCCCCTTTACTCTGATACCCCTAACTAAACTCTAGTGGTACCAACTGCCTTCAGAAGTCACCTAATTAGTAAATGGAGTCCACTTGTGTGTAATTGAATCTCAGTATAAATACAGCTGTTCTGTGAAGCCCTCAGAGGTTTGTTAGAGAACCTTAGTGAACAAACGGCATCCCATTGAATGCCAAGGAACACACCAGACAGGTCAGGGACAAAGTTGTAGAGAAGTTTAAAGCAGGGTTAGGTTATAAAAAATATCCCAAGCTTTGAACATCTAATGGGGCACTGTTCAATCCATCATCCGAAAATGGAAATGGTATGGCACAACTGCAAGCCTGCCAAGACATGGCCGTCCACCTAAATTGATAGGCCGGGCAAGGAAAGCATTAATCAGAGAAGCAGCCAAGAGGCCCATGGTAACTCTGGGGGAGCTGCAGAGATTCACAGCTCAGGTGGGAGAATCTGTCCACAAGACAACTATAAGGCCTCATACACACCGGCGTATTAGCAAATCGTCGGGTCCAACGTTTTGCATTGGCAGTAATGAGCGTCATTGAGCGTCGGCGTCAATAGGCGTTTTTTTTTTTAAAGAATATTCCTCTGCTATTTTTTAACCTCATTCAATGGGGTCATTGAATAACACGGAGAGCTGCAAAAAAAATGCCAAAAAACGTGGCGTCAAAAAACGCCTGTGTGTATGAGTCCTGCACTACACAAATCTGGCCTTTATGGAAGAGTGGCAAAAAAGACATTGTTGACAGAAAGCCATAAGAAGTCTTGTTTACAGTTTGCAAGAAGCCATGTGGGGGACACAGCAAACATGTGGAAAAAGGTGCTCTGGTCAGACGAGACCAAAAATGAACTTTTGTCCTAAAAGCAAAATGCTATGTGTGGAGGAAAACTAATACTGCACATCACCCTGAACACACCATCTCCACCATGAAACATGGTGGTGGCAACATCATGTTGTGGGGATGCTTTTCTTCAGCAGGGACAGGGAAGCTGGTCAGAGTTGATGGGAAGATGGATGGAGCCAAATACAGGTCAATTTTAGGAAAGAAAATGCAAAAGACTCGAGAGTCTGCAAAAGACGCAAGACTGGGGCAGAGGTTCACCTTCCAGCAGGACAACGGCCCCAAACATACAGCCAGAGCTACAATGGAATGGTTTAGATCAAAGCATATTCATGTGTTAGAATGGCCCAGTCAAAGTCCAGACCTAAATCCAATTGAGAATCTGTGGCATGACTTGAAAATTTCTGTTCACAGATGCTCTCCATCCAATCTGACAGAGCTTGAGCTATTTTGCAGAAGAATGGGCAAAAATTTCACTCTAGATTTGCAAAGCTGGTATAGACATCCCAAAAAAGACTTGCAGCTGTAATTGGCGTGAAAGGTGGTTCTACAAAGTATTAAGCACCTGATCGTGGACGGTTTATTGTGAAATGATAGTTACATAGTTACATAGTTGGTAAGGTTGGAAAAAGACACAAGTCCATCCAGTCCAACCTGTGTGTGCGCTTATATTAACAGTACATTGTATACCCCTGTATATTGTGATTGTTAAGGTAGCTACTTTGTGGACCTGACCTTTGCAGCCCAACATTGGATCCCTCTCAGACCTAAGGCCCACCAGTTGGTCATCCGCTTGGCCGATGGATCCATCATTAAGTCGGGTACATTAAGTCGGGTACAGTCACCCATGAGACTATCCCCCTCGCCCTAGTAGGTGTTCGCCAGAACACCTACTATTGGACGCTATTGCATCCCCTCTCTTCCCTGTCATCCTTGGCCTACCATGGCTCCAGGCGAACTGCCCTAACATCAACTGGACCACCAGTGATATTCAGTTCACGTCTCCCTATTGCCAGCACCATTGCCTGCAGCAGGCCTCGGAGTCACTTCCCTCCGTGCTATGTCTGCACTCTGACCCTGACCAGGAGACCCACGTAGCCGTTCCCTCTGTATACCATGACTTTTTGGATGTGTTCAGCAAGAAGGGGGCAGATGAACTAGCACCCCACAGGTCCTACGTCTGTCCGATTGAGCTGTTGCTAGGTGCCGGCAGAATATATCCACTCTCCGAGGTGGAACTAAAGGCCCTCAAGGCCTACCTGGATGACAATTTAAAGAAGGGGTTCATCCAGCCTTTCACATCTCCTGCAGGGGTCGGAATATTCTTTGTCGAAAAGAAGAACCATTCCCTTAGGCCCTGCATAGACTACAGAGACCTCCTGGTTCCTGAGCTGTTTCAAAGGCTAGGCTCTGCTACCGTCTTCACCAAACTGGACCTCCGTGGTGCATATAACCCTTATTCGTATCCGGGAGGGCGATGAATGGAAGACGGCTTTCTGGACGCAGTTTAGCCACTATGAATACTTAGTCATGCCCTTTGGGGTCTGTAACGCCCCGTCCACCTTCCAACACTTGGTGAATGATGTCTTCCGGGACTACCTTGGCCAATTTGTCATCATCTACTTAGATGACATCTTCATCTTTTCCCACACCTTGGAGGAGCACCGCAGGCATGTCAAGTGCGTTCTAAAACGCCTCCAACACAGACTTTATGCAAAAGCCGAACAACATCCAATTCCTGGGCCTTATCATTTGCGTCACAGGAGTTACTATGAATCCGCAAAAGGTCTCAGCCATGCTGGATTGGCCAGCAGCGGTGGACAGAAAAGGGGTCCAACATTTCATAGGCTTCGCAAACGTCTATAGGAAGTTTATCAAGGGGTTTTCCGCTGTCATTGCACCCATCACCCAGCTCACTAAACAAAACTCCTGCTTCTACTGGTCCTCGGAGGTCCAAATGGCCTTTCTGACGCTCAAGAATTTATTCACCTCCAAGCCTGTCCTGAAGCACCCAAATCCAGCCCTCCCATACATCCTGGAAGTGGACGCCACAGAAACTGCAGTGGGAGCAGTTCTCTCCCAGAGACGAGGTCCCAAGGCCTCTCTCCACCCCATCGCCTTTTTGTCCCACAAACTTACGGCACCTGAGAAAAACTATGACGTTGGGGACCGAGAGATCCTGGCCATCAAATCTGCCCTGGAGGAATGGCAATACCTGCTGCAGGGAGCCTCACATCCTATCCTGGTCTTCACCGACCATAAAAACCTTGAGTACCTGCGAACAGCTAAAAGACTAAAACCCATCAGGCGTGCTAAGCACTCTTCTTTTCCAGATTCCAGCTACACATCATATACAGGCTCGGGTCGAATAACATAAAGCCCTGTGTAGGATGTTCTGCGAACCTGGAGTCACGACTCCACCGGATACTATCCTCCCTTCCCGGAACTTCTTGCTGACCCAGCAGAATCTGCAATCTCAGGTCAGGCGATCTCTAGCCGTATCCACCGTATCACCCGACCCCAGACTGGTGATGAAAGACGGGCTATGGTGGTTCCATAACAGGATCTTTATTCCAGAAGAACAGTGCCTGACAGTGCGTGAACATTGTCATGACCACAAGTTAGCCGGACACTTTGGTGGTCGCAAGACTGCGGAGCTGCTGTTGCGCTCGTTTTGGTGGCCCTTAGCTGACGAGAACTACAGAACATACGTCAGTGCCTGTCCAATCTGTGCCCGAAACAAGACCAGCAGGGCCAAAACCTGGGGCCTATTGAACCCACTCCCTATCCCAGAACGCCCATGGTCCCACATATCCATGGACTTTATAGTCGAGTTACCCCCTTCTGCTGGGTTCAATTCCATCTTTGTGGTTGTGGACCGCCTTCCCAAGATGGCGCATTTCATCCTCATGAAGGGCCCTCCTTCTGAAGCTGAAACAGCAGAGACCTTTATCAAAGAGCTAGTCCATCTCCATGGTATCCCCACCAATATAGTATCAGATCGTGGGGTGAAATTGACATCCCTAGTCTGGAAAGCCTTTTGCTAGGCCTTGGGGATTGAAATGGCATTCTCGTCTGCCTACCACCCACAGATGAATGGTCAGAGAAGACTAACCAGACTCTGGAACAGTACCTCCACTGCTATTCCTCATTTTCTTAGGACAATTGGGTCTCACTACTGCCGGTAGCCAAATTCGCCTACAACAACACGGTGCACTGGGCCACTAAGCAATCCCCATTCTGGGCGAATTTCTGCTACCACCCTACGTTTCTACCCAACTTGATACCAGAAAGTGCAGTGCCTGCTGTACAGGAGACTACATAATTCTTGAAAAGGAATAACAGACTTCTACAGGAGCCACTATCCCGGACTCAGGAGTGCAACAAAAAAGCCTTTGACAGGGGAAGGTGAGGGAAGTTGGACCTGAAACCAGGCAACCGGGTTTGGTTGGCAACCAAGAACCTAAGGCTATCTTGCCCCTCAAAAAAATTAGGGCCGAGGTTCATCTGACCTTTCCCTGTGAAGAGAAAGAATAATAGGGTGGCATACGAACTGGATCTTCCTCCATCCCTGCGTGTCCACCCAGTGTTCCATGTCACGCTGCTAAAACCCGTGACCCAGGATCCCTTCCCAGGACGGAAGACCGCTCCACCAGAACCAGTTCTTGAGGATGGCGAGAAGTTTGAGGTAGAAGCTATTCTAGATTGCAGGAAGAGGGATGGCTCTACTCAATTCCTGGTCAAGTGGAAAGGGTACGGCCCCGAAGAGAACTTCTGGGAACCCGAAGATAATATTCAAGCGGAGGACCTTGTCAAATCATTCTGGAGGAGCCACCCAACTTTGACGACCCGACAGGGCATCCGGAGGCTGCTCCTTGGGGGGGGGGGCAATGTCAGAGAATGCAGCCTGAAGCTCCGAGCAGTATGCCCGTACCTGTGCGCAGGCGCGTGCACGCAGCAGGCGCACGCCGTCACTGGCGCTCATAAACGTGCGCAGGGGGTGTGCCTTGGGCACATTCTAATCACCCCGTGCAGCGCAGATTTCCCCTACTGATATTTCACCAAAGCCCCCAACGGGGCACCTAAAAAAAAAATTAAAAAACTAAATAATAAAAATAAGAAACAACTGAGACCATCCACTGCCCTACTGACACCAAACTCTGCCCTACTACTGACACCATCTACTGCCCTACGTACTAACACCGCACATTTTTTTATATATTTGGGGTGCACACCCTAATGCAATAGGCTGCGCACACCTATGCTGGTGCTAAACGGCCTATTTAAATGGGCAGCACCTTGTAACAGGTGCTGTCCGTTCTACAGTGTTCCTGTGACCCCCTGTGATCTGTTTCCTGAGTTTTCCTGTTACCTGTGACCCAGGTATACCTTGACTTTGCTTGATATCCGCCTGCAGCGGCCTCGGCTTGCCTACGACTGCTCTCCTGCCTTACTCCCCTGTACTTCTGCTGCCTGCCTGGTGCCGACCCTGCCTGTACCCAACCACCGGCCTGCCTGCTCCTTCTGTACCGCACCGCCAGCCTGCACCACTACGCTTCCGTCCTGCACGAGCTCTTCAGAGGACCTTCACATCACCATCAGTGACCCAGTCCAACCCTCATGCCATCCTGCACTCCCGAACCTCCTGTCTACTCTACCAGGGGTTCCCGAATTAGGGTCGTAAGAAAGATTGCCCGCTGCATAAGCCAGACTCCACCACCAGGTGCGTGACATTAGCTTTGCATCGTCCGCAAGAACTGAAATTGAGCTGTTTATCCCATCCTCCAGATCGTTTATGAATAAATTAAATAGGATTGGTCCCAGGACAGAACCCTGGGGGACCGCACTTTCCTCACCAGACCATTCTGAGTATTTCCCATTTATCCCCACACCCTGGACTCGCCCCCATAGCCAGTTTTCAATCCCTGTGCTCATCCTTTGATCCATGCCGACAGACCTTAGTTTGTACAGTAAACGTTTAAGGGGAACTGTATCGAATGCTTTTGCAAAATCCAGGAACAACACGTCTACCGGCTTTCCTTTATCTAGAAGGTAGCTCGCTCCTCATAGAAGGTTAATAGATTGGTCTGGCAAGAAGGATTCTTCATGAATCCATGCTGATTACTGCTAATGATGCCGTTCCGATTACTAAAATCTTGGTATCTGATGGCCTGGCTGTGTATGATGGCCCGTTTAGTGTGTTGGGGGTGAAAACTGGAACTATGGAGATAGCTGCATCGGTCAGTTGGTTTTCTGTATATCGAAGTGTGAAGCTTGTCATCCCTGATGTATACTGTAGTGTCTAGAAAGTTGACATGTGTGTTTGAATAATCCATTTTTAGTTTGATAGATGGGTGAAAGGTGTTGATCAATGAAAAAACTGTTTTAGATTTTCTTCACCTTCAGTCTTCACATTCAGACTGAAGGTGAAGAACATCTAAAACAGTTTTTCTCATTGATCAACGCCGTTCACCTATCTATCAAACTAAAAATTGATTATTCAAACACACAGGTCAACTTCCTAGACACTACGGTATACATCAGGGATGACAAACTTCACACTTCGATATACAGAAAACCAACTGACCGATGCAGCTATCTCCATAGTTCCAGTTTTCACCCCCGACACACTAAACGGGCCATCATACACAGCCAGGCCATCAGACTGTACTAATGAACAAAAAAAAGAGAAACATAACCTCCTCTAAAAGGGAAACCCAAAAGTTCCGGGACAAATACGACAACAACTACCAAAACAGAAACATGGTAAAAAATACCTTCCTCAGACGGTCACAAGACTCTACAAATAGAGACAGGAGACCCAGACTTGTATAAGCCACCATAGACTACCGGACCGACACATACTACCGGGCAAATCACACAGCCCCCACTTTTGACCTTGATACCTCTATCGACGTAGCCAGTCAACCAAAAGACATATAGCTTCACACTT
>BLSH010415170.1:1839102-1849285 GCA_018402905.1 Glandirana rugosa | reverse complement strand
TAAGTAAAAAAAAAAAAAAAAAAAAAAAGGCTTATTTGTCAATTTAATTGTGTTTTTTTATGCTTACTGCAGGGTACTGGAGGTAACCTTTGACCTGATGATCCATGGGACTTCCACAGAGTGAAGCAAGCTCTGCTATAGATGAAGTTACCAACAACAAACTGGATCCCTTGGAAGGATGGGCTTCATTGACTGAAGGGTGTCAGCTATTCTGGGGGTGGTCGTAGAGTTTTCAGCTGTCTTTCGTCTAGTGATTTCCAATATTTGAAGTTATTGTCCAGATGTTGCATTAAGTTCGGTAAGTCAGCAAATGCTACGAGGGGAAAAATAAAACTACTTGATAATTTGACTATAATATTAGATTTGCTTTTAAATTCACCTAAGCAGAATGTAGTGCTTTGATTTTGAAGTCCGCCCTTTATGCATACTTTAGTTAAAAGAGAAGTAACTTTCTTTTTTTAGGAATCTTACTTACCTCAGTGGATGCATCATCGGTCCAATGCTGCATCTGTCCCCCAGTGCCTCTACACTGAGAACCAAGCGATCGAACATCTCCGATCGCACGGTTTTCAGAGCTCCCTGAGCAGAGAGCTGCAGATTGTCAGTCAGCAGCTCTCTGCTCTGCTTCCTCCTTGCTCTTCGGAGCGCTGGGCTGTGGAGGGGGCGGCCGGCTCAGCGGCTGAGCCGGGTGTCAGTCCATGCACCTGGCGAATCCTGACTTCCATTGTCGTGATGACACGGTGCCTGGACTGACGTCAGCAGGGATCGGACCTCAGCCCGCTCTCTGCTGAAAACGGGTCACAGGAGTGCAAAACAAACTGCACTCCTGTGATCCATAGAAGTCCAGCCAAACGAGCTTTGGCTGGGCTTCTCCTTCAACCGCTTGCCGACCAGCCATTATACTGCGGCAGGTTGGCACGGCTGAGCGAATCGCCGTAGGTGTATGTAGGGTGCATCCACGGCGATCTTTAGGTGTGTGTGCCCACCAGCTGCATTTTTTTGGGGGATATTTATTATAGCAAAAAGTAAAAGATATTGTTTCTTTTTTAAAAATTGACACTCTTTTTTTGTTTATAGCACAAAAAATAAAAAACACAGAGGTGATCAAATGCCACCAAAAGAAAGCTCTATTTGTGTGAAAAAAGGGATGTCAATTTCATTTGGGTACAACATCGCACGATCGCGCAATTGTCAGTTAAAGTGATGCAGTGTCGTAACACAAAAAATGGCCTAGTCAGGAAGTGGGTAAATCCTTCCAGGGCTGAAGTGGTTAAAAAGTAACTCCACTTTTGTTGAGAAAAAAACATGACCTATGTACATTGCAGGAATTTTAACAATCTTTTAACAATCTTTGTTGCAGATTCCTATCTTTGGTTATTCTGAAGAAATAGCTGTTTGTTTCTTTGTGTCTATGTGTAGAGTGAATCTGTATAAACGTATTTTATAATTATCAATCAGCTGCTGCCCCTGCATGAGGAAAGTGACAGGGTCTGCATCCCTTTAGACGTGATTTCCCTTTGAAAGTATCTCACCAAAAATTACATTTTTGTTGCAGGGGATGCCCAAAATCGAAATTGGCATTTTAGTGTAGACTTCTAGGAAAATTGGTGAGCCAATCACAAAAGCAGGAAATTCCATTTCAGGGGGGTGATCTGCACACATCTGCACTGTGTACAGAACACCTTCAGGTTGCCATATTGCATTGGATTTTACAGAAAATTACAGAGCTGCAGATTGAAAAGGAAAGGTAATTTCTAATAACTTTCAATTACAATATGACCTGTATCGCAATTGTATATGCTATATTTATTTTTTTTTATTTGCAATTTTTTCCCATGAAAGTGGAGTTACCCTTTAATAAAGTAAACAATCTGAATAAAGTAATCACACCAAATTTCTTTGTATGCAAAAATTCCATCTTAGAGGAGAGAGAAAGAAGTAGCAAGCTACTTTTACTGTGAACACCATCACCGACTGTTGTCTATTACTTCCTTTGGCTGCAGTCTGCTTAAAGGTGCTCAAAAAGATTTTTCATTTGGCCCTCTCACTAAACAGTCCTGAGTGACAGCTCTGAGGCTTTGTGGGGCTACTGATGTCACTTCCAAAATGGCGGAACTTAGGAGCAGTCCCAGGCCATTTTAACATCATAATATCAATAATTGCAGAGTACTGAATGTACAAAACAAGGTAATTAGTCATTTTGGGAAAAATGTTGCTGGTATTAATAGTATAGGACAGACATCACTAAATGGTGGATCGCGGTTTGGATCTGGACCAAGTCAATGGCCCCTCCCCACTGCTGCGGTCACACCATTTGGGAGCCGGCTCTTCCCCCAGCCATCACTACTGTCATCCTCACAACAGAGCCGGCAGCGAGAAACAGGACTGCTATGGACAGAGGGTGGGAGTTGCACAAGTTAACTTTTGAAGTTGGTAAGCAGGTGATTAGTTGTTAAGATGCAGCAAGGTCCTAGCAACCAATCACCAGCTTGAAGCTCCTGCCCTCCATCCAGATCTGCTGTGCCTTCTGCCCTCTGGTAGGACAGTAAAGGGGGGCTGGGGACACGAGTGTGAACAATGGGGGGGCAAGGGGGTGATGTGAAGGGGAGCTGTGGACACTACTGTGAGGGGGTAAAGGGGCTGAGAACACTACAGTAAAGGGGGCTGAGGACATGGGGTGGGGGGTGTGATGTCAAGTGGGGGCTGAGGACACTGATGTAAGAATGGGATTGTGATATGAGGCTTGGTTCAGATCTGTGCGTACGCATTTGCATGTGCACATCGAGGGTAGGGCAGCCCATTAATTTAAATGGGCTGAGAAACCTGGGAGCAATTCAGGGAAAGAAGTCCCTGAACAATTTTTTTTTTTTTTTATCACGCCATACTGAGCAGTATGGTGCTGTAGTAAGTAAGTGTAAGTTTGCTGCAGGTGCCAATGCATGGGGATGACATTAAGAATCTGTGGCTGAGGAACATGCGCAAAAGTATGCGCGTTCCCAACCCCAGAGAAATCCGCTGTACTTTCGCGCATGTTCCCCAGCCACCGAGATGTGAACCTAGCTTAAGAGAAGAGGGTGGCTGTCATGTGAAAACATGCGATTCGGACCTCTGCTGGAAGAAAATTTTACTGAGACTTCTGTGAGTTTTAATTCAATACTCCTGGTATTGGGCTTTCTTTAGCTGCATTCACTTTGAATATGTAACCATGCGTAAAGGAAATTAAGGATGAAAATAAGATTTTGCCTCAGATGATTCAAGTGAACACAGCTTCACTTTATTCAGTGGGCTAAGTGGGATTGTTCTGCTACTTCGGTTAAACAAACTCAGTGTGTGCTCTTATGTGAATTTATTAGCTGAGTCTTGTCTACTGTGTTAGGTAACTTCTCTCCACAGCATGCTTTTCGATGTCATCAATTAATGATTAGAACTGCACCAGTGCACTGCTGACACTTAGCTATACAATAGAAGGAGACATGATGAAAGCCTGTTTTCAAAAAAGCTAGTGTCCCAGTCACTGGCCATTACATTTTTCCCACTTAACCTGAAGGTTCTCAAGTTTTTCCAGAGAAAAACCTCCTTATAAATCTCCATAAAATATGTAATAAGACAATGAATTTCGTAATATAAAATGTTATCTTACCATCCCATGCATCAAACATGTCCGAGATGAAATAATCCACAAATGAGATTTGGGATTTAGGAATACTACATGTATTCCTATCAAACACAGGCATTACCACAGGTAAACCTTGCTGCTTCTCTTCATCTGTCTGCAGAAAAGAAAAAAAATCATTTTACACTCAATAAGAATTGCTTATAATAATTGAAAATATGACATTTTCAGGCAATATGGATTTGTAGTTTTTACATATCCATGCTTTGAAAAAACCCTTGAGGATCAGTCAGCCCCCGTTCACATTGGTGCGATTTGACATGTCAAATAGGAGTGTCCCAATCGGTGCCACGGCAACTTTGCAGCACGGCACCGATTTCCACAAGTAGTTTCTGCACTACTTTTAGCGACTTCGGGGGCAATTTCAATAGACATCTGTGCATGAACCCGCACAGATGTCTTTCAAGTCGCCCCTGAAGTCGGACTGAAATACGGCTTTGAAATCGTGCGAGTTCAGATGAACTTGCATGATTTCAAAGCCGTGTTCAGTGTGAATGAGGGCTAAAAGGCAGAATAAAGTGGTGATTTATCCTGAAGCCACAGCATGTATGGCATAGAGAGGGTCATAGAGGGGGTCATAGACACACATGGCTGTTCTTCTCACAAGGAAAGGTAACAATCCTCTCTCAGATTGCACTGACTAGGATGGCATGAGACAATGGGATTGATTAACTAAAGGCAAATAGACTGTGCAGGGTGCACTTTGCAAAAGCAGTTTTGCAAGCAAAAATGTTATATATATCTTCTTACCAGATATTAAGACCTTTCAAGGTCTATATGCGCATCAGTGAGCAATTACCCCTCACTTTGGGTACATACCGCTTTAACTGTTCAGCCTGCTTAGTGGACACCAGTGATGTAAATCCCCAGGGTAAGCCAAATAATTTGCGCCCCCTAATCCTAACTTACTCACAGCAGAGCAGCCAGTCAATAACGCCAACGTAACACCGTTACATCAAGGTTATAGGCTGGCCAGAAAGAGTGACACTAAAAATCTGTTATGGGGGAAACTCCTTAACCCCCCTGGCGGTATGATTATTTCAGATTTTTGGTGCTGAAAGCGGTACGATTATTTTGCATGAAAATTTGGCGTTTTATATTGTAGGCCTGTAATTCTTAGCAATAACTCACTTAAATCTGTCCAAACAAGAGTCTAGTAGACATCCCGGGTATGATAAAGTTTGAAACATGAAATTATAAATTATAATATAATATATAACTAGAAATAATTATAAAAAATAATAATATAATAATAATAAAATGTATTCAATACTGTAATCAAGTCAAAAACACTGAAATTTGCTCATTTGCAGAATTGTCGCTGTCGTCACTTTCAGTGTCTGATGATAAATTTCCCCAAAAATCAGTATCACTCAATTCTGCAAATGATTCTTATTTACTATCTGTGTTTTCTAGCTGCTCAAAAACCACTTTTGACGTAAAGGGACACTTTTTGGTTGCTATGGACATTCTCATGTTTCCAGGCAGAAAGAATGACATAAATAATATAAAAGTGGATGCAGGGCACTGGGCAAACCACTAGGGACAAAAGGGATGTGAAATGTTTTCATACAGTAATGCAATCTATAAGATTACAGTGTACTGTATGTGCTGTGTGTGTTTCACTTTTTGAATTTCCCGCCGGTCTCCGTCCCCGTGCGACGCGACGCTCGCAGGGAACGGAGCCTGGAACAGGAGTCATCAGGCGGCGGACACAGCTCGCAGACACGGTGGGGGACATCGCTGGATCCAGGGGACAAGGTGAGCAACGCTGCCTGGATCCAGCAATGCAATCCCGAGTGTGGCTCGGGGTTACCGCTAATGGTACTGAAATTCCACCCCGAGCCACACTCGGGATTACTGCCAGGGAGGTTAATATGCTTAATGCATTGTGAATGCGGCATGTAAAATGCCCTCATCTGCTGCCTAATGCAGCTTAAGGGTGGCCATTGGTGGGTGGCAAAACATGTCTCTACTGCCCATTTTTACCACCCAACTGCACATCTAAATGAAGCCTTAGTGACACTTTAAATAAAATACAAAAAAAAGAAGTATTCCAGTGCTGCTGATCTTCTGCTGCCTCTTTGCAGCCACTTCCTGCCTACATGTGTGTCCCCAACATTAACTTTTCATTGCTCTGGTGGATTTCCAGTCACCATGAAATACTGGAGCCCAGCTGCACATAAAGCATGGTAATGGTTGATGGTACACAGGGCTTTATCACAATTTTGTTGCTTAGAATAAAGATCACGTTTCTCGCGGTGTAACATCATCTTTCACATTATACAGAAAAAAAAAATGGGCTAACTTTACTGATTAGTTTTTTTTTATTATTATTATTCACTAAAATGTATTTTTTCCAATAAAATGGTGTTTGAAAGACCGCTGCGCAAACACCGTGTGACATAAAATATTGCAACAACCGCCATTTTATTCTCTAGGGTCTCTGCTAAAAAATATATATATATCATTTTTGGAGGTTCTAAGTCATTTTCTAACAGAAAATACTGGATTTTTACTTGTAAGCCACAAATGTCAGAAAAGGTTTAGTCTTTACATGCTTAAACTTCCCTAATACAGCCCGGAGTTCATTCCTTTGATAAAAGGAGAAGATACATTGTTGTTTGTTTTTTTCTTCCTAAGTATAAACAAACATCCCAGGCAGCTTACCAAGTTTAGCTGCTAGAGTAAGCAGAGAATTCTTGCTGAATCGGAGATGCAGTGTTTTTTAAGATAGTGAGGGGAGAGAAGGAACCGCTGTTACTCGCCAGGACGCGATTTCTGGTCGCTATGGTGACCTGACACCTGGGGATTGTAGAGGTCTGTAACATGTTATAGATGCATCAGCCCATCCCCCCCCCCCCCAATCCCCATTGTAACAGCGAGCGGGGGATTTCCTCTCCACACTCTCTGGCTGTGTCATTCATTCACAGAGTACTGTGAATATGAGAACTACAAGTACCGAAAGCTTATGTGTCTGTCAGCTTGTAGTTCTCAATGATCTACCAGGACTCTGTAGAGCTCTCTAGGTAGTTCATTGATGCATCCTGTCATTTTGTAACTACTTGCCCGTACGAGGAATGAGCTTACACTTACAGTCTGCAAGAGCCATATATTGCACCCACAATTTGCAGTAAAAAAAAATAAAAAAATAAATACATGTACATTTTTTTTACTTGCAAAAAAGATGTGCATTTTTTTTTTTTGTTTAACAAAGTTGAACTTGGTCTTTATGGAAAATGAAAAGCCTCAGTTATGTACAGATCAAATTTTACTGGCTTAATGGGCAACTGTGGGGGGTATTGCCACAATGCCATGATGAGCCACAGGCAGTGTACCCAAAATAATTGATAGTTGACAGAAAAGGTTCATTTTAAGAGACATACAAAGTATCTTCTACCAAAACCACCAGCTGCTAGCATTTTTTTGCAACTTTGGGTCTGCTTTAAAGCTAGTCATACACTAGTAGAATTTTGAATGAACGCTTATATGAATACTGTATGCAGAATAGAAAATTCTATGCAGATTTTATGACTTGAGGAAAGTCATTAAAAGTACTTAAAATTGTTGTTTTCATTTAGCATTTGATTTTGGAAGGAATGCAATTTGCTAAGTGAACACCACACATGATTTTCTTGTCACTGTGGTTGAAAACGAATGTCAACTTGTCCACACTAACGATTAGAAAATTAAACATTCTTAGGCCTCATGCACACTGGGAGTTTGCCCAACTCCTCTGAATGCCTTTTCTCCTGGAAAGAGGAAAAGCAACATAAAAATAGTGCCTAAAGCTGAATTTTGCAATAGTGTTTAGTTGTATCAATTGTTTGGGCGTTCAGTCATTTTACTATTTGCCGACCAGCCACTGTCATTTTACTGCGGCAGGTTGGCTCGTTCCTGCAAATCGCCGTAGCTCTTCGTCTGTCGCGGGAATGGATTATGTGGTCGCACAACTGGCCAGCGGGAGAGCCAATCAGCGGGTGGGCGGACTCGATGTCCGCCGGCCACCCGCGATCGTTACCCGCAGTGACAGAACGGGGATCTGCCTGTGTAAACAAGGCAGATCTCCGTTCTGACAGTGGAGATCACACAGATCCTATCTTTCTGCTATGCAGGATGACGGATCTGTATGTTTCTCTAGGCAGCCCATCCCCCATACAGTTAGAACACACAAACAGGGAACACATTTAACCCCTTGATCACCCCTAGTGTTAACCCCTTCCCTGCCAGTGTCATTTATACAGTAATCAGTGCATTTTTAGAGCTCTGATCGCTGTATAAATGTCACTGGTACCAAAAAGGTGTCAAAAGTGTCTGATCTAAAAATTGCTGATTACTAGTAAAAAAAATTAGAAAATAAAAATGCCATAAATCTATCCCCTATTTTGTAGACACGATAACTTTTGCGCAAACCAATCAATGTACACTTATTGGGTTTTTTTTTACCAAAAATATGTAGAAGAATACATATCGGCCTAAACTGATGAATAAATTATTTTTTTTTTTACATTTTTTTGGGTATTTATTATAGAAAAAAGTTAACAATATAGTTTTTTTCTCAAAATTGTCACTCTTTTTTTGTTTATAGCGCAAAAAATAAAAACAACAGACGTGTTGCACGCCTGGCAATTGTCAGTTAAAGCGACGCAGTGCCGTAGCGGAAAAAATGACCTGGTCATTATTAAGGGGGAAATCCTTCCGGTCCTTAAGTGGTTAATTGGCCAGAATATTTAATCTGGCCACTGAAATAAATAAATGCTCAAGCGCTGATTAAGCCTAACATTTAGGTGCCTTTAGGCGCATCAAGTGTTGATTTCTGATGAAACACTCCTATCCTGAACACGCAAGTGATTTTTTTTTCCTGTCTCTAATTGGTCCTGTCTCTAAATGCCTATGTGTGCATGGACACATAGGCTAACTTGGAGGGGTGTTTAGAAGCAAAAAAAAAAAAACGTTAGGTACCCTTAAAAGTGTCCGTTTGATCCCTAGTGTACATGTGGCCTTAAATCAGGGTATGGCCAGCTTACTGTCTATGAGTACCCCAAATGTATGTTTTACCTGAGCAAAGTACTCTTCTGATATCCTACCAGCCCACTCAATACACTGCTCCAGTGCTCGGCATGGATTGGAGATGTCTGCACACTTAATAAGCATCCTCTTTATAAGTATCCGATTTTCCGGGGATGTCAAGACGGTTTTAACAGCATCGTCATCACCAGTGCCCTATGGCAAAATAAAGACAAACATAGGGGTTAATACTTGCTGGTACTACAATGAAACTGAAGCTTAGCGTGAACTGAAGTCTTGGAGCTCCTGGACATTCTCCTTCCATTCCAGGTTATAAAGCCTCATAAAGATTTAATGGTAGCACAAGTACAAGCAAATATAGCTATAGTACAGTTAATAATATCCAAAATAAAAACAGCCTATACATATTTAGTTAAATTGTTGACCTCTGCCAGGTTCTTATTGCTGGCTGTGTCCTTGTTCAGGAGATTTGCCCTCACTTCATGTCTATTTGAGGGATATCACAAAAAGCAGGAAACAAGGGGAGATCTCCCCAGTGAGCATATAAACAGCAATAGATATTTTTTTTCTGGGAGTGAGGAAGGGTTAGAACCACTGTCACTTCTATTGCAGAGATTCTTCCTCATTTCAAATCCAGGTGACGAGTGTCAGACAAAATAGGGAGTAAGGGGAAGTCTCCCCAACTGGGACTTAGACAACAAAAATACAGTGCAGTTTTTTAGAAGAGTAAAGAATGATTGAACCTCTGTCTTCATCTCGGTTGAGGAGGTACTTCCAAGTAAGAAGCATTGGGCAGAAAGAAAAGTCATAGAAAATCTTCTAAATGAAGACAGACAGCATGTAAAACCTTACAGAGGATCCAAGACAAATGCAATTTCTGTGTGCTAACTGTTAGCAATGCACTCCTGTTGATGTGCTGTCTACATTTGCTTTGCATAAAAGCCTAATAAAAATGATTGAAATAAAAATAAGAGATCCCAGTCCTTATCCACTTTATCCAAAATGAAAACAGAGTTTTGGCTGGAGCTAATCTTCAACATCATAGCATTTCTACAGATCTTTACACACTGGGTTTGTATCCGTCGGAACAATTTATATACTGTACATTTCGATGAAATCACGACAAAGTACTTTTTACGTTGTAAACCAAGTAAATATCTGGATTATGTCACACATTTCTAGACATCTTTACGATACTACAACTTCTAATCGAGGTCGGTTTTGAGACAAAAGTAAAACCTATTTCACCTATTCCTGACCCTAGAGAATAAAAATAAAGTTAGTAAAAATAATCCGAAAATACGTTTCGTTTACATCTGTCGTGTAGTTGTCCTCACGTAACGATTGTCAATCGTGTGTCTTTAACGTAAACAGAACCTAGGAGACATTCCAAAATGTACGACAGACAGAAGTAAATCTTCTAAAAGATACTGAAAAGAAAGACGGGTTACGAAGAATGAACCTTCATGGAGGAGTTGGCTC
>BLSH010415170.1:1810793-1830479 GCA_018402905.1 Glandirana rugosa | reverse complement strand
CACTGTCCCCCTTACATCACCCACACAACACTGCCCCCTACAAATCTACCTCCCTACCAGCACTGCTGCCTTTACATCCCTCCCCCCCTTCACATTACCCTCCCCCCACTCCGCTCTGCTCCCCTTTCACATCCCCTCCCCCCACCTCAATAATGTGCTCTGTCCTTTTCACATCTGCTACCCCCTTCAAATCACCCCCCTCCCCCAGACACACACAGAGCACTGCCGCCTTCATATCTCTCCCTGCCTCCCCTACGCAGCCATGTCTTCTTGCCTACCTTACACAGAGCAGAGAGCAGCTGGGAGGCACTGCAGCATTAAATGGAAGGCGGGAGGTTAACTTTTCCTATTAACAAGCTGGTGATTGGTTGCTAGTGTCCAGGGGGAAGGAAGGCTCCTAAATGGCGTGACCAAGGGTGTGGATGGGACAGCGGCTCGGTCCGCACGTGGCCCACAGTCCGCCATTTAGCCTGCTATACTGTACCTACACTGCATGCAGGTTAACTGGTACTGCTGTTAAATGCAACAACGCTCTTAAAGGGCTTTTTGCACCGCCCAGTGGGGCTTAGTCACAGAGGTCTATAACTAAGCCCTGGTGGTCAGGGTGAAATGTGTCAGTGGGCATGGTTAGCAGCGAAGCGGAGGCTGAGGCCAATCCTTATCTTCATCTTACATGGGCCGGTTTGGAGAGTGGCTTCCATTCCATTCCATGTTACTCCCTGGATGAAAATAGTAAGACGCCAGCACCCCGTCTCCTAAGATCAAAGGGAAGAATCTTCTCAGCTTAGAGCAGCGCTCCAAGTTTTACATTTACGTTGCAGTAAACTGTTCATAGGTTAATAGTTCAACTGGCTACATATTTAATCTGGCCAAACCAGCAGGTACTACATTCATTAATTATACGTGTACTTGAAGAACACCTGATAGTTTTTCTGATACCTCATATCTAATCTTCAATCTTTTAAACACATTTTCAGTAACTCGGTTGCAAGTTAGAAGAGCCCATTAACCTCCCTGGTGGTGTTCTCGAGTGTGGCTAGGGGTGGATTTTCAGTACCAAGAACGGTAACCCCGAGCCACACTCGGGATTGCATTGCTGGATCCAGGCAGCGCTACTTACCTTGTCCCCTGGATCCAGCGATGTCCCCTGCCGTGTCTGCGGGCTGTGTCCTCCGCCCGATGTCTCTGTGTGCCGGGCTCCGTTCCCTGCGAGCGTCGCATGGGGACGGAGACCGGCGGGAAATTCAAAAAGTGAAAGACACATCACACATACAGTACACTATAATCTTATAGATTACATTACTGTATGAAAACATTTCACATCCCTCTTGTCCCTAGTGGTTTGCCCAGTGCCCTGCGTGCACTTTTATATTATAAATGTCATTCTTTCTGCCTGGAAACATGAGAATGTCCATAGCAACCAAAAAGTGTCCCTTTACGTCAAAAGTGGTTTCTGATCAGCTAGAAAACACCGATAGTAAATAAGAATAATTTGCAGATTTTTGGGGAAATTTATCATCAGAAACTGAAAGTGACGACAGCGACAATTCTGCAAATGAGCAAATTTCAGTGTTTTGATTTGATTACATTATTGAATACATTTTATTATTATTACGTTATTATTTTTGATAATTATTTTTAGTTATTTATTATATTATAATTTATGATTTTATTTTTCAAACTTTTTCATACCCGGGATGTCTACTAGACTCTTGTTTCGACAGATTTAAGTGAGTTAATCCTAAGAATTACAGGCCTACAATATAAAACGCCAAACTTTCATGCAAAATAATGGTACCGCTTTCAGCACTAAAAATCTGAAATAATCATACCGCCAGGGAGGTTAAAGTACTTTTTATCCCCAGTCTTACCTCTCCATATTTTTGAATATATTGCACTTGTCATCTCTCGTGGTCAGCTGGAAAGCGAGTGCTGCATGATGGCTCTCCAGCACCGCTGTGTCATTGTACAGGATGGCCAACTCACTTCCAGCATTGCAGAGGAAAGAGTTTGTTCTCCCTGGATGATCCACATCATGAACAGTGGCGGCAATGAGAGCAGCAACCTCATCAATTGGATCCAAGCTTTGCTGAAAAAAAGACAAGAAATTAATAATAGTGCAACTTAGCACATTTGTGAAAATGCTGCTAATCGTTCTATGCTCCCTTGGGATAGGAATACCTATATTAACTGACTACAGTATCAGCAGCAGCAAATATTACAAGTCAGGTTCACTTCAATGCGCTGCTGCAAAAATCATAAGTGACACTTTGCTAAGTTCTTCTATGTGTTGATAAACCTTACCTACCCCAGGAAGCTCTTAATGAGTTTCAATACACCTTAACGACCCTAAATGTCAGGGTTCTTGGTGGGTAATACATCTTACCTACCCCTAGATACCAAGAAATGTTGTTAATGGGTGTCAATACCTTATCTACCTCAGATGACAGCAAGTGTTTAGGATGTGTCAATACAGCTTCCCTATCCCAGGTGTCAGGTATTGCTTTTTTGGTCTCAATACCCCTTACCTAACCTAAGTGTTTGGTGGGCGGTAGGAATGTGTGCCAAATGACTGCTTTTGATGCCCAGATACAGTATATTGTCAAAAGTATTGGGACACCTGCCTTTACACGCACATGAACTTTACTGGCATCCCACTCTTATTCCGTAGGGTTCAATATTGAGTTGTCCCACCCTTTGCAACTATAACAGCTTCAACCTCTCAGGGAAGGTTGTCCACAAGTTTAGGAGTGTGTCTATGGGTATGTATGACCATTCTTCCAGAAGCGCATTTGTGAGGTTGGGCACTGATGTTGGACGGGAAGGCCTGGCTCGCAAGTCTCCTTTATAATTCATCCCAAATGTGTTCTATCGGGTTGAGGTCAGGACTCTGTGCAGGCCAGTCAAGTTCCTCAACCCCAAACTTGATCATCCATGTCTTTATGGACCTTGCTTTGTGCACTTGTCCAAATCATTTGGTGGAGAGGGGAGTATGGTGTGGGGTTGTTTTTTAGGGGTTGCGCTTGGCCCCTTAGTTCCAATGAAGGGAACTCTTATGGCGTTAGCATACCAAAACATTTTGAGCAATGTCATGCCCCCAACTTTGCGGGAACAGTTTGGGGATGGCTCCTTCCTGTTCCAACAAGACTGCGCACCAGTGCACAAAGCAAGGTCCATAAAGACATGGATGAGCCAGTTTGGGGTGGAGGAACTTCACTGGCCTGCACAGAGTCCTGAACTCAAACCGATAGAACACCTTTGGGATGAATTAGAGCGGAGACTGCAAGTCAGGGGTTCTTATCCACATCAGTGCCTGACCTCACAAATGCGCTTCTGTAAGAATGGTCAAAAATTCCCATAGACACACTCCTAAACCTTGTGGACAGCCTTCCCAGAAGAGTTGAAGCTGTTATAGCTGCAAAGCGTGGGCCAACTCAATATTGAACCGTACGGACTAAGACTGGGATGCCATTAAAAGTTCAGGTGCATATAAAGGAAGCGTTTTTTGACAATATAGTATATATACATCAGAGCTAATGTAATTGTGTAGTATTTCTCTGCCATAATATGGGCACCTACCTATTCTAAAAAGTAGGATAGGCAGCAAGACTGTGCATAAGCACTTTGAAACAGAGGTGAAAACCTTTCTGCAAAAGTGCATAATACCTCAGCAATGCTGTTGAATTCTACAGTGGATAACAGCTGCACTGGTAACCTAAGAACAGTTAGTATCAAGGATAAAACAAGACATTACTATGTACATTTTTTATAATGAAATGCTCAATAATGTGGAGAGACTCTAATCCTCTAATACACATTTGTTTCCTACTTCATATATGGTGGTTGGAGGATCTAAAGCCAGCTAAGTAATGGGTGATATGATTTTTCATTAACATCAACCCAGTCATGTGATCTCTATCCAGCTGCAATGCATTCCTAACTGAGTTCTGTATTATAGCCAACAGTATCCTAAAAACATTTGGTGTTTAGGGAGACATGGTGGGTTCTAAGGGCGATACAATTATTATCTTGTAGCTTACCTTCACTCTTTCTTTGCACAGGAAGTAAGCAGTGGCATGTAAGACATCAGCGGAATGTGTTGAGTTATGATAAGCATTGCTCGAATGGTAGTTTGACTCAATAATGTGGAGCCAAGATCTCAATGTCGCTTCTGAGCAATTCAAGAATGAACAAACGCCAAATCGAGCAAACATTTTAAGGCCAAGGTACACTAAGGGCCTGTGTGAAAAGAGCAAATTCATGTTGTCAGAGAAATTATTGGTGACTTTCAGCAATGCTACATAATAGGGGATTAACAAAATAGGATTTTTAATTTATGGTAAAATCCTTCTTATGGAGTACATTAAGGTACTCAGGATGTAGTATTTTAGGTAAACTTGGTTATTCTGCTGCCTTCAGGAGACTGGACATTGCCCAAAAGAGTTGTAGGGATAACCTTGTATAGCCTCTCCCACCCCATCATGCCTCAGTTTTGTAGCAAGCAAAGGTAGGAGTGGATACTAAGAACATAGGGGAGGGACCAGTGTCCCTTAATGTGCTCCAAGAAAGGGATTTTCTAGCACATCAAAAATCCTATTTTCTTAATCGTACATTAAAAGACACAGGATGAGCTAATTCAGGTACACGGGGACGTCCAAAAGCAGAACTGATTGGTAGGCAACAAAGCAAATGAAAAGCTAACAGGCCCAGGAAAACCTACAGGTTAATCGAGGGGTATCAAAAGAGCCTACAGAACTGCTTTGAAGGACAGAAGACAGCGTTAGCTGAGGCCTCAACATTCACCTGGTAAAACTTAATGAACGTGTTAACCGAAGACCAGGTGGCAGAAATGAGAAATAGATGCTTTCTGCTGAAAAGACCAAAAATCACTAATTGCTCTGGTAGAGTGTGTGAAAGCCTGACCTCAAGGCCATAGCAGGCTGTCCCTTACAGGGACCTTGAGAAATGACAAACAGAGAGTCAGACTGTCCAAAATAAAATGTAGCTGAAAGACAGAATTAATAAACGCCTACCACATCCAGACAATGCAGAGAAATCTGCTTTGAATGTCATGGAGCAGGACATAGAGAAGGTAGAACAATGTTCTGGTTAAGGTGAAAGGAAAAAAAACACACTGGAAATAAAAGAAGTCTTGGGCCTCAAGACAACCTTGTCATTGTGTAGCACATAAAAAAGTACAGGTTAATGCCACCAGTTCAGAAACTTGCTTGTGAGTGAACAGTAATTGTAGACGGAGAAAGATCCCAGAGAGGTTCAAAAAGTTGTTTCTGAAAAACTAACCGAACAAGGTTGATATCCCACTTGAGGTTGTGTAGTAGGGATAATGTGAGCAGCACCCTGTAGGAAGTTCTTCACTAAGGAATGAGAGGGATACGGTCCATAAACAATAACCCTAGGTCCAAGATTTGATCCTTCAGTACCCTTAAGGCAACTCAAGGCCAAATAGTGACCTAGACCAGACTGGAGAAAAGGCAGGATTTGTCCCATAGAGTACTTTCTCGGATGGGGTTTTCTTCCCTAGCACCTTGAAATATTTTATCCCAGATACGATTTCTTAGCTTTTAAAAGCACAGAACACCCAAATAATACAGGCATCTATTTCTCAGGACCTGGGCTTGACCAGACAGGCCTTTAAAACCAGCAACAAAGAAAAAGGATGGTAAATAAGTCCTTGGGATTGTAGATCTGCTCAATCTGGGAGGACCCATGAAGAGTCTGCCAGAAGTCTGATGAAGTCTGAGTACCGTATACACCTAGGCCAAGCTTAGAGCCTTCTATCTACATGGTCTTTAAAAACAGGGATGTCCTATATAAGGACAGTCAGAGTCTTGTTAAGACAGGAAATTGTGGGGTCCCACTACAGGGACAGCCCACTTTTTTACGAACCCCTCTTTAATAGCCTATTGCTGGGCAAAACGTTTGGGAGCAGCAAAGACTTTATCAGGATTACGCCAATCACTATACAAAACTGGTTGCAAAGGTGAATGTACTGGAAAAGTCCTAACAGGCTGGGGACTTTTAAGAGAACACAAGCTTGACATTTTAGGTTTAGCTGATGGAGGTAGCTCCATGCCTAGGGATGTGTGGACTGTGTCATTAGGGACCAATGTTTAAGTTTTGGAGTTATGTCTGAGGATTGGGACTCCTCAAATAATGTTTGGGTACAATCGTCTGCATCCTAAGCTGACTGTGCAGAAGCAGCTGCAGTCCCAGGGAGACCAAAGATGGACTCTGCAGGTGAGGGCATGGAAGCTTGCTTGTGGCCCCTGCTTTCTGAGTCAGCTAACATGGCTGCAATTTTACCCCATAAACTCAAGACATAGTAGCAGAGAATCCTTTCCTAGTTAAGACAGAGGGGGAAGTTACCCCTGAAGATGACAGGTAAGACTGTGAGGAGGGAGCAGGGAAAAGTGGTTTGGGCTATTAGTGTCACATCCTTAAGAGAGTACATTGCAAGGCCCCTTGGCATTGTTAGAGCATCACAAACTGGCAAGGCACCAAGGACTTATAATCTACCATCCTAGACATACAGGTGTGGGATACTTACAAACCAATGATTGAGCAGTATGGGTTAATGCTGTCTGTGTTCAGGTCACTATAAAGTAGCAGGTTACCCAGTGGAGCATCCAGAGGATCGTTTAAGTGGGTCAAATACAAAGGAGATGGTGGGAAGGTAACAGAGTCTGCATGCATGGAAAAAAGGAGCATGCATACAAAATAAGAACCCTAGAGTAGACTTGTTTAGGAGCAATAGGGCAAAAGAGCCGGTGCAGCTGGAGTATAGAACTGCTGGCTTCCCAAACTCAAATATGGCACAGGTCCCCTTGTTGCAGTCTGAGCTCTACAAGTTAACACCTTAGTATAAAAAACAGCAAAAGTAAGCACCATCAGACTTATAACAGGGTTCCACCAGACAGGTGAACTGTGGCCTTGGACCTGTAAAGAGGTAGGCCTGGCCTGCCTCTCAGTGGGGTCTGGGTGTGGCAAATGAGATCTCTAACTCTGCAGCAATTGAATAAACCTGCTAGTATGAAAAAAAAAAACCTTCATAAAAAAGAAAGAAAAGGTTTTGCTTTCCTCAGAGGAGAAAGGACATTCATTCTCCCAGGAAATTAGTAAAAAACTGAGGCATGACGGGAGTGGGAGAGGTTATACTTGGCTATCCTTAAGCTTGTTTTCCAGTGTCCAATCTCCTGAAGACAGCAGCATAACCCAATGTACCTGAAATACGTCATCCTGTTGTACATGATTACGAAATGACAATTGCAATATTCTGACATCTACTCTGGCTTCCTTCAACTAGCATCATGTAATGCTCTCAAGTTATAAGTCACTCTTTTGGATTAATTACTGGTCTGTGATTCTTCACAACAAAGCAGCTGTAGCATGTAAATCCTATTACTTTTCAAGTTCTCGGGAACTTTGGTGTCTCTGAAAGGCCACAGTTCATAATGTTTCCTGTTTAGGCTACCTACCCACAACTATGCAGAAGATGATTTTTTTTTTTTTAAGATGAATGATACTATGAAAACTGGAAGCCTACAGGAAATAGCACTTTTGATATTTTAACTATCATGGAGTTAAAGAGGATAGTGAACAAGTGGACAGAAACATCCCTAGTCTATTAACATGCAAAACAGATTAAATCTTGATTAGAAACTGAATCTATCCCATTATGCATACCATATGCACTGCATTTTAAGTTGGCAGCTGACATCAGATGGCAGTCAAATGTTACAAAAAGCTATGACTGCACAATGATGGCAACTAAGACCCAAGCATACAGAACACTACGATTTCCTGACAATTTGATGGCAGCAAACAGTATCTCTAGGACTGGAAAATCCAACCAAACCAAATGACTTTGCTCCAAGAGCAGTCCGCTGGGAATGTTAGCTGGGACAGTAATGTGCCAAAAGACCACATGGTAATCTGCTGATCCTAATAATTAATTATGACTTTAAGTGATGTTAAAAGTATGGCTCTTTAACTCATTTCTGTCAATGCATTTTTAGCATACAGGAAAGCAGTGAAACAATGCAATTATGATGACCATGGGTCACCTTTGATCCACAATTTCCAAAAGCAAGGTGTCCGCAAAACTTAATAGCTTTCTTCAGTGCCATAACACATAGCAGCCACTCAGATTTCAGCTTTCTGTAGTCAAAAGAGTTAAACTCTTTCACAGCCTTGGAATGTTTAAATGAAGCATACAAGGAAAAAAATGAAAAGCATTAAAAACTGCATGTCAAAGGCAAGGCATGCTTGGCCCCACCTGCATTTGAGCCTCCACACTGGCCAAGGAGGCTGCATTATAATGCCAAAAGGAAAGCTAAGAATGTGAAAAGTAAGCTAGATTTTTCAGTACAATTTGATAGATTTGCAAGAATTCTCAGCTGTCTGTATCTCTATATCCACTGGTTGTACAGATGTTTTTCACCATATGCTCATCTTGAACTGCCTATGTTTGTGAATGGTATATTTTAGGAAATGATTACTAAATTTTGTATGACAGTCCCATAACAACTAATCTGAAGAAAACGTTCTTTAGGCTAACTATACAAGTTTACTGGAGTACAGCAGTAATTGCTTGTTATGGATTACTGGACTTTGCACCACAATATTTAACAGACCTTTGATGTCAAGGAAATTTCCAGACAAGTGCTCTATTGGACGTATTGTCATTGAAAGAAAATGGATGAGTACCATGCCACATGTTGATCTGCAGAACTAACAGTCTTCAAAGAGTCCCACTTTTTCAATGTTCCTTTGTCAGGTGGTATGAGATCTCTTAAGAGATTCTCTGAAGGATGTTAGAAACTTGTTTATTGGTAATTTTAAATATGAATGTTTGATGTTGTCTATCAAGGAAACTTCAGAGCTTATCGGAAAATAAAGTTTTATATGAATAGACACACTATAAAGCTAATGCAGTTTTATATAGCACCTTTTATGAGTAGCAGCCTCTAGTTCAAAAATATCAAATTCCCAGTCTTCTTCATTCTCCATTGCTTGTGCTATCCGCGGTGGGATGTCAGAAAGGGAGAGAGAGGAGATTAGGTGCCCAGAAGATGGATGAACATCTGTTCCAAGGAAAAAAACACAACATTTTGAAAATGATTGAGGAATTTAGGCTACCCTCAGTATTTCAATAAAGATGATTATGGGTCTAAGATAACATATGGGAGTAACTTACGTTTTGATGAGAATATGTACTCATTTCCTGAAAGTCTTCTTAAACCATCCTACAAATGTAAACACAATAAAAAAATTAGAAATTCTTATTTACTTTACACATTTACTGGCTTCACTGTTATTCATTTGGCTTTCAGATCTCTTGCAGTGCTGGGAAATTGTCCAGAAAGTTTTAAAATACAGAAAGGTCAGTCCATATATTTCCATTCTACTGTATCCAATATCTTCTTTGTGATCAAAGAAAAAAACAGAGAAGGCCTTTGAATCTAATTCAAGTAATGTATGTTTATTACCTGTCTTACGTTGTTGGTTAACTGTCAGACGAGAATTAGGCTTTGTTTCCACTACTGCGAGTTGTTGTGCGACTTGACACATGTCAAGTTGCATGACAAGTCAAAATCTATGTATTTCAATGGTCCCCGTTCTGCTCTAATTGGTGCGACTCAAGTCGCAGCGAGTCCAAAAAAAGGTTCTTGCACTACTTTGTTCGACTTTTGATGCAACTTTGATCCAGAGAGTGTAAAGTTGGATCAAAGCTGCACTCAAAGTCGCATCAAAGTCGCATTCTAAATTGCGCAACTTTGGGGTCGCAATAGTGGAAACCTAGGCTAGCTAAGTGCATACTGACTGATGTGAACTTTACCTGGTAAGGATCACTTTTAATCATCTGTGAATGTTCTTATTTGTCCTGGTCATGGTAAAGCTAGTAGTAGTAAGTCACATTCAGATGGATTTGTTCTGTAATTGCTGTAGAAGTTTCAACACTCGTAAAAAGGTCATACATTCCAGAAAAAAACTGTGTGGCCTCAGCTTGAATAGGCAGTTCAGTTTTGGCCATCAGTCCCTCAGGAGGTCTTCAGCCCCTGCTCCTAAACTGGCATCCATGCGGGTTCGGGTGCATGACCCCAAACGCACACTTTCTGTTTCAATTAACATACTGTAAATGGGACTGCGTGCATGGGGATGCATTAAACACCTGAGTATTTCTGTGTGGGTAAACATGGCCCCGCACAGACGCATGCTGTAGTACGCCCATGTGAACAAGCCCATACACTAAGATCCCAAAAGAGGACACATGGCCACGACTTTAGGTTAGAAGAAAGGAGGTTTAGAATGAGGGTTCTGTTAAGAGCAGTAAAATGTGGAACTCCCTCCACAGGAAGATTGATTATATACATATACAAGCTGTTGGGATTTGAGCACAGGCATATCTTGTTTCTGTTGCATTGCAGGTCAGTGGGCAGACCTGAGCCTAATAACTCTCCCCCACTTTGTGTCTATTTGCCCCATGTTGGCATTGTGTCCACAATATCATTTGCAGAGCAGATTAGAACTGGTTCAGAGAGGGATTACTTTGACGCAGCAGGCTAGCTTAAAGTGATTGCAAAGTCTTGTTTTTTTAAAGAAAAATAAATAACAAACATGCTATACTTACCTCCTCTGTGTAGTTGGCTTTGCACAGAGCAGCCCCGATCCTCCTCTTCTTGGGTCCCCCTTTGCTGCTCCTGGCCCCTCCCTCCTATCAAGTGCCCCCACAGCAAGCAGCTTTCTATGGGGGCACCTGGACCGAGTCAGAGCTGCATGTGTCCATTCAGACATGGAGCCCTGCCCCAGCCCCCCTTTTCCCCTGATTGGCTGACTTTATTTTGTAGTATCTAGTGCTGTTACATGACTTCAATTCTACTTCCACAAAGAAATAAGGAAATTAAATTCTCTCTCAATATACAAGGCGGATTTTGTGGGCACAGCACAAGGTGAACCTTATGTAGCAGAAAGTGGTATTGTCCATAAATCTTCTCCACATTTGCTTTGTCAACAAGTTTCACAGATTGATAGCTTCCTCAGGACAAATTGGGTAGGTGCTGATATTTCAATTAAAAGAAAATGATTTTGGTAGAACTAAGATGTTCAGTATCAAAAAGTAATATACGTTACATTATATGCAGTAAAGTATTTTGTACCATTTATATTTTTGTTCTTGCCTCTACTGAATAAGATTCTGAGGAAGGGGGTGCGCCCCCAAACGCGTCAGTCTATACCCATGCTGTGTCCGTACCGTTAACTTTGTGCAGTTGTATGGCTCATTTTGGGCCGTCCCTTTTGTGAGTATCCACTTTTAACCTTATACACCAATTAAATGTGTTTGGTAATGCACTAGGTGTGCGCGCCTCCCATTGTTCTGTTTTTATAGTTTTTACCGGATTACCCCATCCGAAGAGGTCTTCATCCACCCAGCTTTGGAACACTGATGTCCTTGTTGTCATTGTAATCACGAAAGGTCCTTTTTTAGCACTGAAAGTGACTGTGTTTATTTTGTATTTCAACTTTACACTCTGGATCAAAGTCGCATCAAAGTAGTGCAGGCACCTTTTCAAAGTCACTGATTTTCAAATTAGATGGGAACTTTTGCCTTGAAATCAATGGGCTGTGATAAAGTTGCATGACAAGTTGCACTAGTGGAAACTCATTACTCACATGTAATGAGCAATAGAAATCAATCTGTATCCTTCCAAACTTTCAAAATTGTTCCTTTGTACCATATTTCTTTTCCTGCTCCCTCCGACCGTTCACAGCGGCTGGGGCGTGTGCCACACCATGTACACAGTGTCCATCAGTGCCATTACAGTGCCACACCATGCACACAGTGCCACCCCATGCACACAGTGCCCATCACAGTGTCACACCATGCACACAGTGCTCATCACAGTGCCACACCCTGTTGCACCATGTTGCATTGTAATCAATCTTACAGTTTCTAACAAACATAACATACTTCCAACGTCTGTCCTCCCTCTCTCTCTCAGCAGAAGCTGCCAGCCAGAACAAGGCTATGAAAACAGGAGGGGATCATGTTCTGTGAAGGATAGGAGGGATGGGGTGGGGCTGGGCAGGTCTAGGCATGCCTGTCTAAGAACCACCGACAGATCCGGCTTAAAGGCTTTGCTGTCACGGTCCTGGTGGTGGAGTCTGGCATGTGCAGGAAACAATCACTCTTGCACACCCGATTCAGGGACCCCTGGTAGAGCAGACAGGGCGTTTAAGAGTGCGGGATGGCACGAGGGCTGGATGGCCACTGGTGGTGGTGTGAAGCTCAAGATGATCATGCAGGTTGGAAGATTGGTCGCACAGGCTGGGTCGGCAACTGGCTGGCTTTGCGGTACAAGGAGTCAGGCAAGAGAGTAGTCAAGTCCAAGCAAAGTTTGTTAACAGACTTGCAGCAGCGGTACAGAAGGGTCAGACAATCGGATGGTCGTGGATAGCCAGGGTCGGTGCAGGCAGATAAACAGCAGATCAGGTAAAGCCGGGTCAAACAGGAAACAGGAAGGGTCACAGGTACTGGAAACAGGAACATAGCTGGGGCTTACAGGTACTCAGACGCTGTAGAACGGACAGCACTTACTGACAGGTGCAGAGGGTTCAAATAGCACCGTTTGGTGCTGTTTCCGGTGCTGATTTTCTCCTAACATTTGCTCTCTTCCTCAAACAGGCCATTGACCCTCAGGGGTCTGCAGCCCCATCCTTTGTCCACCACCTTCCCTCCTTCTCTTCCCCCTGCACTCCCCTCCGCTTCCTACCTACCCCTCTTCTTCTCCCCCCAATAGCTCCTCCCCTTCTTCCCATATATTTCCCCCTTTTTCCTCTATCTCCACCCCCAGAATAAGGTGGGAAAAAAAGTGTAAGCGGGGGCTTGACACGCACCTCAGGTAGAGACTCAGGGTACTGGGCTGGAGGCTCCCCAACTTGAGAGAGGAGTCCCTGGCTGGAAGTAAAGAAACCCGGACGCTGTTTGTAATGTTTCTGAGCATGCTACCATGAGAGGTTAGATCGACCTTAGTATCTGTACGGTACCTATGGACAGCTTTATGATCAATAGCTTCTTATGTATGTGGTGTACTGTCTTGCCCTTACTGTTTGTTAATAAAATTAATATTTGAAAACAAAAAAGAACCACGACAACCTTTTCAGGAAGTGAAAGACAGCTAAGCAAAATTCAGATAAAGGGAGATAGCGTTGTCGATGAGGAACAGGAAGAAGCTGATTGGCTTAGATAAGACTTTCTAAGCTAAACAATCAGCTAGCCAGAAAATGAATAATATCAAAGATAAAGATATTTAACATACTATTAATAGGAAAAAAAAAATTTGACTGGACTTCCACTTTAATGCCTAGAATGCATTAAGAGTAAAAAAACCTTCTACACACCACGGGTCTACATCTCTGATGATGGAAGATGGCCTCCAAGCTCTATGGCAGTGGGGAATTCTCCCCCAGCTTTTGTCATCTGTCAATCCAGCTCTACCTGATGAATGGCAGGTTGTGTCACGCAAGAGATCAGCAAAGAAAAAATTCATTAACAGAGGTACCCGAATCTCATAATCCATTAAAACCATCATCAAGTCCCAGGCCACGGGATATAAATTCATCCGTATGGCCCCTGATACAACTTCAACAGTTTGAACTGTTCATGTATCACCAAGGTGGTCCTCTTTTTATGCCAAACTATTTTATCAGTTTATATTCGCAGTTCATTTATTCATCTCTACTTTCCTATGGGTCACAAATACAACAGTCTGCTCTAATAGCTATATGTTGAGTTCAGCGTCCTCCTCTTTCATAGAAAGCATATACTTCATCCAACCACCAGAACACTCCATACTTTTTGGGAGCGTCTACAAGATATCTGATCATCCAACAACCTAACAATGACAATTAAGTGCCTTTCATAAACGCTAATGGGCTTAACCACCCTGCGAAGAGATTTTCAATGTGGAAAGAAGCAGCTTTAGCCAAAGCAGACATCATCGGTGTATAGAAACTCACTTTAAAATGCAAAACCACCCTCGCTTTGCACACAGACTACCCGCACATGTTCCTAGCCAACGTACCCCAAAAGAAAAAAGGAGTAATGGTAGCTATTAGAAATACTGTTACCTTTCGACTTAAAAACTCTATACTAGACACTGAGGGCCGTTTCATTATACTCACTTGTGACATTAATGAAATCCCCCTCACACTGGTATCTGTCTATGTGCCTAACACGCATCAACTCCATTTCCTCCGCAGGTTGTTTAAACTGATATCCTCACTAAGATATGGTAATTTACTATTGTGGCTGGACCCTTCTTCTTCTGGAAGACCCAATTCCCTTGTTCCATGCAGAGCAGCTCTACAATGTTTGGAGGTGTCAGCATGCCACCGTAAAAGATTACACGTTCTACTCCTTGCTACTGATTTATTTATGGATACTCAAGAGGACCTCCTCATCTTCTATTAAGGATATAACATGGTCGGACCATGCTGTAATCGTGTTATCAGTAGAGGAGCAGGCACCTCCGGAATGAGCATCGTTTTGGCGATGTAACGTTAGGAATTTGCAAGACCCTCAATGTGCCAATACTATCTCTCAACATCTCCGGGAATTCTTTCAGCTTAATACTTCATCAGCATCAGATGCATTGGAATGCACATAAAGCCTTCATGAGGGGCATTTGCATCCAACAAAGAGCCAAAAAACAATATAGCATAAAACTAAAGAATCTTTTATCAGAAATTCACACCCTAGATATCCAGAACAAACAGAAGCCTACACCCCCAACCTCTGATTCCCTATCTAAATTGAGATTGGAGCTAAGAGTCCTGCTCGCTGACCAATATGACATCCATCTGAGAAAATTAAAGCTCACGCCCTATGCCCAGGCCAACATAGCAGGGAAATATTTGGCAAACAAAATCAAAATGAAACAAGCAAAATCCAGAATCTCACACTTGATTTACCCTACCTCCCAGCACAAAATTACACCCCCCCCCCCCCAAGAAATAGCAGATGAATTTGCAAATTATTATAGTACCCTTTACAACCTAAAGGACAATCCTGCTACTCAGCAACCGTCCACCTCTGATATACAAAAATTCCTAGATAACTTGGCTCTGCCTACCCTCTCTGAGGACCAACTTCAACATCTCCCATAACCCACTCCGAATTGTCCAAAATCATATTGTCCCTCCCCAAGGGGAAACCACTAGGCCCTGATGGATTCCCCAATGAATATTAGAAAATATTCCACCAGGTAGTGAGTCCCTACCTAATAGACGTTTTCAAAAAAGCCACACTAAAGTCCTCCCTTCCCCCGGAGATATTGAGAGCATATGTAGTTACTCTTCCCTAACCAGGGAAGGATCGATTCATCCCTGCAAATTTCCACCCTATATCTTTGAATTCCAATGTGAAAATCTTTGCAAAAATTATGGCCATAAACGCCTTATGAGGGTAATCCCATCTCTGATAAAGAAAGAACAGATGGGGTTTGTTACAGGGCACCAAACATGTGATACAACTAGGAGGATCATTAATGCAATCAACATACAACACAAAGATGCACACTTCGCTCTCACGTCAGGAAGGCAAACAATTGTATATAAAAAACACAATTGCCCAAGGGTAATGATAAAATATCCAACAGTTCAAAAGGCATAAAAAGTAAAGTCCCATAAAGTCCAAATAAGAAATTGAAGGGTGTGGAATTGTCCTCGGAGGCTGCAGGCTGTAGAGAGCAAGGAAGGACTCTATAGCAAAGGAGGAGAAAAAATAGCAGCGCCTCTAAGTGCAGTATATCCAGATTTATTACAATAAAAACAGGTAAAACATGCACTCACAATGGTGGACATTAAAAGCACATGAGAGTGGAGGCTGGGTCATCCACTCGAGCCCGAGGAGAGAGGCCAGTTGTACCGTCCGCTGTACTGAGTCCAGGACCGGGCACGCTGGTGGCCTCCAGTGTATCCAGGAGACCGGAGCTTGCAATGGAGGCGGATGCTGGTGCTGGAGTGGAACGTCACATCTAGGTTCGCATCAGGCGGGGATCGTGCGCGTTCGGACCATCCGTGATACTTCGTCAGGCATGGAAAAAAAATAGGATGCCATCTTTGCTTCTAGCTCTGGATGCAGAGAAGGCGTTCAACAGAGTTCACTGGCAGTACATGTCTAAGGTACTGTCAAAATTTGGCTTTTCTGGTACTATCATGTCAGCAAAACTCTCAATTTACTCTTGCCCATTGGCACAAGTATACACATCAGGCATTTTTTTCTAAAATATTCAGTATTTCTAATGGCACCCGACAGAGGTGCCCCTTGTCCCCCACCATATTCAACCTTATTATAGAACTGCTGGCAGTTTGCTCTAACCCAACAATTAAAGGTTTTTCCTTTCTGGACTCCCCACATAAGATAAACCTCTTCGCTGATGATATCATCTTAATGTTGTTTGATCCGGCAAAATCTCTCCCTACAGCCTACCAGGCTTCTCATACCATAAGATAAATACCTCAAAATCAGTGATCCTAGATCTAGGGGTAAAACCCTCCACCAAACAAACTCTTCAGTCCCAACTTCCATTTCCCTGGAGAACAGATGGAGTATGCTACTTGGGCATAACCCTTACAGATAATACGTCCCAACTAATCCCTTCTAATATTACACCCTTAATTACAAAAACAGCTAGCAAACTGGACAGAATCTCCCACACAGAGCTCTCCTAGGGAGGAAGGCTTGCAGCATTTAAGATGAAGATACTTCCCCAAATCCTCTATTTGTTTAGAAACCTTCCAGTACCGCTACCACTTAAACACCTGAAAACAATGTCGAGTCTCCTCCACAAATTTGTGTGGACGGGGAAAAGTGCGAGATGCGCAAGCTCCAATATCACCAGGCAGAGATCCATTGTGGGTGCGGGCATGCCAGAACTAATGGCCTATTACTGGGCAGTGCACCTAGACCATATTAGAAACTGGTTCAGCAAAGAAGAAACCCCTTTATGAGTAGAGATAGAAGCAAATCTATCCACGGCCAGTGATCTTCACTTGATGCTCTTAAGCAATTTATCGAAAACTTTGGACATTGTTCCTCTCCTTCTTACCACACAAGCCTCCCTCAGAGCTTGGGTTCACTTATCCAAACACCACTATTCCTATAATCTACTAACAGACATAACTCTTCCCATAAATATCCTGGAAGCCATGATCCCTATGTTAGATACCCACTCTCTTCTTAGAGGTGGTATATCAGAAGTCCCACACTTATATGATAAGGAACAGCTTAAAACCAAAGAAGTTTTACTGGAAGAATTTTGCCTACCCCATACAGTAACGTTCACAATCACCCGTATATTACACTTCATTACGAAACACCCTTTAAAGAGGCTACTTACAAATCATAGAGCATGGAACTTCTATACATCAATAGGTCATAAACCCAAAGGAATATTTACATTCTATGCGATACTACAAGACGAAAGTATGTTTCTGTTTCGCAAAACTAGCCCAATGTTAAAATGGGAAAAAGATTTGCAATGCTCATTCACCCCCAAACAATGGAAAAATGATTTCTACTCAACAAGGCTTCACACTGCACTACCTACAGAGAAATGAGCCTAAAAATCAAAAACAGATGGTACACACCAAGTTGGCAAAGTTTTCTTCTTCACAATCCTCCCTATGCATATCTCCCCCTGCAAAGGTGTCCTTGCTAACACATGCCCAGAACTAGCCCTCCTTAATCTAGGGGTAGAGAGATATCACAGAGAGTGCAGGCAAGTTGTCATTCACATACTTCTGGCAGCCTGCTCTCTGATTCTTAAGAGATGGAACAGCTCCTAACCTCTCAGAAGTAATTGGTTTGGTTAATTTGAATAGAGCCTAAGAGAAATTGCTAGCTCTCAACTCCCTGTCATTAAACAAGTTTCAATCATCCTAGTACAGTTGGCCAAGTGTATAAATACACATTTTCTTTCTAACCTATTGAATTTCTTGAATTTCTAAAACGTATACTTGTTCCTTTCTGAGCACTGTTAACAATGCAAATACGCATGGTATATCGGTACTACAGCTTTGACCCGTGTATTATTTCTTTGTTTTATTTTATTGCATTACTTCTTTGTAATTTTCCTTGTTAAACGAAATAAAAATCTTACTGCTCAAAAAAAAAAAAAAGATGAAAAACCTTCTGCCTTTCCAACTCCTTTAAACGTGTATTGCAATATGTGTGAACTAAAAAAATCTAGAATTGCTAGAAAGTGTATATAGCAGAGTGCAGAGGGTCCGCCCAGAATTTGTAGTGTTAAAATGTGGTTACACCCCTTTAGCACCTGACAGGTTTTATGCATGTACAAGCTATTTGGATTTGAGCACAGGTATATCATGTTTCTGTTTCTTTCTACCCCTGGAAGTGGTACTAACTGAGACTGTTGACTTCAAAAAACTTTTAGAAGTCTTCCTCGGTAAGTAGAGTATGCAGGGCTATGGTAATTGTTAGAGATAAAAATCACACACACATATGGACTGAAAAGGATGGACCTGTGTCTTTTTCAACCTTATAAACAATGTAAGTTGTTCACATAGTTTAGATGAATATTGGGAACATATGCCTTCATGGGCAACTCAATTAGAACAAGATGCTTTCACAACTTTTTACACATCTGCAGTCATGGTCTTAAACAATAACCATTCGCACTGACACATTTCATGACACAATGATAAATGGATTCTAGTAACTGGGCTGAGGTATGTTCTTGACACTCCTTTAAACCAATGAAGCCACTTGGATGAATAGGGACGCATCCAGTTGTCTGTGACTAACTATAATAATATTGGTCTATAACAGTGATCCTGGCTTATAACCACTACAAATTAAATAAGAGGATCATTTAGGGAACCAATATAGAGTAATTTTTATTTTTGTACTACAGGGCTGTACAGATATAAGAGAACTTACAATACTTCAAATATGTTGAGAATGTTAGAATTTTTTCATGTATTAGTGAATGTAATTTTTCTGTTGCTGTAAATTAAAGTGATACTAAAGTCTGTTTTTTTTTCCCCGTTAAAAATAATAAACATGTCATACTTACCTGCTCTGTGCAGTGGTTTTGCACAGGGCAGCCCAGATCCTCCTCTTCTCGGGTCCCTCTTCAGTGCTCCTGGCCCCTCCTCCTGTTGAGTGTCCCCACAGCAAGCCGCTTGCTATGGGGGCACCCGAGGCGAGCCACAGCTCTCTGTGTCCTTTCGGACACGGAGCTGCAACCCGGCCCCACCCCCTTTCTCTCCTCATTGGCTCACTGACTACCTGGTTACGTTGATATGTTATTTTTAGTATGGACCTCAAGTCGAAATTTCACGAACATTTTCGTCTTCCACAAAATAGAATTACATAAGATACACACGTCTAAGGGAGGAGTCGGGGGATTATGAATGGACTCCAGGTAGAACTAGGTCACTACAACGTACGCTCTGAGTCGACAGCCCATGAGGGGAGGAGTAACCGACTCTTTCGTCGTACCACGGTAACCGAGGGCGACGACAGTTAGTTTCAGTCACTCGGTTACTCCTCTCTTTCCCCCACCCCGGCCCAACGTCGAGGCACAGGCTTTCCTGTGTCTCTCGACACCGAGCGGAGCCCACGGGGGTATCGTTCGCCGA
>BLSH010415170.1:1777883-1805992 GCA_018402905.1 Glandirana rugosa | reverse complement strand
GTAATTAGAGGCATAGGTGGGGGTGTGCTGGGGGGGGTGATTAGAGGCACAAGTGGGTGTGCTGGGGGGGTGATTAGAGGCACAAGTGGGTGTGCTGGGGGGGTGATTAGAGGCACAAGTGGGTGTGCTGGGGTGGTGATTAGAGGCACAACTGGGTGTGCTGGGGGGGTGATTAGAGGCATAAGTGGGTGTGCTGGGGGGGTGATTAGAGGCATATGTGGGTGTGCTGGGGGGGTGATTAGAGGCATAAGTGACTTGCGACCGGGCTCCGAGGAAAGGGCCCTGTCAGAGGGGGCCCTTCATGGTTTCTTGCATCGGGGCCCTGAGGGTTCTAGTTACGCCACTGAGTATACATATTCCATACCAGTGGGAAGCTCGGGTATGAGATATGCATACTTACTTTGTACCAAGCTGAGCCAATGTAAGTATAAAAACTCCCTTGTTGTGGCAAATGTTGCAGAATTATAAACTAGACACAGTAGAACCCTGTAAAGTACCATGCACTGCTATACTATGGCTATTCTACAAAAGGCTGGGATGAGGGTTCATACCCGCTGCTTGGACCAATGTAAGTATCCAGTATAGAACCTAGAGTTCAGCTTTAATGGAAAAAGTTCACTATTATTAATTTGTTTATTAATGTAGCAGCCAATGGATATTCATGTCTTTTATTTCCCCTTTTCTCAAGGTTTCCCATGTTCCTTTTTAATGTGCTAGAATTAATGAATGATTTTTGAAGGCATTTTCTTTAAAATAAATGGAAGAAGGAAAATATCATTCAAATGTCCTGTTCCTCATTCAAAGCCAGCCATCCATTCATAAAAAAATGCAGAAATATGCTTCCACTGTCAGGTTTTCAAATGCCCAGTTCAAGAAAAAACATGGATGATTCTCTCTTGTGGTATGTCATCAGAAAATAAATAGGTGGACTGTTGCTCTGGACATCACCCTCAATGCATAACATTAATTTTATCAGAAGAATGACTTCTAACATGGGCAGCCACACAGAGCAGGATGTGGGAAAGACAGAGGTGCCTTGATGTCAGGACTTTCTCCACATACTTCCTGAATGCTGGCAGTGACATGTAAATAGCAACACTGCCAATCTGTTAACCCATGGAAAGACATATGGCCAGGATGGAGAATTTACTTTACATGCGTACTATACAGTAAGATTTTATATATATATATATACACACAGTACACACATATATATATATGTGTGTATATATATATATATATATATATATATATATACATCCATATTTTTTACATTTCAGCACCACTGGCACATTATTTTTAAAAAGTGCACATTTTACCCTTTTCCTGATAAATGTGGGGTGGTTCCTTGAATATAAGCTGGCTGCTATCACTGAAAGCAGGCACCTTTGTTTTATTGAAACTCTTGAAATTAAAAAACATGTTTAAAAAAAAAAAAAAAAAAAAAAAGGTAAAAAAGGAAAGAGGGGAAGGGAAAAAGGAAAAAGAAGGAAAGTAGACACCTGTAAATGCCTGCAAGTGTACTCAATATTTCACCACAGCACCCTAGTAGCCTGAAATCCCAGGATGCTCTATAAAAAAATTGCTATGAAAGCTTAAAAGTGTATCAATAGCCAAACATTTTTGTTTAGTTTTGAATAGTAGTGGAGAAGGATTAAAACCAGTGTCAGATTTTACTGCTGACGGAGGTTCCATTGGAGAGGTTCCTTCACTACCTTTTGGTAAAAGCCAGTGTAAGTCTCTCTAAGGCTAGGTTTAAACTAGCCCATGCTCTAAAAAAAGCAATATAAGGTGGATTGCATTTCAGTGTGCTACTAAGCAGCCACTGTCAGGTGTTCAGGAGGAATGGCAATTTACAAGGGGCCAAGCATTTGGCTTTTGGTTGTGGCATGGCCCCATTGACTTGAGTATGACAGATGGTGCCGCCTGTCAACTCCACATGTTGCATTGAGTTTGCCTCAACCTTGATGCGGCACGTGAACAGCATTCCCTGGCTGTATTTTACACTTTAGGCGGGCGGGTGGTCAGGGAGCCCGTATGAAAGAAGCCTATGAGCAACGAAGACAGTAAACATTTTTTTGTGTTAGGAAGGGGAAGGCTAGAACCCATGTTAGCTTTTTATTTTTGTCTGCTTTCACGGTGCAGATTTTACGTAATTTCCTGTCTAGTAGATGTTTGTCACTAGAACTGAAAGTGAGGTCTTTCTAACAGAGCCCCAATAAAACAGGGGTTCTAACCATTTGCCTATTCTATCCAAAAATAAAATAACACAGTTTTGGGTATAGACTTTAAATGGTCACTGTGTAGCATTGGCCCTTCTGAATATCTTTAGTTACTCAGAAATGTCACATTTTAGAGCTTGGAGACAGCGGTCTGCAATTTGTAGTCATACAGTTCTCATGACACTTTGACACCACCATATAATATTTGGACATATTCAATAAGGTGTGTTTGTTCTTAAGTCCAATTTTTCGATCCAGAACTGCTATTAATCAATTGGGATTCAATCCTCAGATATATTAAACTCTGATTTATTGCACTTTAGAAAAAGTACTCTTCATTGAATAAGGCTGATGGTTCGGAACTTGTTTGTTGAAATGACAACTCCAAATTTCTATTGCAAGATATAGTAGCTGACTTACTGTCATCAAACCTCCAACCAAGTCATTGGTGTGAGGATCTTCATCCTTAGTTCCAAGCTGCGGAGAATACAGTTCTGTTGTTCTTAATATCTCCAGGACTCGGTCCAAAGCTTCTGCCACTGGCATCGGGCTATTTTCTTGTGCAGAATTGATGATATTTATTACCTAATAGAAAATATGGAAAATAAAAGCTTATTAAATGAAGACACCTTGTAAACTACACATTCAGTAAAGATTTTGCAATAGTTGTCATACGCCCTAGAAACATTTTTATTTGGACATAAACATTTACTTTCTAAGCCTTGTTTCAGTTTGCAAGGAATAAAGTGAAATATACCTTTACTTTAACCGAGCGCATTTTAACATTTTCTGATACTTAACAGAGAGGCATTGGTCTTGCTATGGGACTGGTGCTCTCCCGGGCCTTCTAGCAATAAAAGCTTTGGGCTGTGGTACTATGGCACATGTCCCACAACAGGATCCAGAGCAATTTAAAGAGGAATTGGAGCACTTTTTAAAAAACTGCTGGCCTATCCAAAGAGATGTATTTACTGAGTACTGGGAGTACAGCTATTGCTGCACTCCCAGTGCTCAGACACTGGACCTTCGGGTCTCCAATACGGCATTTGCAGCCTGTTCTGTGAATGAACAATGGAGGGGTTGGGCAGACAGACTGGCTGCTGAGTGCCAGGAGTATAGCAGTAGCTGTACTCCCGTTGCCTAATATGACTGTAAATAGTAAATAAAATAGATATGTTCCTTTTAAAGACCCCCCCCCCAGGCAGAGTGACATGTTCCTGGTCCTGTAGCCTCTTGGTTTACTTATATCACATATCTCTAAATTTCCAAAGGCTGCATGATTAAGCACACAGATCAGCCAGGGGTAGAGCGGTGGGTGGGGTGTACCCAGCGTGTCAATATCAGCTGGCTGCCTTTTCCAGATGCAGGCAGTCAACTGATATTGCCACGCTGGGTACACCCCAAGAGTACCAAGGTGGCGGTGTTGGACACCGATTTACAGTATATCACAAAAGTGAGTACACCCCTCACATTTTTGTAAATATTTTATTATATCTTTTCATGTGACAACACTGAAGAAATGAAACTTTGCTACAATGTCAAGTAGTGAGTGTACAGCTTGTATAACAATGTAAATTTGCTGTCCCCTCAAAATAACTCAACACACAGCCATTAATGTCTAAACTGTTGGCAACAAAAGTGAGTACACCCCTAAGTGAAAACGTCCAAATTTTTCCCAATTAGCCTTTTTCCCTCCCCGGTGTCATGTGACTCATTAGTGTTACAAGGTCTCAGGTGTGAATGGGGAGCAGGTGTGTTAAATTTGGTGTTATCGTTCTCACTCTCTCATACTGGTCACTGGAAGTTCAACATGGCGCCTCATGACAAAGAATTCTCTGAGGATCGGAAAAAAAGAATTGTTACTCTACATAAAGATGGCCAAGGTTATAAGACGATTGCAGAGACCCTGAAACTGAGCTGCAGCATGGTGCCCAAGACCATACAGCGGTTTTACAGGACAGGTTCCACTCAGAACAGGGCTCGCCATGGTCAACCAAAGAAGTTGAGTGCATGTGTTCAGTATCATATCCAGAGGTTGTCTTCGGTTGTATTAGTGCTGCCAGCATTGCTGCAGAGGTTGAAGGAGTGGACGTTCAGCCTGTCAGTGCTCAGACCATACGCCGCACTTGGTCTGCATGGCTGTCATCACAGAAGGAAGTCTCTTCTAAAGATGATGCACAAGAAAGCCCGCAAACAGTTTGCTGAAGACAAGCAGACTAAGGACATGGATTACTGGGACCATGTCCTGTGGTCTGATGAGACCAAGATAAACTTATTTGATTCAGATGGTGTCAAACTTGTGTGGCTGCAACCAGTCAAGCATGGTGGTGGGAGTGTCATGGTCTGGGAAGCTACAATTCATTGAGGGAACCATGAATGCCAACATGTACTGTGACATACTGAAGCACAGCATGATCCCCTCCCTTCGAAGACTGGGCAGCAGGGCAGTATTCCAACATGACAACGACCCCAAACAAACCTCCAAGATGACCACTGCCTTGCTAAAGAAGCTGAGGGTAAAGGTGATGGACTGGCCAAGCATATCTCCAGACCCGAACCCTATTGAGCATCTGTGGGACATTCTCAAACGAAAGGTGGAGGAGCGCAAGGTCAATAACATCCACCAGCTCCGTGATGTTGTCATGGAGGAGTGGAAGAGGACTCCAGTGGCAATTTGTGAAGCTCTGGTGAACTCCATGCCTAAGAGGGTTAAGACAGTGCTGGAAAATAATAGTGGGCACACAAAATATTGACACTTTGGGCCCAATTTTGACATTTTCACTTAGGGGCGTACTCACTTTTGTTGCCAGCGGTTTAGACATTAATGGCTGTGTGTTGAGTTATTTTGAGGGGACAGCAAATTTACACTGTTATACAAGCTGTACACTCACTACTTTACATTGTAGCAAAGTGTCATTTTTTCAGTGTTGTCACATGAAAAGATATAATAAAATATTTACAAAAATGTGAGGGGTGTACTCACTTTTGAGAGATACTGTATATCACCCAAAACAATGGATTGCATCAGCACAATCAGTATATGCTTTGAAGAGAATGCAACACCACATAAAAGGGAAAAAAAGAAAACCAACACGAGGGTGAGAGGTGAGGAACCCTCTAGCCCAGTATGAGCCAGCAGATTTTTTAAAGTGATGCTATTCCTGAAGTTTCACTTTAACATTACTGTTTCCCCTTTTGCCCATTTGCAATGCCTCAGCCTACATGCTGTATCTAGAAAATCCTGACTTACCAAACAAGAGAACAGATTATGACATTGTGTGAAACAGAAAGCCAATGAGATCTATATTTATAAGAATTCAAATTGTTAGCTCTTTTTCCTTTAAATCTCTGGAACTGAAATGATGACTGTATTTGTTCACTCTTAGCAACAGATTTGCACTGAAGACATATTATAAGGACACATTGTTAAACAAGCCCAAGGGTATAGATCGGAAAGTCACAAGGGATAAGCCTGAATTTTAACATAAGTCCATGGATATGTTCTTGCCCTAAAAGATAGATGGTAATGTAAAAATTAATGGAAAACATTCAGAAAAAGGTCAAACGCAAGTGTAGTGCTTATGGTATTCATACCACGAGGGCATACTTTTATCTTCTATGAAACTACTAAACATTTGGAGTAAAAAGGGACCTTATTATTCTTGAGTGCAGTAACCCAAAGCAACCAATCAGACGCCATCTTGTTCTTGGGCAGCACAGTGGCTCAATGGTTAGTAAATCTGCCTTGCAGGATTAGGTTTCTTGGTTTGAATCCTGCCTGGGACACCATTTGCATGGAGCTTTCATGGTCTCCATGTGCTTGTGTGGGTTTCCTCTGGGTTCTTTTCACACTGCAAAGACATGTTGGTAGGCTAATTGGATGTTGTCTGCAAAAAAATCCCTATTATTTATGGGTATGTATATGCAAGATAGGGACCCTAGATTGTAAGCTCCTTGAAGACAGGGACTGATGTGAATGAATAGTAAACTGTCCATACATGGATCGAAATTTGCTTGGTTCAGCAAGGATCAGCTGAATTTCGATCCACGTATGGGCATCCTGGTTGTGCATAAGTCAATCTACTCACTGACTTCTGTACAACAGGCCTTTTGGATAAATGCTGCTCAATCATCACCTGTTCTGACAGCATGGAAATCTCCCTGCCGTCAGAACACAATAGCTCAGGGGGAGCGATTCCCCCATTCACTACAAATGTGTGACTAGGGGAAGTGGGTCATTTTTTTCCGTTCAACCTGCTGGTTGAATGAAAAAAAATGAACCATCTATGTGCTGCCTTAAATTCCAACTCCAGGAATTCTCAAAATTATCAGCAAAGAAATGCTTCAGTAAATTCTTGGCTGAATGGCCAGTGCCGTTCCGAGGCAGGTAATGTTTAGATATACCAGGGGTCTCCAAACTTTAAACAAAGGGGCAGTTTACTGTCCTTCACACTTTAGGAGGGCCAATGGGAGTAGAAAATGCCTCAGGCTTTGTGGTCAGTGGGAGCAAAAAAAAAATTACATAGTGCCTGTGGTCAGTAGGAGGAGGAATAGTGCCACATTGTTGGGATTGGTGGGGGAAATAGTAACCCAACATTGGTGTCATTGGAAGGAATAGTTCCCCATCGTTGGTGTCAGTGGAAAAAACAATGCCCTGTTGTTAGTGTCATTGGGAGGAATAGTACCCCAACACTGGTGTTATTGAAAGGAATATTGTCCCATTGTTGGTGTCAGTGGCAGGAATAGTGCCCCATTGTTGGTATTAGTGGGAGGAATAGTGTTCCAAAGTTTACTGTATAGCAATGGAAGGAAGTATGACCCATCATTGGTGCCAGTGGAAGAAATAGGGCCCCACTTGTCGCCAATGAGAGGAATAATGCCTCACTGTTGGTGTCAGTGGAAAGAATGATGCCTCATCATTGGTGTCAGTAGGAGAAAAAATGCCTTGTATTGATGAAAGGAATAGCGCCTCAAGGGTTGCATAAAGGCAAGCAAAGGGTTACATCCAGCCCTCAGGTCTCAGTTTGGAGACCACTGGGGTATACAATAGCCAGCACTGCAGATCTGTCCCTCCATGCTGTTTTACATGGATGAGGCAATCCTGTGATTTTTCTTGTTCAGCTGAAAGAGAGAAAGCCTGGCAAGCTTAAAGCGGAATTTCAGCTAAAGCCTAACTAGTCTTAAAAATACACCCACCCCTTCCTAACACTTGTACTACTTAACCTGTGTAAAAAAAGATGTACATACTTACCTATTTTCAGCCTGCTCCGATCCAGTCATACGATCCCGCTTCCCTGTGTCAGAAAGCAGCAGCTGCAGGGGAGAGGAGGGAATGCCGACAATGGTTGCACCATGGTAGTCTATGGGTGACATCAGTGTTCCCGAGTTTCCCAGCTGTTGCCTGATACTCTCTCTATTCCCCTGCAGCCACGGCTGACGGACACAAGGGAGCCAGATTATGTGACCGGAGCAGGTTGAAAGCCATATATAAAGCCCTAATCAAATAAGTTCCAAAGTGAAGTTTGCTGAGTTTTTAGCCAACATCAGAGCTATCGGAGTGGCAATGAGCATGCTTGCAGGATATTAAAGCATTTTCTAACCTACTAGTGGTTTGGAGGGCACATCTTCATGGTGAGCTACTTTCCGATAGTGGGTGATGGCACAAAGTGATTTTGCATACAGTATTTAGATTCAACTGTGTGAACTCCACTTTTGGGATCTATTTGATAAGGACTTCATATTGTAAGGCCCCCTTCAGACGGACGTTCCGATCAGGTCCACCGGTCCGTTTTTCAGGTGGACCCAATCAGAACCTCCATTCTCCTCTATGGAGTGAGTGGTGGGTGTAAATAGACATGTGTCCGTTTATACCCGCCTACATCCAATCCGATCCGCCAAAAAGAGATGGATGGGGATACATTCCTCTTGCATCCAGGGAATCAAATTGGATAGCAGTCTGGTGTAAACTGACAGGCGGTCTGTTTGCAACTGGCCATCCATAGAGGAGAGCGGTCTGTGTCCGCTTTGCATAAGCGGAGTGGACAAGGACTTATCATCCGCAGGTCATATCCCCTGCTGAGCAAGTGGATCGCTGCCGCAGTCGGCCCCGTGCAGAAAGGACCTAACTTACAGATTGTTACACATGTTTGTTTAAATACTGTATATGTGTTTTTATGTTGTTTATTTTACAGCACTGTTCACCACACTGTTATGTCCTCATTTGATGGGAGTGTTTTTGAATATTTGATTGTGTTTTTGTTGAATAGCTGCAGTACACTGTTTAGGTTTTACAGGGACGGCATTAGTCTGTTCACAGATACCCTGCTCAATCTTGAACGGTGTAAATGTCACTTTTGGGACATTTGTGTCCATTGAGTTTTTACCTCCTGGAGCTTAACGGTCCATGTAAGGTCTATGGGCAGGACACTGTAAATAGATGTGTGTCATTTTACATCCTTTTACCTCTGATCCTTCATGTTTAGGTCAGAAAAGACGGAAAAGGACACAGACATTCTTAATAGTCAGTCTTCATAAACAGAGTAATCAGATGTAAATGGATGCATGTCCATTTGCATCTGTCCATGAAGCTTCCATTCAGATTTGCTGACAAGTGGATCTGATCAGAACGTCCATGTGAAAGCGACCTAAATCCGGCCATAGATGGTTTGAACCCTGCTGATTCGAACCATGGATTGCCTGGCTGAATGTTCCCAAATTGATCAATTGCTCAACTTGGGTACAACCAGCCTGCCGGATTTTACATGCAATTATTTCCTGTTATTGCCGCAAGCAATAATCACTGTGTTCTCCCGACGGGATGGCTTCCCCTGCTGGGAGAACACAATGGCTCTGTGGGAGGGATCCCTCTGTCAACCCTGTCTGTGTTGATGGTGGAATCAAGCAAATTGCTTTCCTGCAACCCCTTTGTTGCAGGAAAGAAATTTGCTCCATCTACGGCCGACAAAATAATACAATAACAATTTGTCACTCAGCTCTAGCTATCTTATAATGTGGCCTATAATAAAATCAAGTTAATGTACTAAACACTGGTTTGTCATTAAAGTGAACTTGTCATGCCACTAAAACAATTAAACTGGCAGTATGACCTATTGGCCCAGTGCCCCCCCCCCCCCCCTTGAGATATCTGCTGGTGCATTCTAGGGTCTCCAAAGCGTAATTAAGATGTAAATTGTTGTGTTTGTCTGTGAACTTTGGCCAAAACTACCAAATGTCTATTCTATTGTCCAATGCGTCAACAAAATAAAACATTGCACGCCATGGCATAGTAACCAAAACAATAATAGCTCAGTTTCATTTTAATCATCAATTATATATCATACCAAGTGGTAAGATCAGGACCAACTGTAGAACATTCCGCTTTTTTCAGGCATTAACCAGGCAAAAAAAAAATCTGAAGGATTCTCTAAACCATTTCAAGTGTCTGCTTTTTTCCAGCTCTTTTTCAACTAGCACACATATTGGATTCATCCTGCAGGAGCCCACAATGAATGCCTGCAGTGATTGAGATTTTCTTGGCATGCCAAGTACAGAACAGCAGGATGCAGGATAAAAACATATAACCACCAGGGGGCATGGGGTGGACATGTACACATCTCATTCAGCAGAAGATGGACCGCACAAAAATATAACTATTCACTGACAGAAAAATGCTGCAAAAACAAATACTTTTTTTGTCTTTAGCAGTAAATACAAAGATAAATCCAGTTTTAGTGCAAATGTCCTGCGTAAATGACGCTTTAAGAATAACAGCATTATGATGGATACTCGTGTGATTAACACTGCTGCATTGTCACACTAGGATCATAGATTCAATTTAACTATGGACCGTTCCTTACCTTTTCCTATTCATCTGGTGGATTTGTTAACTCGGGGATGACCTAAGCATATATGGTTACCACCTTCTGGGGATACACATTTTCCCTTTAATTCTTTTTTTTAACCTCTTATCAGGGTTCCTTCTTATTGACAAAACCGCTAAATAACTAAACAGCCCCAAGTCCATTGCAAAGGTAAAAAAAATAAATTTCTTCCATATATATTAATATATGAATATATATATATATATACACACACACACACACACTATATTGCCAAAAGTATTGGGACGCCTGCCTTTACACGCACGTGAACTTCAATGGCATCCCAATCTTAGTCCGTAGGGTTCAATATTGAGTTGGCCCACCCTTTGCAGCTATAACAGCTTCAAATATTCTGGGAAGGCTGTCCACAAGATTTAGTGTGTCTATGGGAATGTTTGACCATTCTTCCAGAAGCACATTTGTGAGGTCAGGCACTGATGTTGTGTTGTACGAGAAGGTCTGGCTCACAGTCTCCACTCTAATTCATCTCAAAGGTCTTCTATCGGGTTGAGGTCAGGACTCTGTGCAGGCCAGTCAAGTTCCTCCACCCCAAATTCGCTCATCCATGTCTTTATGGAGATGGTTTGTGTACTGGTGCACAGTCATGTTGGAACAGGAAGGAGCCATCCCCAAACTGTTCCCACAAGGTTGGAAACATGAAATTGTCCAAAATGTCTTGCTATGCTGACGCCCTAAGAGTTCCCTTCACTGGAACTAAGGGGCCAAACCCAAACCCTGAAAAACAACCACACACCACAATCCCCCTCCACCAAATAATTTGGAGTGGAGGAATTTGACTGGCCTGCACAGAGTCCTGACCTCAACCCGATAGAACACCTTTGGGATGAATTTGATTGGAGACTGCGAGCCAGGCCTTCTCGTCCACATCAGCGCACTGACCTCACAAATGCGCTTCTGGAAGAATGGTCAAACATTCCCATAGACACACTCCTAAACCTTGTGGACAGCTTTCCCAGAAGACTAGGTATGTGATCCAGCATAGGAGAGCCTCTCTGCCACCGTACTCCTACGTGAGGCGGTCGGCAAGTGGTTATTCCCTATGTTAGAATCACCATTGAGGTATTTGTATATCTCTATTATATCTCCTCTCAAGAAAGAATCAGTTTAGTGTTTGCAGTCATTCCTCGTAAATGAGGTCCTCCAGTCCCCTTGTTAACTTTGTTACCCTTCTCTGGATTCTCTCCAGTTCCCACACCTCCCTCCTAAGGATTGGTGACCAGAACTGGACGGCATACTCCAGATGTGGCAGAACTAGTGACAATTTAATTTATTGTCACTGTCACCTGATCTTCAAACTGCATTCTATGCATTAAGGTAAGAACACCTTCTGGGTGTGCTACTCCCCACAGTCCCCCTTAATACATAGCCCCATGTCGATCCATCGATGAGCATAAGATTAGCATCACTCCGGGGTCTCTCTCTTCTCATTGGCTCCCGCTGCTGTTAATAACAGCCAGCGAGCCAATGAGGAGAGAGTGGTGGTGGTGGGGGGGCTACAATCTGTGTGTGAATGAACACACAGAACGCGGCTCGGGAGCAAGCCTTGCTACTGGGGGGAACTCAGCAGGGGGGAAGAACCAGGACTGCCGGAGGGGGACCCAAAAAGAAGAGGATTGGGGCTGCTCTGTGAAAAAGAATTGCAGAGAGCAAGTAAGTATAATATTTATGTGTTTTTTTTTTTAATATTTCCTTTAGAATCACTTTAAATGTTTATTATTGCACTTTCACTTGGCTATATGCACAGTCCCCTTGGAAGTCAGAAATCCAGCCATCTTTATTCTGTGAGGAGCCCTCTGTCCCCCTCATATTCTGTTTATAAGAACGGTGGCCTCTGTGCCTTCTATCCCCCTGGCCACCAGTCTTGTACATTCCCCCCTGAAGTTCTCAGTAAAGTAAGGCCTTACTGCGGAGGGTGGATACAATGGTTACAAACTCCTGGTTTGATCTGCCCACTGAACAGCATACGCCAGGAGTCTTGCCATGATTCATCCCATACACGCAGACAGTCCTGCCCACATTGCCACCCATTCAGACTGTGGGTGGATCAGACCGGGAGTCTGAGACTATCTGGTTCTCCTACTGCATCTAGGGCTTACTTTACTGAGAACTACAGTCCGATTGGGCAGCAATGTGGGCAGGTCTGTAAACGTGTATGGGATGAATCAGACTCCTGGCTTCTCCATTTAACTATGCTGTACAGTGAGCAGATCAGACCGGGAGTCTGAGACTCTCAGGTCTGCCTACTGTAAAGCACAGTTAGATGGACAAGCCAGGAGTCTGATTCATCCCATACACGCCTACAGACCTGCCCACATTGCCACCCATTCAGACTCAGGGAATGGTGGGATTTGTAGTCTTAGTATGTGGTGACACACACTAATAGGAAGTGATGTCACCACTTCAGAGATCCCTCCTCCTGGAGACCAGGGATAGAAAAAATTTGGGGTAAAGATAATGTCACTGATATTTAAAACTGTGACTTTTGTACACAACATGCAGTTTTAATCCAAATCACATTAGCAGTTTTGCTTAACTAACTACACAGGGCTAATGTGCAAATGTTATCACTATCCTGGAGTTCTTTAAATTCCAACTAGTGCTGCTAGGGCTGCCAAGTTCTCCCCTGCTAGACTACAGGCCACTATTCAGTAGCCCAGAAGAAAAGAACTGGGCAGCCCTGACAACACTGCTTGGAATTTTACTGCAGCAGAGGCAGAGTTGTCAGCTCTAAAAGGAAGTTAGGAGCTCACAAGATTTTTTCTTTCTGCACCTACAACATTTCTAAAGAGACAATAAACACTGGTAAGTGTGCATGTATTGCGGATATATATGTTTTTGGCCTGGCATGCACTTTATTATGTTGCCCGTTCACTGATCATATTAGAGTATTTTGAGCATTAGGATTTTATAAATTACAGTAATTGCATGAATGGAGAATCTTGTGCATTTTAAACTCCTGTTCCCTATTGTCAGTCATGATGCTGAGGATATTATTTGTTGGTAAAGTACCTTGGTAATAGGAGCTTCAATAGTCATCGAATGTATTCTAGCCATTGAAGAATGCCGCCTCTGTGAACTACCTAAACAAAAACAGAAAGAAAGATTTAGTAATATGTCAGTACATTCATAAATACCTTCTGGTTTCATATCCAGGGTAGGGTCATAGCTGCGGACTGCTGCTTAGACTATGACATAACTTAGGAAGTGGTGGGTCTGTGTAGTATACAGGGCGTTAAAACTGAAGTTTCACTAAAAAAAAAAAAAAATTTTCCCTCTACAGCTTTAGGTACATTACTCACCTGTATTGAACTATGTCCTACGAAGTGTAGGCTTCTGGATTCTGTAGAAATGTTTGCTGTAGGGCTGCCCTGTCCTCTTCCTTCCTTCTGCTAAAGTTCCGGCACTGTGGGGGTTAACAGCTTTGGGGTTTCCGGGCTCAGCTACCCTAAAGATGATCGGGTGGAGACCTGTGCCTCCACCTGCCTTTTTCTCCACTGAGAAAAGCCCTTTCACTGATTACACTGCCTGTCACACGATCTTTGAATGGAGAGTGTCTGATCAGCCATAGGATTCTTTTCTACATTCACAGATCGTCTAACAGGCTGTGTAATCCATGAAAGAACTTTTCTCAACTCATCTCAACTCCAAATGCTGCAGGATTGTAAGATTGCATGACATACACTATATTGTCAAAAGTATTGGGGCACTTGCCTTTACACACACATGAACTTTAATGGCATCCCAGTCTTAGCCTGTAGCGTTCAATATTAAGTTGGCCCACCCTTTGCAGCTATAACAGCTTCAACTCTTCTGGGAAGGCCGCCCACAAGGTTTATCTTCCAGAAGTGCATTTGTTAGGTCAGCACTGATGTTGGAAGAGAAGGCCTGGCTCGCAGTCTCCGCTCTAATTCATCCCATAGGTGTTCTATCAGGATGAGGTCAGGACAGTACAGGCCAGTTATGTTCCTCCACCCCAAACTCGCTCATCCATGTCTTTATGGACCTTGCTTTGTGCACCGGTCCAAATCATTTGGTGGACTGGGGATTATGGTGTGGGGTTGGGTTTGGCCCCTTAGTTCCAGTGAAGGGATCTCTTAAGACAACCAAGACATTTTGAACAAGTTTATGCTCCCAACTTTGTGGGAACAGTTTGGTGATGACCCCTTCCTGTTCCAACATGACTGTGCACCAGTGCACAAAGTAAGGTCCATAAAGACATGGACGAGGGAGTTTGGGGTGAAGGACCTTGACTGGCCTACACAAAGTCCTGACTTCAACCTGATAGAACACCTTTGGGATGAATTAGAGCAGAGACTGCAAGCCAGGCCTTCTCGTCCAACATCAGTGCCTGTCCTCACAAATGCGCTTCTGGAAGAATGGTCAAACATTCCCAAAGACACTCCTAAACCTTGTGGACAGCCTTCCCAGAAGAGTTGAAGCTGTTATAGCTGCAAAGGGTGGGCCAACTTAATAATGAACCCTACGTACTAAGACTGGGATGCCATTAAAGTTCATGTGCGTGTAAAGGCAGGTGTCCCAATACTTTTGATAATATAATGTATGTGTCAGTTACTGGTGCACGCTGTACACGGACGCCCTGATAACTGGACACCAATCAAGTCAGAGACTAGTGTTATAACATCCCCTCTAGCCTATAACAGGGTCCAATCAGAAGTTAGCACAGCACTTCATCACATCTGTAAAGGCTTGGGCAACAACTGAACCAGGAAAGTAACTGGTTACAGCTTTATTATATAGTGTGCACCTAAATGTGCAAACCTTGGGTTCCTGATAATTAAAGGCGAACTCCTGCAAGCAGCCTAATACACAGATGTAACGGGGGAACTCTCTTAGCTTTCAAAAATTAGCAATTATGTTAGCTAGCCACCCCTTCCAGGAGACACAGCAAGGCCACTGACATACCCTGCAGTACAATGCCCTGCTGATTTCCAGTAGTCTGTCCAGATTGCTGATTTGACAATGATGAAGCAGCAGCACACTGATGAGACATTCCTATGCTCACTCTGTTCTCTTCTCCTGCCAGCATGTTCACTCTCAGCAGAGACTGACTGGTTCCTAGTGCTGGCATTATGCAAATTATTAAAGGTGGTTGACATAAATAAAATACATGTACTTACACTGGCTGCATTTTAAACACATTTAATTATTTTTAAAGAATGCAAATCTGTAATAATTTGTGTCTTTTTATATCTGCCTGTAATTCTGCTTTTACATAGGTTTATTTATTTTTTAAAAGTGGTTGTAAACCTCAGTCATGGAATCTGAACAAAGCACATACAGTATCTCACAAAAGTGAGTACACCCCTCACATTTTTCTAAATTGTATTACATTTTTTTACGTGACAGCACTGAAGAAATGATACTTTGCTACAATGTAAAGCAATGAGTGTACAGCTTGTATAACAGTGTAAATTTGTGCTCCCCTCAAAATAACTCAACACCCAGCCATTAATGTCTAAACCACTGGCAACAAAAGTGTGTACACCACTTAGGCTACTTTCACACTGGGGCGGGTGGGCGGTAGCGGTAAAACGCCGCTAGTTTCAGCAGCGATTTTTCACTGTTAAAGCGGCGCTTTGCAGGCAGGAGTGCAGCGATTTTAATCCCTCACAAGGGGTTACAAAGGGGTTAAAAGTGCCGGCGCGATGCACTTCCAAAGCGGTGTGCAGCTGATTTGGAAGCGCTTGCCATTGATTTCAATGGCAGGGGCGGTGGAGGATGGATGTAAATACCGCTCACTGCACCGTCCCAAAGATGTTGCTTGCAGGACTTTTAGTAACGTCCTGCAAGCCTACAGGCTTTCACACTGGGGTGGGTAGGGGATGTTTTTCAGACACTATGAGGGCGCTATTTTTAGCCCAAAAACGCCTTTAAAACACCCCACTGAAAGTAGCCTAAGTGAAAATGTCCAAATTGGGCCCAAAGTGTCAATATTTTGTGTGGCCACCATTATTTTCCAGCACTGCCGTAACCCTCTTGGGCATGGAGTTCACCAGAGCTTCACAGGTTGCCACTGGAGTCCACTTCCACTCCTTTATGACGACATCACAGAGCTGGTGGATGTTATAGACTTTGCGCTCCTCCACCTTCTGTTTGAGGATGCCCCATAGATGCTCAATAGGGTTTAGGTCTGGAGACATGCTTGACCAGTCCATCACCTTTATCTGCAGCTTCTTTAGCAAGGCAGTGTTTGGGTCGTTATCATGTTGGAATACTGCCCTGCAGCCCAGTCTCCGAAGAGAGGGAATCATGCTCTGCTTCAGTATGTCACAGTACATGTTGGCATTCATGGTTCCCTCAATGGACTGTAGCTCCCCAGTGCCGACAGCACTCATGCAGCCCCAGACCATGACACTCCACCACTATGCTTGACTGTAGACAAGACACACTTGTCTTTGTACTCCTCACCTGGTTGCCGCCACACACGCTGGACACCATCTGAACCAAATACGTTTATCTTGGTCTCATCAGACCACAGGACATGGTTCCAGTAATCCATGTCCTTAGTCTGCTTGTCTTCAGCAAACTGTTTGCAGGCTTTCTTGTGTATCATCTTATCATCCTTCTGGGATGACAGCCATGCAGACCAATTTGATGCAGTGTGCAGCGTATGGTCTAAACACTGACAGGCTGACCCCCCCACCCCTTCAACCTCTGCAGCAATGCTGGCAGCACTCACACATCTATTTCCCAAAGACAACCTCTGGATATGACGCTGAGCACGTGCGCTCAACTTATTTGGTCGATCATGGCGAGGGAGAGAAAATGGCTAATTGGGCTCAATTTGGATATTTTCACTTAGGGGTGTACTCACTTTAGAGTTTAGACATTAATGGATATGTGTTGAGTTATTTTGAGGGGACAGCAAATTTACACTGTTATACAAGCAGTACACTCACTACTTTACATTGTAGCAAAGTGTAATTTCTTCAGTGTTGTCACATGAAAAGATAGAATAAAATATTTATAAAAATGTGAGGGGTGTACTCACTTTTATGAGATACTGTGTACACCATAGTTTGTAGACTCTATAATGTCTGTGTAAACCAATCAATATGCGCTTATTAAGATTTTCTTTACCACAAATATGTAGCAGAATACATATTGGCCTAAATTTATCAAGAAGTATATCTGTAGTGTTTACTTGTCTTTCTCCCAAGGGCTCATTTAGGCCCCTTTCACACTGAGGCGCTTTCCTAGTGGTTTTGGGCTAAAAAATAGCGCTTCCAAAACGCTTCTAAAACGCTGCCCATTAATTCCATTGTACCTATTCACACTGGGGCGTCGCGCTGGCACCACGTTTAAAAAAGTCCTGCAAGCATGATTTTTTGTGCTTATTCAGAGCGCTAAAAATAGCGCATTAAAAACGCCCATATACATTGAATTGAATGTAAAGCGCTTTAAAAGCGCCAGCAAAACGCCCAGAGGTTGTGGAAAGGTCAAAATATCAGGAAGTAAACAGGATGTAATGTAGGAGGATGTGCTATTTATTTAATGCTAGTGCTTCAAAAGCGCTTCAAAAGCGCTCGAAAAACGCCTGGGCTACGCTAAAAAAAAATGCAGCAAAAATGTGGTCATAACGCTTGATGTTTTGCGTGCGTTTTTCAAACGCCTCAGTGTGAAAGTAGCCTTACACTTGCTTCAAAACATGGCATTGGACACACTTTTTTAACCACTATAATACAGGGCGCTTTCACCCCCATGCTACCCAGGCCAATTTTCAGCTTTCAGCGCTGTCACACTTTGAATGACAATTTCACGGTCATTCAACGCTGAACCCAAATTAGTTTTTATAATTTTTCCCCCCACAAATAGAGCTTTCTTTTGGTGGTATTTGATCACCTCTGGGATTTATATTTTTTGTGCTCCAAATGAAAAAAGACCGAAAACTGTACTGATTGGCACTGATGATGAGGTACTTATATGCAGCACTGATGGACACTGATAATCAGCACTTATGGGCACTGATAAGCTGCACTGATAAGCAGCACTGATGGGCACTCATATGCAGCACTGATGGACACTGATAGGTGGCACTGATGGGCGGCACTGACAGGTGGTACTGGTGGGCACTTATAGGCGGCACTGATTGATGGCACTGATAGGCAGCACTGATCAGGAGGCACTGATAGGCATCACTCATGGGCACAGAGTGCCATCCTAATGAGCACTGATTGGCATCCCTGTTGGGCTCATCTGGTGGTCTCCAGTGGGCATCCCTAGTGGTCTCCAGTGGGCATCCTCAATATGTCTAAACTCATAATCAATGAGCTGAATATCAGTGCAGACACCCCCTGTCAAGAGAGCAGCCAATCGATTCTCCTCTACTCGCGCCTGTCAGTGCCGGTGCCCGTGGAGGAAAAGCCAATAAAAAAAGCCAATAAATGGCTCTTCCTGTTTACACTGTGATTAGCTGTGATTGGACACAGCTGATCACATGGTAAATAGCCTACGTCAGAGGCTCTTTACCAGGATCGGAGATGTGGTGTGTCACACCACACCACCGATCACTGCGCACTAGCGGCTCATGCTGCTGGACGTCACATGACGTCTAGTCAGAATAATACAACCAGTTTCTGGCCGTCATTCTGCTATATGGTGGGCAGGAAGTGGTTAAAGCACTCTGAACACCAATCAAAGCTTCTGTTACTAAATAAAAATGGTTAGCTTACAGTCCTGTTCACACGTTGTGTTTGCTTTGCTTCACTTCAAAAATGATACCCCATTTCACTTTAGTGGTGCTTCAAAGCCTACATAGAAGTCTATGGCAAAGCTTCGCTTAAAGCACCTGAAGCTTTTGTGAGGCTTTAATTCAGCTTTAGCTTCATTTTTTTTTTTTTTTAGAAATTGCAGGTATGAGATATCAACACATACACAGGGCATCTGCCACGCTTCATTAACCACAGCCCCGAAATATTTTACCCCCTTCATGACCAGGTCATTTTTTGCGATACGGCACTGCGTTATTTTAACTGAGAATTGCACGCTCGTGCGACGTTGTACCCAAATAAAGTTGATTGTCTTTTTTCCCATAAATCGAGCTTTCTTTTAGTGCAGTTTTTATTTTTTGCACTATAAACAAGAAAAAAGGCAACAATTTTGAAAAAAAAACAAAAAACTATATTTTTTACTTTCTGCTATAATACATATCAATAAAAAATGTTAAAAAAAATCAAATTTCTTCATCAATTTAGGCCAATATGTATTCTGCTACATATTTTTGGTAAAAAATCCCAATAAGGACCCTTTCACACTTATGCGACTTGGGACTACAAAGTCGCATGACAAGTCTTTCCCATGATTTCCAATGAGTACCATTCATATCTGTACGGCTTCAAGTCGCGCCGACTTCAAAGTAGTCCCTGCATTACTTTGGTTCAACTTTGATGCAATTTGAGGTCCATAGACTTCAATGTTAAACCCTCAAAGTCGCATGCAAATTGCACCTGAATAATATAGATGCGATTTCTGTACTATTTCTGTACGACTTTGTAATATGTTTTCATTGTACCAAAGTCGCAACAAAGTCATACTGATCCTAAATCGTGTTAAAATTGTGGTAAAATCACATCACACAAGTGTGAAAGGGGCCTCAGTGTATATTGATTAGTTTGTATAGAATTTATAGTGTCTACAAATGATGGGATATTTTTGTGGAATTTCTATTTATTTATTTTTTCACTAGTAATGGCAGCGATTTTTAGCGGGACTGCACTAATGACACCGGCAGAGAAGGGGTTAACACCAGGGTGATCAAAGGGTTAAGTGTGTGCCTAGTGGGTGCTTACTAACTGTGTGGGGATTGCTCTGACTGGGAGAACACAGATATCCGTGTTCCCGCTTAGCAGGAACACAAGATCTCTATGTTCTCCCCTGTCAGAGCAGCGAACTGCCATGTTTACATAGACAGATTGCCATTCTGCCTCTATGGGGAATGCTCGAGAGTGGCCAGCGGACATCGCCTCCACCAGACCCATTGATTGGCTCCCCCTCTTTCCAATCAGTGTGTATGCCCCCAGAGGTTACTTCATGAATCGACGACGTACAGGTATGTTGTTTCGCACTGCCAGGTCACCTTGCTGCAGTAAATATGCAGAAGGCGGTCTGGAAGAGGTTAAAGCTTCAAAAAAAGCACCACTGAAGCATCACTGAAGCATCAAAAGCACATTAAAAAAGCATTTTGAAGCGGTAGGCGCTTTAAAGAGGAGCTCCAGGCACCTGCAGAAAAAAATTAAAAGTCAGCAGTTACACATACTGTAGCTGCTTACTTTTAATATTAGTACTCTTACCTGTCCAGGAATCCAGCAGTGTCTTCACCCGAGCTGATTTTTTAATCGGCTATCGGGTGCTGCCGCCACCATCTCCATTAAGGGAAACCGGCAGTGAAGCCTTGTGGCTTTACAGCCGGTTCCCTACTGCACATGCGCGAATAGCGCTGCACTCTGTAAATGGGCTGGCTGCAGGGGAAGGAGGAGTGGCATATGCAAGAAAAACACCGGTAAATGGCCGTTTATCGGCGTCCGGCGTTTTTTGCAGTAAATGGAGGCTAATGAAGTAAAAAAATGCAGACGCCGATAAACGCTGCTTACAAAACGCTGCAAAAGTACATTTTCTAAGCAGAGAGCGTCCAGTGTCCATAGAGCCTAAAAATGAAATGCATAACTGATGTCCAACGTCTGGCTCATTAAAACAAAAAGTAATTAAAATAAACATGAATGATGATGAATGGAAGATAAGGATGTTTATAAAACTTATACAAACAACATATGTAAATATTATATCAGTATCAAATTATCCTATAGTAAGTAATAGGATGAGATTTGATGTTCATACTTTATTACAGGGCAATTTGATTCACATAGAATATTTCCATACATTGTATACGTTTTGCAGACATCTTCTTACATCATCATTTATGTTTATTTTCAATCCCTTGTGTTTTAATGAGCCAAACATTGGGCGTCTGCTATGTATTCCATTTTTATGACATTGCTGCTTTTTTTTTTTTTTATACATTGCAATGTCAGTTCACTATATGTACTAAACCTGTCTGTTTTTGCATATGCAACTCAAGTTGATTTTTAAATTAACGCTATAAGTTAATGTGGGACTGCCCTAATATCGCTGGCTGTCATATGTTAGTGTGGGACTGATCCAATATTGATGGCCAGTATATATCAATGCTGGTTGCTGGACTGCCCAATATCTCTGGCCATTATTTAAATCCCCTTGCTCCTTGACGATGACCTAGCCATCCATCAGCAAGTGAGCTTCACTCTCCGTCGCAAACACATCACTGCTCTTTAGGCTGGATTCATACCAGTCTGGTGCGAATTCCAGCCTGTCTGCTGCCGAGTAGGGGCGGAGCCGGTGTTCGACGGCTCCTGTCCGTTCTCACAGCGCAGCAGCTGCGGGGAGTGGGAGGTGCAGCGGGCAGGGGAAAATATCCCCGATCAGTGCGAAGCGCATCTCCATGTTAGATGCGCTCCCATTGAACACAATGGGCTGGGAATTTGCACCGCATTGCACAGAAAACGCACACGTTTTCTGTGCAATGCAGACTGCGAATGCACCGCACCTATGTGAACTGGACACCTTGAAAACAATGTGTTTTCAAGTGTCCTGGGAATTGGATGCGGTTTAATCCGCATCCTATTTACAGAGGTGTGAACCCAGCCTTAGCGTTTGGCAGGTCTGCCAATCCAGGATGCAGTTCACTGTTTGCATGTAGCCCTACTGCCATGGAGTGCTGCTGAATGACATCTTTTGGTATACTGTGTGTTTATTTTATAGTTTCTTAATGTGTTTTAGTACACAAAGGTTATTGTGGCCTCTTCTCTCCCTTCTATTATTGTATTCTATTAAAAAAATGTACAGCAGCACTTAACTGCTTAAGGACCATACATGTACTGCAGCAGCACGGCCCTTTAGCGCAAAATCACATACCTGTACGTGATTTCTTCCATCGGCTCTGGGGTACAGGTGCGCGCTGCCGGGGCTTCGCTCCCGCTGTGATTGGACACAGCAGGAGCCAATCAGCGGGTCTCGCAGCCGCGATGACCGCCTGCCACCGGCGATTGTTCGCTGGAGAAACAGAATGGCGGTCTGCCTATGTAAACATCGTTCTGTCAGTGAAGGAGAGAGAGATCTGTGATTCCCTGCTAATCAGGAACACAGATATCTCTTCCTCAAGTCAGTCCATCCCCCACACGGTACAAAAGCACATCCAGAGAACACGGTTAACCCCTTGATTGCATCTAAAGTTAACCCCTGCCAGTGTCATTTATACAGTGCCAGTGCATTTTTTTTAGCACTGATCACTGTATTGGTGTCACTGGTCTCCAAAAAGTGTCACTTAGTGTCAGATTTGTCCGCCGCAATGTCACAGTCACGCCAAAAATCGTTGATCACCGACATCACTAGTAAAAACATTAAAAAAAATAAAAAGTCCACAAATCTATCCCATAGTTTGTAGACACTATAACTTTTGTGCAAACCAATCAATATACGCTTTTTGGGATTTTTTTTAACAAAAATATGTAGCAGAATACCTATTGGCCTAAACTGATGAAGAAATTTGAATTATTTTTTTATTGGAAATGTTTTAACAGAAAGTAAAAAATATTGTTTTTTTCAAAATTCTTGGTTTTTTTTGTTTATAGCGCAAAAAATAAAAAACGCAGAGGTGGTCAAATACCACCAAAAGAAAGCTCTATTTGTGGGGAAAAAAAGAATATCAACTTTATTTGGGTACAACGTTGCACAACTGCGCAGTTGTCAGTTAAACTAACGCAGTGCTGTATCACAAAAAAATGGCTTGGTCAGGAAGAGGGTAAAACCTTCCGGAGCTGAAGTCGTCAAAGTGGTTCTAAAGGCTTAAGTTTTTTTACCTTCATGCATTCTATACATGAAGATAAAAAATCTTCTGTGTGCAGCATCCCCCCCCCAGCAGGAGGGAGGGGCATCAGGAGTAAGGGCAGGGGACCCAAGAAGAGGAGTATCAGGGCTGCTCTGTACAAAACCACTGCACAGAGCAGGTAAGTATAACATGTTTGTTATTTAAAAAAAAAAACAACTTGCCTTTAAAATCACTTTAACCTCCCCGGCAGTATGACTATGTCAGATTTTTGTGTCTCAAAGAGGTACACTGTTTTGCATAGAAATTTGGAGTTTATATTGTAGGCCTGTAATTCTTAGGAATAACTCACTTAAATCTGTCCAAACAAGAGTCTAGTAGACTTCCCGGGTATGATAAAGTTTGAAACACAAAATCATAAATTATAATATAATAAATAATTATAAAAACAACAATATAATAATAATACATTTTATTAAATAATGTAATCAAACCAAAAACATTGAAATTTCCCCAAATAAGGGTGCAAGATTACTAGTAAAAGAAAGCGTCAAAATAGAAAAATAAAAGTAATGCTCCGTTCACATCTCGGCGATGCGAGTTGCGAGCTGAATCGTGGCGATACCGTCCACAACTTGCATCGCTGAGATGTGAACGGAGCATTACTTTTATTTTTCTATTTTGACGCTTTTTTACATTTATTTTATCACTTTTACTCCTATTACAAGGAATGTAAACATCCCTTGTAATAAGAATATAGCATGACAGGTCCCTTTACAGTGAGATCTGGGGACTATCTTGCCTCTAGGCTGGGAAGCCTGAAATAATAATAATAATAAAAAAACAGGTGAAATGATTTCATATAGTACATTGTAATTGGCAGATTGCAATGTATTGTGTGTGTGTGTTTTGTAACTTTTGAAAATTCCGCCCGCTCCGTCCCCTTGCAACGCGCCGCTTGTAGGGAACGGAACCCGGAACCTTCATACATCAGGCAGATGATCCGGCCGAAGGACACTGCCGGGGACATCGCAGGGACAGGGTAAGCACATGCAGAGCAATGTACAAGGTAATACCGAGTGTGGCTCGGGGTTACCGCTTTTGGTGCAGAAAATCAACCCTGAGCCATACCGAGAATACCGCCAGGGAGGTTAAAGCGGTTGTAAACCCAGCTTTGTGATTTTTACCTACAGGTAAGCCTATAAGAAGGCTTACCTGTAGGTAAAATTAATATCTTCTAAACCTACACAGTTTAGGAGATATTCACCCTGCATGAAGCCGCTTACCCTTCTGGAACTTCAGAGCTTCTTGCCGGGAACCAAGGGCTAGCATGCACATACACAGACGCGATCTTAATTGCAGCTCCGGTCACTCACAGTGCCGGAGCCTGTGATCCCGGAAGAAAGGGCGGGAGAAGATGTCAGCCCTCTCAGCGGTGACCGGGCATTGCTAAGAGGGCTTCGTTCTAAGGTGAGTATTTCATAATGTGCTAGTATGTGATGCATACTAGCACATTATGCCTTTATTTTTCAGGGGTTTTTTTCCCCTCGGTTTACAACTACTTTAATTGTAAGTGCGTTTGAACAGTTTTCTCTTAGTCATTCTACAAAGTCACACAAACACCCGTTCATCCTGCAAGTAAAATCTATCTCATGCAGCTTTCTGTGATGTGGTGGCAATGATGCTGCACTGCTCCTGAATTCAGAGCAGAGTTGCCACTCTCATGTAGGCTGTGCCTGCTTGCAGGGGGTATGGCTATCATTGTCACTGCTGATTCACACACCTATAGCTGATCAAACCTGGTCCTATCCACTGATGTCTGTAATGACAGCACTGCCTCTTTTGCTGAAACCCTCCCACCATAAGCTGCAGCGTCTAGGAGGGGGGATCATGTGAGACATGAATGACGGAGCATTTGACTCACTCAGGGGAGGTAAATTATTTTTTTAAATTTATGAGACTTCTACATCCAGTAACTGTCACAGAGCCGTATTTTAACAAACAGTCATTTGTCAGAAGAATTACCAAAGCTAAATGTCAGTTTTCCTAATGAGGAAAATGGGTTAAAGACCTATTCTTCTCACTTGTTTAAGTTTGCATACCGTCACTTCCTCGGGAGGTGGTTGACCTGACGTCTAAGGAGCCTTTCCGCCTGTCCTTGTGTCTGCAGCTCTGGATATCTGTGGGAAGAGAAAAAAAATGTTTGTTTGAACCTTACTGAACTATACTAAGACTTCTCTTATCAGTGTGAGCAAAACAGCCTTCACCATTCCTACAATATAAAACGTATCATTAACTGTACACTTATAAAAAAACACATCCACTGACTAAAGAGCAATAACCGTCTACCTTTTTTGTTTAAATGGAGAGCTGTAAATTGTATTCATAAAACCTACTTATCTTTACAACTATGGTATGAAAATATAGTAAAATAAGTTCAGTAAATAATAAAAGAATTTTAATAAAATATATTTTTATAAACTTTTATATACAGTATATTCCCAGTAAGCATGTCTATAAATAAACTTCTTTAAATCACTCCACCATTACCTGCCTTTTCCTACGGGAGTATTATAAACCAAAGTGTCGCTACAAAAAGAGCTACTGTTACTTATCCCTATCCAGCAATCTGACTCAAGGGTTCCATCTTTACCTGTGACTTTCTATGGTGGTGGTAAAAATGTTAGTTTACTTAATGCCTGGACAGTTCTTCAAGCGAAGCACAGAATAAACGGCCATATGGAAATGGTATCATTTCTGGTATCATCGAAGGACCCAAATTTTACCAGGAAATTGACTTTTGCTTATCTATCTGTACATATGTCACAGTCTTTACCTGGCGGTTTAAGACATTGTATTTTGTCAGCCCGAAAGTGTGTTTCGTCCTGTGAATTTTGTAATAAAATGTACCCCTTTCAATAAAATTTTAAAGGATAGGAACACTTTTAGTGCATTTAACCTTTTCTATCCACTTTTAGGGTGTTTTATCACTACCTACAACACTGCCTTCCTCAGATCTCCGCTGGCTTGACTTGCCCATCTCTGCACAGCCTATAGCAAAAATCTTGAGTGATACCCACACACGTGTGCTATAGCCTCTATTTATATGAGGAAGAACTCACCTCTTAGCTTGAGGAAGGACTTTAAATTTAAATTAACGGTGAGCATAACATGGAGGGCGCGGGTCCAGCTTAGAAGATGTTTGCTAGGGGCTATGTGGCATCATATGTAGGCTACACAGGGAACAACTCAGGACACTGGCATTGTAGGCAAGTATACCATATGAAAATTTGTGCAACTAAACTCCTGTTTTTAAATGCATACTGTTAGACAGGTCAATTTGGTTGGTCGCAGACTGGTCGGTAAGTAGAGCTTGGTATTTGCCTTGGATTTATCCTTGACCCTCTTGTTGAAGTATACCATACCATATGCTGAAAGTGCTAGGGAAGTATAGGGGGCAGAAAACGATATGTATACTTTGACATTCTTTGTTTAAGAATGGGCTGCATCACATACTGTACACGAGGGAGATGTTGTACAAGTGATTTGCATGAGAAAAAAACAAAAGGGTTATCATATGGACACGCACATAGTATAGTCAAAGGACAAAAGGGGGAAAAAATCCTCTGTCACGTAGATCAGAAGTTCTCAACCTCAGTCCTCAAGTATCCCCAAAAGCCATATTTTCAGGTTTTCCTTTATCTTGCACATGAGCTTTAACCACTTCAGCCCCGGAAGGATTTCCAGCTTTAGGACCGGAGCCCTTTTTGCGATTCGGCGCTGCGTCGCTTTAACTGACAATTGCGCAGTCGTGCGGCGTTGTACCCAAACGAAATTTGCGTCCTTTTTTTCCCACAAACAGAGATTTCTTTTGGTGGTATTTGATCACCGCTGCGTCATTTCTGATCGCCGCTATAAACAAAAGAAGAGCGACAATTTTGCAAAAAAACCCAAATTTCTTATTTTCCTAAAATACAAATCCAAAAAAAAAATATAAAAAAACAATTTTTTTCACCGTTTTTGGCCGATTTATATTCTTCCTCATATTTGCGATAAAAAAAATCGCAATCGGCGTTTATTGATTGGTTTGCGCAAAAGTGGTCGTGTTTACGGATGATGAGAATTCATTTTTGGGGTTTTTTATTTTTTTTTATTTTTTACTAAAAATGGCGGCGATCTGCGATTTTTTGCGGTACTGCGATATTTTAGCGGACATGTCGGAACGTTTTGACACTTTTTTGGGACCATTGGCATTTATACAGCGATCAGTGCTATAAAAATGCACTGATTACTGTGTAAATGCCATTGGCAGTGAAGGGGTTAACCTGCAGGGGGCGCGCTAAGGGTTAACTATGTTCCCTGGGCGTGTTCTAACTGTATGGGGGACTGCCTATCTGGGGAAGGGAAGCGATCACAGCCTTCACGTAAAGGAAGGCTGTGATCACAGCCCTTCCCCCTCACACAGAGCGGAGGTCCGTGTTTACATACACGGACCTCCGCTCATTCGCTCCGGGGGGGCCATCGCGGGTGGCCGGCGGCAATCGCCGCACCCGCTCCCTGGCCCCCCCTGGACACAGTGAGCGCGCGGGCGCGCCTCCGGCGGCGCGCGCGCGCTCACTATACACGTTCCCGCAGCCGCCGTCGTATGACGGCGATTTGCGGGAACGAGCCACTTTGTCGCCGTCAGATGCCGATCGGCGGTCGGCAAGTGGTTAAATCAAAGTCAATGGCTTAGTATTTTGGACAGCTATTTTATCTAAGAGAAATTCCCAAAACATGGCCTGTTGGGGGTACTTGAAGACTGAAGTTGAGAACCACCAATGTAGATCACATTGCAATTTACACACACAGAGAAATGTTACTGATGAATAGATGTGGATTGTAGTTTGATAATAGATAAAGATTGTGGCTCGATGTCGCCCAAATTTTCAAAATTGGAAACAGGGGGCATACATCTGAGAAAGTTCCCCAGAGTAAAAGAAAAAAAGGGGGGGGGGGGGTTTAACGGTAACTGAAACTAAATTGGTGAACGGCTGGCGGCTAGCCGTAGACTGCCGCTGTTTCACCGAGCAAGGGCGTTTAGCGGCAGTATGCTGCCGCCGACGCCCT
>BLSH010415170.1:1725886-1740298 GCA_018402905.1 Glandirana rugosa | reverse complement strand
CATGGCAACCAAAAAGCGTCCCTTTACATCAAAAGTGTTTTTTGATCAGCTAGAAAACAGCGATCGTAAATTAGAATAATTTGCAGAATTGAGTGATACTGATTTTTGAGGAAATTTATCATCAGACACTGAAAGTGACGACAGCGACAATTCTACAAATTAGCAAATTTCAGTGTCTTTGATTTGATTACATTATTGAATACATTTCATTGCTATTATGTTATTATTTTTGATAATTATTTATAGTTATTTATTATATTATAATTTATGATTTAGTGTTTCAAACTTTATCATACCTGGGATGTCTACTAGACTCTTGTTTGGACAGATTTAAGTGAGTTATTCCTAAGAATTACAGGCCTACAATATAAAACGCCAAATTTCTATGCAAAACAATGTACCACTTTTAAACGCAAAAATCTGACATAATCATACCGCCAGGGAGGTTAATCCTGCCAAAAGTCCATTGAGCTCTCTGCCTCTGCTGCATTGTATTCAGGTAGCAGTATTATCAGTTCTCTCTGTAGACTAAAGAACAGCTAACTTGTATGTTCTTATCGTTGTCATTTATAGGTCATGAAGTGTGTTACTGGCAGGATCACCAGCAGAAAAAAAATCCTAAACAAAGAAACTTTTGGCAGCCGCCACATCTATAGAATGGTAAGCTTTAAAATGCATTTTTGCTTGCACAATTGGATGATGAAAGTCAGCAGAGCCTAGCCTCATTCACTAAGCTCTGTGGAGAATTCCCTTGCCAAGAGAACAATCTTTTTGGCTTTGGTAAATCAACCTCATAGTATGCAAGGGAAAATCACTCAAATCAGGACAAAGACAGAAATAAAAACTGAGATAGGTTCAAACCCCTCACCTACTTTACTAGAAAAATTGTTTTCATTTTTTGTCCACTTCCTGTTCTAACCCTTTCACATTAAATTTACAACTAAAGTACTTTTGGCCAAAGTTGGGCTTTAAATCCAGTTTGGTCCTCAGAAAGGTTATAGACTTGGCATCATATCAGTAAGAGATTACATTTTGGGGCTCTTTGTGTACACAGAACCCCTAGCTGCCTTGGATGCAAGGAAGTCATATTTGAATTCTTCATAAGCGCAGATAATCGTAGCTGGTGGTAGACTAAAATGTAAAGTTAGTGACTAGCTTGCCATTCATCTTAATAACCACCACTGGTGCCTTATTCGACCATTAGCAAAGTCCAAATGAAAGTCATGCTGGTATTGGTGCTGGCTGCTGACCATCTGCTCCTCATTTTTTAGAGAGCTCCAAAATCTGACCATTCTTCAAGTAAAGAACAACTTCTATTTACACCTAACTGCATGGTCATATGCATATTGAAGTATAGTAAAAATGCTTAAAAGAGATTATATTACAGCGGATCACTCACTGCAAAGTTTTTATTTTTTGCCAAGGTGGACATAGATCAAAGTATATGGCAAACTGAAACAGCTTGAGAATATTCTTCTTTTGAAAATGTTCTTTGCATATTCCAGGAAAAAATGAGCTCTACAACTGTCATGTCATCTTCAGATTTCACAAGTGAACTCAACATGCACACAATATGGATACGGCTGATCTTGTGAAATGTAACACATAAAACTCAGGCCTATGCAAACACATCTGTTTCAGCATGCTCTGCCTCCTGTACAACAGATGGAACAAATGAAAACAGTAGAAACTAAATATGTCACCTGAATTTTGTTCAGCTCAGTCTCCAAACACTGTAAGCAGCATACTTGTCAATATACAACAGTTTGGTCAATGGGTATTGTACCTAATACCAGCCATTCTTATCACATGTATATACAGCACCAATGCTCTGATGTTTTAGGCAATACATCTCTACAGTAATTGCACATTTGCCCATGGTTTGTCCATTTAAAGACCTTGCATGTGCTGTACAGAAAACCACATATTTATCTGCTAGACATGCACTTAGTTCCTAAGTCTTGTTGCGGGCTGACAATACACAGGATTATCGCGGAGTGGTGTCACCGCACAGATGGTGTCTACTTAATCTACTAAAAGCGGAAATTCATCCAAAAGGGGATGTTCCGCTTATTTACATCTCGCCCCCTCTTCTGCCACATTTGGCACTTATTTCTTTTTTTTCTCTGGTTCTGACAAGTACCTGCTCCCACTTCTGGTCAGATTGTCGTAGAGATCCGAGCGGAAGTCCGCCCCCCCTTTATCCCCCCGCAGGCTTCTGGGACTCATCACAGGTCCTGGAAGAGGCCCATTAGTTTCCCAAGGTTCCCTTAGTGCCGGTGTCTGGACCCAAAGCCGATTGAAGAATCAGCTTGGGTGAGGACAACACTGGATCCTTGGCTGATCCAGGCTGCTGACTTTTTAATTTTTTGGAGGGGAGACTGGAGCTCTTCTTTAAACACTCCTATGCTCTACAACAGCATTTCCAGCCTCTGTAATGTGGAGGAACCCTTGAAAGAAGAAAAATTACTTTATCTTCAGCTCAGGGTACATTGGCATGAGCATAGTTTAGTTGAGATATAATAATAATAAAAGAATATGAAATGTGGCTACATTCGCACAGTCATTTTGCCCTGGTGCATATGGTAGCGGCAGGAATCTATTGATTCATGCAGTTCTGTTTGACGCCTGTGAGTGGCTAGCTGCAGCCACCAAGCCTGTACACTTCAAGGATAGGTTGTCGGCAGCCACAGCTATTTGTGGCTGTTCACACAGCCAGCGATTATCTATGGTGATCACTGCTGGATGCACACTGTGCCAACAGGCATTAATTGCTGTGGCCGCCGACAACCTTTCATTGAAGTGTTAGGGCGGCCAGCCACAGCTAGCAGGAAATTAAAGTACTTGACACCCAGAGCTACTATTTATAACAAAATAATTTGCTAAAATTATTTCTTGTAAAAATATTTAAACAAAACAAATAATAATGTCCAGAAAAAGACATGCAGACAGTAAAAACTGTAGTGTAGTGTTCCCTTACATGGTAGTTAGTGAAAAATTGCCCCTTAACACTGGTGGTCAGAAAAGTGCTCCCTTATATTGGAGATCAATAAAAATGACCTCCTTGCTTTAGTGGTCAGTGGGAAAAAGATCACTTTACATTGGTGGTCATTGGGAAAAGGGCACCATTACATTGGAGGTCAGTGTGAAATTGCTCTTACATTTATGAACAGTGGGAAGAATACCTTCCTTATAGATGGCCTAAAAGACAATTGGTGTCACTGGTAACTTATCTCAGAAGCTCATCACTCAAGTACTTTGAGCAACCTCTGAAGAAACCCTAGGGTTCCATGAAACCTTGGCTACAATATAGAGACTCTTTGAGATGACAATAACACAGGACTTGTGCAGAAGACACAAGACTGAATTTCTGACATGATCAACAGGTAATTTTTTGGACTTATTAAATAGATATAACAACATGCTTCCAGTAGTATATTTAACAGACCAAAAGGAAGCAAACAAGAGAAGTTTATTATTAGGGTTTACATTCACTTTAACTGGTTCCTGCCTGCGCTATAGCCGAAAGTTGGCTACAGCGTGGCTCTTCAGTTCTGGGGTGTGCATCAGGCATGCTCTGTGACTGATGTATCCTTTGGACACAGCTGTTCACAGATCATGGTAAAGGACCTATCACAGCTGGTCACATGTAAACAGACTTGCTGGTTATCGGCATTTCTTTCCTTACTTGCTGTGTCTGTGTGAGGAAAGGAGAGCCGACAACTGGCAAGTCTGACAAGGCACAGTGAGTACATTGTTTACACTGATAATCAGTGCAGCCCCATCAGTGCCAATCAGCGTAGCTTATTAGTGCCCATCAGTGCAGCTTATTAGTGCCCATCAGTGCCTCCTCAGCAGGATTCTCCTCATACAGCCCAGAGCCTGCACTGTTCCCCCTCCCTTCTCCCTCACACAGATGGGAGAGGAGACAGCCAATCTTCTCCTCCTGCCCCTCTCCTCCTCAGTGTAGCTTATCAGTGCCCAACAATGGAGCCTATCAGTGCAGCTTATCATTGCCCATCAGTGCCCATTAGTGCATCCTGTTCACCAGTTCAGCTTCATCAGCGCACATCATTGAAGAAAAAGTACTTATTTTCAAAGTTTTATAACAGAAACTAAGAAAATTGTTTGTTTTTTTCAACATTTCTGGTCTTTTTTCACTTGTTTAGCAAAAAATAAAAAACCCAGTGGTTATTAAATACGACCAAAGGAAAGATCTATCTGTCTCAAAAGAAAATGCTAAAAATGTAATTTGGGTACAGTGCTGAATAACTGTGCAATTGTTATTCAAAGTGCAACAGCACTGAAAGTTAAAAATTGGCCTGGGCAGGAAGGGGTTGAAAGAGCCTGCTATTGAAGCAGTTAATAAAAAGCAAATATTGCACTTACCCTGGTAAACCCAGCAGATATTAGGGGCATTATTGACGTTTCATCTCGATCACTTTGTCTTCAATAGCAGGACATAAAAAGAGAAAAGCATTTGTTAAAAAGTGAGCATTATTTAACTAACACAAAGAAAATACACAAAAATAGTATAAATGTCTACTCTGAACTGGAATGTGATTTGATTAAGTGACTACTGTAAAAATAATAACATTTTTCAATAAACTTTGTGATAAATATTTAAATATAGTGTAATGTGAGTAATTAATGTAAAATTAACCACTTTAACCACTTCCCGCCCAAGGCCATGATATGACGTCCTGGACTTTGAGTGGAGATATCTGAATGATGTCTGATATCATTCAGATATCACTCTTTTCAGCCGGCGATTCCCTGCACTGTAAGAACAATCATAGCTGGCAGTTTTCCCCCTCCCGCCACCCCCCGGTGCTTCTACCGGCTCGTCCGTGCGATCGGTGAGCCAGAGAGGGAATCCGCCAGCGACTGAAGTTTATCATAGAGAATACAGAGGACCAGATGGTCTTCGGAAGTCTCTATGACCTTCGGCGGCTTAGGCATGACGTTATGACGTCACGTCCAGCCCGGCAGATGTAAACACTGCTGGGTACTTGGCTGGAAAGGCCAAGATAATTTTTTTTTTTTTATCTCAGTCCTGCCCTATAGACCCCACATCTCTCCATAAAGAGGACCTGTCATTCCCTATTCCTATGGCAAGGGATGTTTACATTGCTTGTAATAGGAATAAAAGTGATCAAAAAAAAAAAAATTAAAGGGAAAGTGTAAATAAATAAAAAAAAAATTAAAGTGCCCCCGTCCCCTTGCACGCAGGAGCGAACGCATACGTAAGTCGCGGCCACATATGTAAACGGCGTTCAAACCACACATGTGAGGTATCGCCGTAAACGTTAGAGCGAGAGCAACAATTCTATCCAAAGACCTCCTCTGTAACTCTAAACTGGTAACCTGTAAAAAATGTTAAATCGTCCCCTATGGAGATTTTTAAGTACTGAAGTTTGGCACCATTCTACGAGTGTGCGTGTTAAAGCATGATATGTTAGGTATCTATTTACTCGGGAAAATATTTCACATTATACAAAAAAAACTGGGCTAACTTTAGTGTTTTTTTTTTTTTTTAATTCATGAAATGTTTTTTCTCTAAAAAAAACATGTTTGAAAAATTGCTGCACAATTTTCTAGCAAAAAAATGATGATTTTTACATGTAGGAGAGGAGTGCCAGAATAGGCCCGGTATGGAAGTGCTTAAAAAAAGTCAGAGTTGGGGAAATCAGTTAGCCCTGGTCTGCCTTCTAAAGCAAAAAGGCCCAATTAACACCGCACTGCATGTGGTTACATGCTCTAAATGTGATAAAGCACTTTATGCCCTTTGGTGCACGGCAGAGCCTTACTTTTAGACGGCACCCTGACATGCCTTCATGCAAGTGAGCTATAGTGCAGCACAATGCACAGTGTGCTCTGTGTTGTGCTGCCAAAAAAATGCAACCTGCCCCAAATTGTCATGTGTTCAGGTGTGTTTCAATCCATTCATTTTTACAACACAGGACACTGCAGTGTGAATGGGTCCTAACTGATTATTTTGTGAAGAAAGTGTACCTTTACCTACATACATTTTTATCACCCTTTCCACACTGCTGCTGCTATAAATGGCACTCTGACCACTTCTGGACTCACAGGTGTCAAATCCCACACGGTGGTGGCTGTGAAAGAAGCTGTTCAGTGACTCTCTGTCCCCCATCTGCTTGGGCATAGTGCAGGGGAGGCATTAGAGGTCTATCTGTAATTAACACAATTCTAACAGACAGGGGGCTTGTAAGCCCTGTTGTAACAGCAATAAAGTTAACTAAAATCAGTAGTTAAAAAAAAATCTAATAAAGTGAATTAGAAAATAAAGACAATTTAAAGGCCCCCCTTCCCACGTACATATAAATAAAATAAAGAACATCTAGGACGCAGGGGGGTACATAAATACCAATTGTTGAACAAATATCAGGTATTACCATGCACACCAGCATGGGAATAATAATTCTGGGGCCGTTGTTTATGGTTAACTTTAAAATGAAGAGCTGCAAAAGTTTTTAACCCTTTTCACTGCCAGGCCTTGCACTCCACTTTTAAACTCAGCTGGCTGGACCATTTTTGCAATTTTCCCATTGCTTTTTTATTTTTCTCTTACAGCTTTCAGAGTTTGTAAAAGACCCCCAAACAATATATTTTATGAAAGAACATGACCAGTAGAATAAAAAGAAGGTGCTACTGATTTTTAAGACACCGTGATATTTGTACAAATGTTTACCAAAACAATATTTTGCTAAATATACACTAAAATCATTATTAGCAGATACAAACACAGCAAATTTTACAAAATATCTGCTAAATTCCTACTAAATATAAAAGCTTAACCTGCATTGAGTTAATAAACACATTTCTGTAAATTTTAAATTGTTTTTTTTTTTTTTTGCGAAATGGTGAAAATCAAACATATGCAAAAAGGTAAATAACCAAATCTCTCTAAAAATCTGGAGGGTTTCATTTGTCACTTACAGCTTGTAGAGTTTGTAAAAGACCCCCCAAACCATATATTTTCTGAAAGCACATGACCATTAGAATAAAAATAAGGTGATACTGATATTGAAAGTCTGTGACAGGTGCGCAAATGTTTATTAAAATGATATTTTCGCTTAAAATACATCAGATATCAACATAGAAAATTTTACAAAATTCCTGAAAATTGAAAGAATGCAAAAAGCGTATGCCCATGGAGGGCTGCAATCCCCGAATGGGGATGCAACTTATTAGCTACTAATCAGAGCTATAAGTTTGTTAAGCATTGTCAGCTGAACAATTCTGCTATACGTTCATGGTTCAAGTGACCATAAACTTATGGCAGAGGAGGAATGCAGGTCCGTACGGTGTATGGACCTGGCCAGCTGGAAGCAGCGTTGTACCTCCATACGCTGTACAGACCTGTCAGCGAAAGGGTTAACATGGCTGCACACAATTTTGAGGCTTGAGATACTGTATCTGGTGATTACTTATTTGACAAACGATCTCCTTTTTTTAAAAAAAAAGGAGGATAAATTGTGCTTGTGTACACTAAAATTAATTTTGCATGTATTTTTTACTGAAAATATGGATTCAATAAACATTTGCACAAATATCATGCAATTTAACCACTTGAGCTGCAGAGGATTTTACCCCCTTCATGACCAGGCCATTGTTTGCTATTCGGCACTGCACTATTTTAACTGGTGATTGTGCGGTCACACAACGCTGTACCCAAACAAAAATTTATATCACTTTTTTTCACAAAAATAGAGCTTTAATTTGGTGGTATTTAATCACCATTGGGTTTTCATTTTTTGCGATATAAACAAAAAAATTTGAACATTTTGAAAAAAAAAAATTCTTTTAAAACATTTTTTTTAAATCAGTTTTGACCAAAATGTATTCTGCTACATATTTTTGATAAAAAAATTCCAATAAGTGCTTACTGATTGATTTGCGTACTATGGTATATATATTAAATTTTTTTTAAAACTACTAATGGTAGCAATCAGCAACTTATAATGGGACTACGATACTGGTAGTGGTCAATCTGACATTAACTGATGTTGGGGTGAACTGACCAACTGCCACTGACATTAATACAGTGATCAGTGCTAATACTATACACTGTCACTGTACTAGTGGCACTGGCTGGAAAGGGGTTAACATCTAGGGTGATCAAGGGGTTAAATGTGTGCCTAACTATGTGTAATGTGTGCTGCTTTTCATTAATGATCTCTCAGTTTCTGACAGGGGAAAGATTGTTTACCAACACAGAGCTCTGGGCTGTGATTGCCCACAGCTGATCAGCAGGTCCCAGCCATGAATCATTGGCCTGGGACTTGCTGACAGGTTCTCACTGTGTAAACCAGAAAGTAGGCAGCGTTATACAGGTACATTGCTTTGCCTACAGCTGATGCTCACCCATAGTGCATTGCGTGCGGGTGGCCAGTGGTTAAAAATGTGCAACTACCATCCTTTCATTCTACAGGTCAGCTGATTTCAGAAAATGTATATTAAGGGGTTTAGGTAAAGTTCAAGTAAAAAATGCGCATTTTGGCATGTATGTGAATCGTGAAAAATTGGTCTAGTAGCATAAGGTTTAAGCTGACATTTTATATACCTTTATTATAGTTATTCATTCAAAATCTTTGTGTCAAATAAACTAATGTTTTGCAATATTATTTTGCAAACCATTCTGGGCTTTCTACAGAGACAGCATAGCAATAACATTTTTCTTTAAAGCGGTAGTGAAGTTCATCTTTGTCCTACTGGAAAGCTTATGAAAAGTCTTACCTGTAGGTGCCTTTCAATGGGTCTAAACTTGCACCATTTAACAGATATGATCATCAGCTCCAGCCAATGACATCACTGGCACATGTACAGTACTCTCTGTATTCCCAGATCACTGAGCGTGCCAAGAATGCAGAGAACACCGTACCATGATGGAGACTCCAGTGTGCATGCGTGTGGCCAGGACATTGGAATGGCCGGAGAACATGAACCCGGAAGGAAAAAAGGGTGAATCGGTGAAAGCTCAGCACTGGAGAGCTCTGCTTCAAAGGTAAGTTTGTCATATGGTGCTAGTATGTGGTGCATACTAGAACATTATGGCATTAACCAGCAGGAGACCATATATTTTTTTTTTGTACACTTTACTACCACTTGAAGACTGTCTGTTCTAAACGAAATTCCATAGGAATCCTGCAAACAGGGAGGGGTGAGCCATTCAGAAGGTCTGCCTGGTAAACATGTGAAAAGCAGACTAGAGCTCCACCTGTTGGTTGGTAGAGAAAAAAAAGAAGCTTTTTTGGTCCTGTCCCAAAGGCAAGAAAAAAGTTACAAAAACACCATACACTCCCTTCAAATATACAGTAAGTGGACACATTTTGTTACAGAGAGTTGCTACAGTTAAGCTGTAGACAGGCAATGTTCAGATTTGAACTGATAAATATTAATACAACATGGTATACGCTCTCTGATTCCTATTGTATTAAAGTGTATTGTAGTCGTACTGTCTACCCTCAAGTGACATGTGCAGAACAAAAACATTTGTTTTGTTTCGTTATTTAAATAATTTTGTTAAGTTACATTTGTTTAATTCTTTTCGGAATTAATTTTGTTTACTCATTTTTGAATTTGAGTCACATTTTCTGAATTTGGTTGAATTTAATTAAATTTGACCGAATTCGTAAAATTTGAATCAGCATTTGAATTCAAATTTGTTCTATTCGAATTTGGAAAGATGGAGGGTTATATTCTATTTTATTCTATTGTGTTTTCTATTCTCGTATTTTCTATTCTATTTATTGTATGTGAATTAGAATTTCAGAAGATGGTTATATTCTTTCTCTTTGATTTTCTATTTTATTATTTTATGTTCCATTCCTTTATTATCTTTTCTATTTTATTCTATTCCTTTATTTTTATCCTATTTTATTCAATTCTTGTTTTAAAATTAGATTTCAAATTTGATTCAAATTTCGTTTTATTTTGGATTTGTTTCAATTTGTTATTGCAATTCTGAAATTGGGATACTTCCAAATTTTCGGATAACGAAAATTTCTAGTATACTGCTGAAGCTTGTCAGCAAACACGTTACGTATAACATGTTAGCTATTGTAACAGCTAACATGTTATACGTAATTCTTACAAATGTTTACTGAAAGTGATTTATGTAAAACAACTATTCTCATAGGCTTAATGTCCCTTTAAAATAGCATTAATACTGAAGCTTACCTTCTAACTACAGCAATTATTACAGCGTTTTCTGAGGGTTTGGTTGCTCTGATGGACCTTAAATGTCAGAATAAGAAACAAGGTAAGGAAAGATAAAATACATAAATACATCACATATAAAATGATCACAAAGAGCTGACTAATAGTTCTTGATGACAATTTACTACATTTCAAAAACATACCAGATTAGGAAAAATACCTTGTTCTGTGTGGAGCAAACTCTGGTTTCCACATTACCATAAAACTTTTGGTAGACAATATCCCTAAAGAATATCTTAACCCAACATTTCATATTCCTCATATGTGCTTGTTGTACCATGTACTTGTATGAGAAAGTATCCTGTTCTCTTTGTATTGTTTCCTTTATATGAGAGCATAGCATGGTCAGTTTTCTGGCTGTGCTGAGAACTCAGCCTGCTCTTCTCCAATGATCAGACATGACATGTCCCTCCCGCAAAGCCTTTCACTGGGAAAATCAGCGTGTTGCTGTTTCTCCTCCCCTAGCTCTCTGAGCACATTTTAATAGTTATGTAGCCTAAACATTTTTTATACCTTAACCACTTCAGCCCCGGAAAGTTTTACCCCCTTCCTGACCAGAGCAGTTTTTGAGATTCGGCACTGTGTCGCTTTAACTGACAATTGCACGGTCGTGCGACGTTGTACCCAAACAAAATTTGCGTCCTTTTTTCCCCACAAATAGAGATTTCTTTTGGTCGTATTTGATCTCCTCTGCGTCATTTCTGATCGCCACTATAAACAAAAAAAGAGCGACAATTTTGCAAAAAGAAAAAAAACTGTTTTTCTTATTATTTGTTAAAATACAAATCCAAAAAAAAAAATATAAAAAAAAATTTTTTTTCATCGGTTTTGGCCGATTTATATTCTTCCTCATATTTGTGATAAAAAAAAAAATCGCAATCTGCGTTTATTGATTGGGTTGCGCAAAAGTGGCCGCGTGTACGGATGGTGAGAATTTATTTCTGGGGTTTTTATTTTTTAAAAATTTTTACTAGTAATGGCGGCGATCTGTGATTTTTAGCGGTACTGCGATATTGCGGCGGACATGTTGGACATTTTTGACACTTTTTTGGGACCAATGACATGTATTCAGCGATCAGAAATTTAAATGTCCACTGATTACTGTATAAATGTCATTGGCAGTGAAGGGGTTAACATGGGGGGGAGCTAGGGGTTAACTGTGTTCCCTGGGTGTGTTCTTACTGTGGGGCGGCTTGGCTAACATGGGCATAGGAGATCTAACTGATCCCAGTGACAGGGATCAGTAGATCACCTATGCCTGCACTGACAGGGCGGGGGAACCGGCATGTTTACATCGGTGGTTCCCCGCTCTTTGGCTGTGGCCGCTCATCACAGCTCGCCGGCGCCCCCTAGCGGCCACCCCCAGATCGCCGCCTTTTTACGGCGGTTCGTGCCCGGCGTCCACACTGCCGCAGTAAATATACTGCGTACGGTGTGGAACCGATTAATGCACTCTTTGCATTAGGGTAAAAATATTTAGGCATCAGTACCCCCCTCCCCCCCTTTTTACTTACCTGAACCCTGTTTTGATCCAGTGCTGTATCCGTCTGCAGCTCTTATCTACCTTCACTTCCTGACCTCACAGGCTTTGCCAGTGACAAGGGAGCGGGGGGTGGTAACAAGACAGCGAGTCTTGGGAACGAGCCTACATAAGTGCCCCTATAAAATGTGGCTTTCTATGGATGGGGGTCACTCACCTGAAAAGAGGAGCCAGGAGCGCCGGTGGGGGACCCAAGAAGAGGAGGTTCGGGGCTGCAGTGTGCAATTCCATTGCGCAGAGCAGATAAGTATAAACTAGGAATGCACAAATACCATTTTTTTAAGGCGAGTACGAGTACTGATACTTTTCTTTAAGTACTCGGGGATACCAATTAACGATACCTATTGTTTAATTACATTTTTTATTTATTTATTTATTTTAAAACTGTACCTTAAACTTTTTTTTGATCAACTTTGTTGCTATTATAAGGGATGAACAACATCCCGTGTAAAAGCATGGGCCGTGAAAGGTCCTCTTTATGGAGAGATCTGGGGTCTATTAGACCCCAAATCTCTCCTCTGGCCTCCAATGCAGCGAAGTAAAAAGGGAGAGATGTTATAGGCACAATGGTTTGTTCACTATACCTAATCTGCTATGAACAATGTTCATGAAAGTATAATATGTGAGTCAGTAATAAGTCCAAGTAGATCCAACACTAGGGCAAGCTTCTTGTAAAGCTGTAGCAGACTCTAAATACATGAAGGACAAAAACAAAATGAGAGAAGCGCCTCTAAGTGCAGCAGAACATGTAAATGCTTTAATTACCCCAATAGAGGCCTACTCACAATTTAACAGTTAAAACAGGCACATCATGTAGTGTAGGTCCAGAACGCCAGGTGAACTGGGTCACGGGAGCTGCTAGTGCCGCCAGATGTCAGATGAAAGATGCCCTAGGACACCTATCCCTACACGCGGCGATGGGGTCTCCTCTCCAGCTCCTTCCTCTTCATGGTCAGATGACCTAGTGTCTGCCCCACGGGCAGGGATGCAATGAATTGAATGGGTGGCCGGCTGGCCGCAGGGAGAAGCAGCCCAGCCACCGCAGCTGCCTGAGATATGCGGGTGATGGGTGTCACCCGCACCCCCTAGCAATGCCACTGTCCGCTCCCAAGGTGATGACACTTCCAGTATCGGTCTCAGAGCATTTTCACGAGTACCGATACTCACGAAAATGCTTAGTATCGACACCGATGTCGGTGCAACCTTTGTGTAAACCTGTTTCTTCTTTTTTTAAAATGCATTTACAATCACTTTATTGTAATAAAGGGAAAAATGTATTTAGAATGTTTTTTATATGTATACACACATGTTTTGTATTTTATTACTATTTTAATCTGAATGGGTTGTTTTACAAGATAAGGGATCACATATAGTTTAAATTACCATACTTCAAAAAAAATGGTAAACCAAAGATAATCCAAGTCTTCAAGAGGTTTGACACTGTGGTAAATTCCCTTGACATGTTGTGTAGGCTTCCCCATACTCAGCCTATAAGGAACCACAAAGCAAAACTTGGCCTTTCTAATCCATTCTCAGCTCATCAAAGGCCTAAGAAACCTTTGTGTTATCTAAACAGCAAGTTCCTCCAAAATACATTTCTCATCTCATTGTTTCCAATATTCCAATAGGAGCCATGTAGCCATTTCATGGTCACTTTCATTCAGTTTTTTGAGGCTGAATTTAAATAAAAAGAATAGAAAGGTTGGGGGGATTTTCATCTTTTTTTTTTACAACTAAACAACATTTTGGAAAATTATCATCATTTTAAATATACTGTGGTTTTGAATAAAAAAGAACAAAAAAAAAGTGAATACAAGAATGGCACTACTGGAAGAAAATACTCCCAAGTATACAAGAACAATTCTGAGAGCTGACTACATAAACCCCATGCTGGTTTCAGGCAGCGACATCAGAGAAGCTTACTTCTTTCAGCTTCACATTTTAGAACTAGCATGACTAAACGCATAGCCTTTGCACATTTACAAAGGACAACTAAAAGCAAAACTTTTTCTTTAAAATTTTGGATATAGCGGAGATGGGTTAGAATACTAGTCAGTTTTCATTGCTCTTTGTGCCCCGTTAGACCCCATGCAAACTTAGATTTTCTGCAGATTTTTGTCTTCAGATTTACCAAAACCAAGTAGTGCAAGGGCCTGCCTGATTGTATACAAATTAAAACTGCTAAGGTTTGACCTCATATTATATGGTTTTGGTAAATCTGAAGGAAAAAATCTGCAGAAAATCTAATAGTGTGTATGGGGTCTTAGGGAGATTCACCCTCTCCCAATTTTCCTGTTTACCATTAGCATTGAAAGTGAAAGTAAAAGAAAATCCCATATTTTCGGTTGTCTTCAGGAAGGTAATAGAGGGTAAATCTTCCAATGGGGACACTAGTTCTGGTGACATGGGGGTCCCCAAGGGATTCTCTTAAGTTGCAGGGATTTCCTCTCACTTCCTATTTTGGTTATGGGACAGGAAGTGAAGAGAAATCTCCCCAATGGGACACATATGGCAAAAAATAAATTGACAGTGCTTTTGACCCTTTTTTACTCTAAAAGTGTTGCCTGTAGTTTTGCTTAAACTTAAAGAGAGAAGTTTGGCTTTTTTTTTTTTTTTTTTTTTTTTTT
>BLSH010415170.1:1702230-1713288 GCA_018402905.1 Glandirana rugosa | reverse complement strand
TCCTGGCATTTCCGCCGTGGTGCGCGCTTCCGTGCGCGTTCGCGCGCTCCCGTGCGCGCCCGTGCGCGCGCACGCGCCGGAAAAGGCGCCAAATTTGCCTATTTAAACTGGGAGATTTCTGAGAGCAAGTGCTGCTCGCTCTACAGCGTTCCCGACCTGTACGCCTCAGCTCCGGATACCTGTTCCCGTGTTTGTTCTGCCTCCTGTTGACCCGGCTTGTCCTGACCTGCTGTTTGCTACCTGCACCGACCCCGGCTACCCACGACCATCCGATTGTCTGCTCCTTTGTACCTCTGCTGCCCGCCCGTTAACGAACCTTGCTTGGACTCTGACTACCCGTTTGCCTGATCCTCTTGTACCTTCCTGCCTGCCTGTTGCCAACCCAGCCTGTACGACCATCCGTCTACTTGCACGCCTTCTGGAGCCTCACTACACCATCGGTGACCCTCCAGCCCTCGTGCCATCCCGCACTCTTGGGCCTCTGTCCCCACTACCAGGGGTCCTTGAATCGGGTGCGCAAGAGCGGTTGTTCCCTGCACAAGACAGACTCCACCGTCAGGTACGTGACACCCTAGCTATTGACAATACATCTAACCTATATAGTAATGATCAATAGGTTTATACATATATATATATATATATACAGATTTACATACATATCTCAACATATTCATCATTCTAATTCACCTTTTCTGGACCTAATAGTCTGAGTTATTGATTGTATTTGGGTTTGATCATCTATAAGGGTGTTGTCTGTCCTTCTCTCCCCCACGGGCCACTCAGGACCCTACAGCAGGGAACGCAGCATTATCCCTTACCACGTGTCATGGAATATACACAGATGTTTTAAGGTACCATTTCTGTTTTATCACATACTTGGATCACTGCTTCCCTATTTCATTGAGCTCTTATCTTTTTGATCATGATTGTACGGAATTATGCTGTTTATGTTACTAATTGTAGTATTTTGTTTAATTATAGCTCTGATGTTGTTTTATGTCATATGTGAAATAAAAGAATGGTCAAAGATCTTGGTCCTGAGAAAGCGGTGTCCCTGCAAAACGCGTCAACCTCACCTATTCTGTATTTGAGATACCTCCAGTAGATTAATCTAGGAAGGTTCTCCAGACATTTGTGCCTAAGTATACGCATGTGAAAATTTTTTTTTAATATATGTCTTTACCTGTTTGTCTTTTTGATATTTAAATAAAATTTGACTTTTAATAAAATATAGGTGTTATTACTTTTGGGGGTGTTTACAAAGTCTCGTCCTAATATAATTTCCATATTGAATTTTAAAATAGGGATGATACTTCCTTAAGTAGTATATAAATTATAGAGGGGTCACCAGTCCATTTGCTCATATTGTCTGAATGGTGCCTATGCTGAGCAAGTGACCTCGGGTGTTCAGTAAGCAGCAGGGCAGCCACTCCACATGGGACCTGGAAGCTAGTGGAGATTACTGTAGTAGCGCTGCCCTCTACAGTGATTTTCAGGTTCCACACGGATCCCACAGGTATGGCACATACATACTCACTTTGGTCCAGCCTATGTAAAATTGCATTACCTAAACTTCAGCCTTCTAAACCCAGTAATATGAAAATAGTTCATCAGTCCCCCCCCCAAGCTTATAAATCTTCTTTACATTAAAATACTGCTACTATATACTTTTTTTGCTGAACTGTATACCATGGTCACGTGATAAACTGCAGGGTCTGCCTAAGTGCTGTGTGTTCAGGTAGGAGGAGATTTCCACTACAGCCTGTGTCCTCATGCTGTTATGGGAGGCAGACCATCCATCAATCAAGATGTGACATCCCATCCACTGTGTTCTTTTTTAGTTACTGGGCATGGAGGAGGAGGGAGGGACTGGGCTGTCATTCAGGATCTGTATACATGCCTACATGTGTGATGTCAATAGCATGTGACCTGAAAAGCTCAGCTCAACAAGGAAATATTCTCTCCGGCAATAGAGACCAAACTGAGCATGTGCAGCCTTACTACATTGACTGTGTATTATCTGGCCTTGCCAAGAGAGACCCTGCAGGCGGGGGAGGATCTGTGCATATAGGATAAAACAGTATTTGTACACAATATAGAGGATTTACCCCTTAAGTTTCACAGTGAGTATAACAAGCATGCTATTCTGCATATACAGACAGATTTTACTGTTGTGGGTTTAGTAACACTTTAAACTCTGACTTGCATCTGTTGCTAGAGACTAGGTACCTGCAAGCAAGAGATATCTGCAACTGAGAGGAAACCTTCTTTCACCAGAGAAAAAAAACGATGGAAGGAAAGCAAACTCTGCACGACAAAGTAAATGTGGAACAAAGCCTAACAGTGGCAGACATTATCACATTATCACAGCTGGCTCATGTGTGAACTCAGCTGGCAGGTCAGAAGTGTTACAGTTTCCAACTTCTAGGAAAGACAGTAATCCCTACTGCAAAGAATATTGTCAAAAGCAAAACTACGTGTCTTGCTGTGCACTGAGCAAAAAAAAGCAACTCATCAGTATATTGCTCAGTGTAGGGTTAAGGAGAGCCAGAAAGATTTTAGCATAGCCCACTGCTGGGGCCTGTAACTGTCTAGAAAGTAATAGTAAATCTGTATCCTTAATCTTGACACAACTGTAGTTAAAATAAATATATTCAGTATTTGGTAGTATTAAGAAAGTATAAAGCTTTCTTTATACACTCATTTAAAGTGAACCTGTATAAATGATGAACAATGTAAACTGAGACCAAAGTCTGCACTTTTCTTAACCATGATTCCTGGGTGCCCTTACCTGCATCCAGAGACCCTGAAAATCTTATGGCAATACCGACTTTCTGAAAGTCAGTATTTGGTAAGTACGCTCCTCCTCCATGTGACAGCTCTCAGGCCTGGTGATTGGCTGCTCAATACTCAATACAAGGCTCTGAAAAGTGTGAGGTAGGGGGCATGCAGATCCTGGACTGGGAATGCATTTTAAAGTCCAGGAACATTAGTGCAGGTGCAATATAGATCTATCTGCATAGGCGTGCGCACATAGGGGGGCAGGTGTGCCTGGGCACACCCTAATCACCCTGTACTGTGCAGATTTCCCCCGCTGCCCGGCTGCAGAGAAAGGGACTGGGGAATCTCTGTCCTCAGTCTCTTTCTCTGTCTCAAAAGTGAGGCATCAGGGGTCTGTTTAGACTCCTGATATTTCACCACAGCCCCCCAGCAGGGCTCCTAAAAGAATTGTAAAAAAATAATAAAATATAACATTGTAAAAAAAAATAATACAAAAAAAACAAAAATTGTTAAAAAAAAAATAAAGAAAATAAAATAAAAATAAACTACTGACACAATCTCTGCCCTATTGACACCATCCTCTGCCCTTCTGACACACATACACTCATGTTTGATTGCGCTTTTGTGGTGCAAACCCTAATGCAATAGGCTGCGCACACCTATGTCTATCTGTATTTTTACCTAGTTATCTACTTCTCAAGCTTTATCAAAAATGAAAATCCCCCCCAAACACACACAATCGGATATTTACTTTTTCTTGGTGGAGGGGGGGAGGGAGTAGATAATTTTCAAGTGGATCCTGTAACTGCACTTCCGAATTTTTCACCTGGACAAGAATGACAACCCCCCCAACCAAAGCCTCCTGGGATAAGGACATTATGCACCTCAGGAGGCTTCTGGTCAAAGTACCTGGCACTGCCCGTATGCAGTCAGTGCCACGCTGCACTGAAAGAACCCAGAAAAGACAGCTGGCCTCTTGATGAAATCAGAAGAGAAGATGGCAGTGTGGGGCCCAGAATGCTGAGACGGAGCGGCAACTGACTCTAGACAATGCTAAATTTGCTGGGCTGCTGAGTATGGTTTTTAAACATAAGTTTCATTTCATAAGTTCACACCATTGTGACTTGTCCTGCAATTTTTTTTTTTTTTTTTTATCACATGCCTGACAAAGGGGTCCTGAAATGTTGCACTTGTTCTTTTGTGATGTGATCTCTCTGCAATAAAAGCTTTGGTCTGCATTTGAAGATCCATGGCGTGCTGGTAAATATATGCATTGATTTGTCATGCGATGTGACAGTTCCAAGTCGCATGACAAGTCGCACCCCATTGTCGGCAATGGAGCTGTTCATATTGCCTCAACTAATGTCGCAGCGATTATGAAAAAGGATCCTGCACTACTTTTTACCGATTTCAATGCCACTTGCACAGACTTCTGTTAAAATCAAGTTGCAAATTGCACTGAAGTAACGCGATTTCAAAGGCGCACCGGTGTGAACTAGAACTAATTCAGCTGTCAATATAAAAGAGTGAAGACAATTAGGCCTCATACACACAGGATGGTTTTTGGCTGTTTTACAGCAGCTGTTTTTGGCTTCAGACGTTTTTTTCTACAGTCAATAAACTCTCCATCATGTTCTCATATGTGTCAATGCACACATAGGCTGTTATCAACTGCTTTGGGCAGTGACATTTTTGAGCTCTAAAAAACACCAAGACCAGAGTGTTCTGAGAGACATTTTTCAGCTATAAAAATGCTCAAACGCTTAAAAACGCGGCCCAACTTTTTGGAGGTTTTAGATCAATTGAGGGGAAAAAAAACGCTGGCCCTTTAAAAACGCAAAAAAATGTGCAAAAACCCCGGTAATATAACGCTAATAAAAGCTGAAAAAAAATCACTGATAAGCTACTGGCATGTTTAGGACTTTTTTTAACGTCTTGTGTGCATGAGGCCTCATTCACACCTCAGCGTTTTGTAGCTTGAAGGCTGAAGTTGCAAAACGCTGGAGGGGAAAAAAATCAATGATTCTCCATGGAGATGATTCACATCTCTACTCAAAAACGCCTGAAGCCAAAAGCCTGAAAACGCCTGAAGCTCAAACAAGTGATGGAAGCAGATTTTGGCATTTTTCTGCTTTTTACATTGGTGACCTTTTGACCTGTACAAAATCGCAGCAAAAGTCACGCTAAAAATCGCTGCAAATTCACGGTAAAATCGTACGACTTTCTGCCTGTACACAACACGCTCAGATGTGAATGGGGCCTTAAAGTTCATCTACAATTTTAATAGGGAATTTTATATCAGTAGTTATCAACCTCAGTCCCCAAGTACCTCGCAACAGGTCATGTTTTGGGAACTTCCCTTAGATAAAATAGCTCTTAACAATACCATGTCATCGATATTGATTTAAAACAGCTGTGCAAAGTAAAGGAAGACTTGAAAACATGGCCCGTGGGGGTACTTGAGGACTGAGGTTTAGAACCACTGTTTTATATCATATAGTGCAGTTTAATCTATGTAAGCTATATAAGCTATGACAAATGTGTTAAATGCCGTAACTATTGGCATATTAAGCTGTGTGACTATCATTTTGAGTACTGATTAGCCCTTAGGCTTCATGCACACAGGAAGTTAAAAAAAACGTCCTAAAAACGTCAGTAGCTTATCAGTGATTTTTTCAGCTTTTACCAGCACTATATTACCGCCGTTTTTACACATTTTTAAAGGGCCAGATTTTTTTTTTTCCAATTGACCTAAAACGTCCAAAAACGTTGGGGATCTGCATTTGGCCGAATTTTTGAGCATTTGACCATTTTTTCAGCTGAAAAACTTTTCTCAGAACCCTCTGGTCTTGGGTTTTTTCTTAAAGCTCAAAAACGTCACTGCTAAAAACAGTTGATAACAGCCTATGTGTGCATGAACACATAGGATAACATGATGGAGAGTTTATTGACTGTAGAAAAAAATGTCTGCAGCTAAAAACAGCTGCTATAAAACAGTCAAAAAACGTCCTGTGTGCATGAGGCCTTACAGCTGGTTCACACAGGGGCGATCCGACCTGCGGGGCGACTTTGCTAGGCGATTCAAAGGCAACTTCAGCAAGACTTTGGGCAACTTATAGCGCGACTTGAGGCGACTTACAACAAGAGTTCATGCCAGGCGACCTTGCTGTGGCCAATCAGAGAAGGGAGGGAGGGGGTTGCCCTAAAATAAATTCTATTCTTTTCACTGTGAAGTCGCTTCTGTTCAGATGGGGGATCCGACTTGGAAGCGACTTCCATTGATTTCTATGGGCACAAGTCGGATAGAAATCGCCTCAAAGTAGTACAGGAACCTTTTCTGAAGTCGGAGCGACTTCAGTAGTGTACATTTAGACCGCTCACATTCACTTCTATGGGATTTCACTTGGCAAGCGACTTGGGGGCGACTTGGAGTCGCCTTCTAAGTCGCTGTAGTGTGAAACGGCTCTTAAAGTGGAAGTAAAGTCTTTACTTTACTATGCCTATAAGGCTTACCTGTAGGTACTGTGAATATCTCCTAAACTTGCACAGTTTAGGAGATGTTCAGAGTGAATGCAGGCGATGACGTCATCGGCACAGAGCCTGTGCAGTAAACGGGTGACCTCATTGCAGCTCCGGCCAATCACAGCGCCGGAGCCCGAAACCCGGAAGAAACACAAGGAAGATGTCAGCTGTCTCAGTGGTGTGCGGGCACCGCTAGAGGGCATCTTTCTAAGGTAAATATTTCATAATGAGCTGGTATGCGATGCATACCAGCTCATTATGCCTTTGTCACAGGCTACTTTAACACTGGGGCAGGTGGACGATAGCCGCAAAGTGCTGATAGTTTCAGCGACGATTCTCCGCTGTTATAGCGGCGCTATGGGGCCGCTATGGAGGCGGGAGCGCGGAGCTTCTAAACCCCCACAAGGGGTTAAAAGTGCCGGCGTGCTGTGCTTCCGAGGTGGTGTGCAGCCGCTTCGGAAGCGTTTGCCATTGATTTCAATGGCAGGGCCATCCCGAAGATGCTGCTTGCAGGACTTTTTATAACGTCCTGCAAGCATACCGCCCCAGTGTGAAAGCACTCAGGCTTTCCCACTGGGGTGGATGGGGGGTGTTCTTCAGGCGCTATAAGGGTGCTATTTATAGCCCCAAAGCACCTGAAAAACGCCCCATTGTGAAAGTAGCCTCACAGGTTTTTTTTTTATTTTGTTTTTTTTCCCAGGGTTTATAAAATAAGGAAATAGGGGTTAGTATGTCAAATAACAATGGATATAACTCAGTGAATTGAGCCTATTGACATATTCAAGGCTTGACTGTACTACAGTTAGGAAATGACCTCTACAACTACCTGAAAAGAGATACAATCTTATAGCAAATAATAATGAAATACACAATGTTGCTGAAACAATGGATTCTGTTAGACATTACATACCTGCATAGAGCTTCTGCATCAAAACATCGTGTCTGTCTATGATCGATAATGATAATTTCATGATGTTTATCTAAAAAGCTTTCCAAAGCAGATTCTGGTGTCTTTGCAATGTTAGACTTAAAGCCCGCTTTCTCACACGCACAACAGAATCCATTACTCTGGCTATCTTCTTTGGCAAATACTAAAAGTACCTAAATAATAGAAATGAAACAAGAAAAGGAGAAAATATAAATTTTTGATATTTCTGAAGTTTTATGAAGGTTGAATAAAAAACACACATATTGTTGACTTTAATGTAATTTCAAAGTATACCACTAGATAATGGTCTTGTCTTTATGTTTGTCATCCACATATATGTACTAAAAATACATACATTTTAAGTGTGTACACAATAAATGACTTAAAAATTCATGAAATGATAAGAAAAAGTGTGGTCTCACAAATGAGACCTAAATCTGGCCATAGATTTCGGGCCAGGTGGTTGATTGTTAGTAAAAGATCAGGAAAAACATTGTGACTGTGCAATCTAGTTAGTGATAAACGATATCTTACAGCATCAGGGCAGGGGCCCATTCACAATACTGTGCTGCAGTAACACATTACATACATTGTTGGGCTGTGGTCCCATTCTCAGTACACGTGTGTTGCAGCCCACTGTATTGCGGCGCACTGCAGTAGCAAAAATGCTGCAGGAGTGATTTTTGACGAACTGTTGTGTGTTAAACAAACCACAAAGAGCTGAGATTTTGTGAATGGGCCCCAAGACTTGAAGAAGCTGCTAAGGGATGGGGACCAAAGGAGCAGTCACATTTATACTATTTTACCAAAGTATTGGGACGCCAGCGTTTACACACTCCTGAACTTTAATGGCATCCCAGTCTTAGTATATAGGGTTCAATATTGAGTTGGCCCACCCTTTGCAGCTATAACAGCTTCACCTCTTCTGGGAAGGCTGTCCACGAGGTTTAGGAGTGTCTATGGGAATGTTTGACCATTCTTCCAGATGTGCATTTTTGAGGTCAGGCACTGATGTTGAACAAGAAGGCCTGACTCAGTCTCTGCTCTAATTCATCCCAAAGGTGTTCTATCGGGTTGAGGTCAGGACTCTGTGCAGGCCAGTCAAGTTCCTTCACCCCAAACTCGCTCACCCATGTCTTTATGGACCTTGCTTTGTTCACTGGTCCAAATCTTTATGAGGAGGGGGGATTATGGTGTGGGGTTGTTTTTCAGGGGTTGGGCTTGGCCCCTTAGTTTCAGTGAAGGGAACTCTTAAGGCATCAGCATACCAAGACATTTTGGACAATTTCATGCTCCCAACTTTGTGGGAACAGTTTGGGGATGGCCCCTTCCTGTTCCAACATGACTGTGCACCAATGCACAAAGCAAGGTCTATAAAGACATGGATGAGTGAGTTTGGGGTGGACGAACTTGACTGGCCTGCACAGAGTCCTGACCTCAACCCAACAGAACAGATCAATTAGAGCGGAGACTGCAAGCCAGGCCTTCTCCTCCAACATCAGTGCCTAATCTCACTAATGTGCTTCTGGAAGAATGGTCAAACATTCCCATAGACACTCCTAAACCTTGTGGGCAGCCTTCCCAGAAGAGTTGAAGCTGTTGTAGCTGCAAAGGGTAGGCCAACTCAATATTGAACCCTATGGGATTCCATTTAAGTTAATGTGCGTGTAAAGGCAGGTGTCCCAATACTTTTGGTAATATAGCGTATGTTTAATGCTGAACTCTGACCGTCCTCTACCCTTGTCCATTCACAAAATGGCTTATATTCTTATCACAGAATACAAAGTGGCTTGTGAATGGATTAGGGGAGATTGCGACATTTATCCACCCCTCCTCTCCCCTCGTCCATCCACAAAACACCTTGTATTCTGTGAGAAGAGAGAGGGAGGTGGAGAGTGAGTGACCCACTATCCTTCATTGTACTAGAGCCACAATTGTCAGTTTTTTCTTTTACTTTGTTTTTATTAAAAAAGAACAGAAGAGTATCACACATATACAGTTCTAATTGAGGGCATAATATGCCTATGCAAATGGCCAACCCTCAGTACAGAAAGAAATAACATAAATATCAACAATGTGGGTTATCTCCACATTTTACAAATGGTACAAGAATCACCAAGTGGTGGAAGGATAGTCCCTGATGCAGTAATACCAAAAAACTAAGAATGGTAGAACTAAGATGCAATCCAAGCAATATCACAAAATGGCCTATAAATGAATGGTCAACATGAGGCGAGGTAGCGCCTACTCGGTATAGGAAAAACGCCTGTATGATGGAGAGAACATGCGAGGGGTTAGATTGTGGAAAAAGAGAAAAGAATGGCGTATTAGAAGGATAGAGAGGAATCAGGGAGAACTGAAAAGAGCAGGGTAGGGTAGAAATCTGAGGGGATAGGGCGGGTGCCCCAGAGGCTCAAGCATACAGTATCTCACAAAAGTAAGTACACCCCTCACATTTTTGTAAATATTTTATTCTATCTTTTCATGTGACAACACTGAAGAAATGACACTTTGCTACAATGTAAAGTAGTGAGTGTACAGCTTGTATAACAGTGTAAATTTGCTGTCCCCTCAAAATAACTCGAAGCACAGCCATTATTGTCTAAACCGCTGGCAACAAAAGTGAGTACGCCCTAAGTGAAAATGTCCAAATTGGGCCCAAAGTGTCAATATTTTGTGTGGTCACCATTATTTTCCAGCACTGCCTTAACCCTCTTGGGCATGGAGTTCACCAGAGCTTCACAGGTTGCCACTGGAGTCCTCATCCACTCCTCCATGACGACATCACGGAGCTGGTGATTGTTAGAGACCTTGCGCTCCTCCACCTTCCATTTGAGGATGCCCCACAGATGCTCAAATAGGGTTTAGGTCTGGAGACATGCTTGGCCAGTCCATCACCTTTACCCTCAGCTTCTTTATCAAGGCAGTGGTTGTCTTGGAGGTGTGTTTGGGGTCGTTATGTTGGAATACTGCCCTGCGGCCCAGTCTCCAAAGGGAGAGGATCATGCTCTGCTTCAGTATCTCACAGTACATGTTAGCATTCCTCAATGAGCTGTAGCTCCCCAGTGCCGGCAGCACTCATGCAGCCCCAGACCATGACACTCCCACCACCATGCTTGGCTGTAGGCAAGACACACTTGTCTTTGTACTCCTCACCTGGTTGCCGCCACACACGCTTGACACCATCTGAACCAAATAAATTTATCTTGGTTTTATCAGATCACATGACATGGGTCCAGTAATCCAGGGAAGGGAAGTGAAGAACAGTTCACAGGCTTCCTTTCTCATTGTGGAGAGAATTACTTTGGTATCACATTTACCCATGTAATAGATGACAACAGTCTCATATTCCTGGACCTTGAACTTAGGATAGATAATGATAACAACATCATATCTAAAACCCACTTCAAACCAAGTGCAGGAAATTCATACCTGCATGCGGACAGTGGCCATCATCCCAGGTGGATCAGGAATGTCCCGTTTGGGCAGTTCTGTCGATTATCCAGAACTTGTACCTTAAAAGAAGACTACGAGACCCAAGGGAACACCTTAAAAACTAAGTTCCGAGAAAAAGGATACAAAGAAGAACACATTGAAGAAGCCTACAACAAATACAGGGCCCACTATGATGGGAAGATTCAGTCCGAGCAAATAGGAGTGTCGTTTAAGTCTGCGAAAAATAAAATGGCCAGGCAAGGTTTTGTTCGATTTAGCACCACGTACAACACCAGATCCTTTGATATACAGCGGATTCTGTCCAACAACTGGAAAATTCTGAGACGTGAACCAAACTTCACCCAAAATCTATACTACAACAATAGTAATAG
>BLSH010415170.1:1690273-1702035 GCA_018402905.1 Glandirana rugosa | reverse complement strand
GTACCATACGCCCTCTGAGGGTACGCTTTGGCGAACACAAGTGTAACATACAGGCCAAGAAGGAACCCTCAAAGGTGAAGACGAGGGCCAATTATTCAGTCCCTAGACATTTTGAGCTTGCTCACCAAGGGGATCCTGCTGGGCTGAAAGTGTTTGGTATAGAAGCAGTCGGAGAGGATTCAGATAGTGGCAGTAGGTACAAAAGGCTACTTAAAAGAGAAACATACTGGATCTTTACCCTAGGATCCTTGACGCCAGGGGGACTAAACGAGGATCTTGAGGTACATGGAGTCATCAACTAAGTGTCCTGATACCTCCTTCAGGACCTTTTCATCCATCACCCATATATCCCCCCCTCCAGCCAGTCAGATCTTTGTTCTTCCCCCTTCCCTAGATTCCCCGATGATGTACATGAGTCCCAGTCCTGTCCCCCCCCCCCCCTTGTATATTTGTTTCCCCCTAGTCCTCCTCTGAGTAATTACTCCATTCACTTGGAGAAAATATAGAAAATATAGACACCAGTATATACATGTGTACTATTTCAAGCACTCTATAGTCTTATATATTATATATTTTATATTTCATGGTTTGGTATTTATCAAATGTATAGATACTTGGTCAATACATAGTTCTATTGTTATGTTATGTGATTTTACAAGGCTGATAGTATATCACATGGTCCTCCATAGGTCTGGGGGCTTTTTTAGCTTAATTCAAATCTTTATATACTAGTAACACATATTAATTCGACAATTGTAATCATTTTTAATAGATTATAGTTATTGCTAATTTTAGAAAGGATTATAGTTATTGCTAATTTTAAAGAATATGTATATATTTTTATATATATATATATATATATATATATATATATATAACTTTAATATTTTTACTAATTGGTTTTTCCGGCATAATGGCTCCTCCTGACGTTCCAGAGATTGTCCTCCTCCTTCCTTAGTTAAGTGCCCATTTCTTTTGCTCATCATTTCCATTCCCTAAAAAAACATCTACATCCATGTAGCTAACAAGCCGCTATCAGCCGTTTCTCCACAAGATGGAGCTAGAGTAATGTCAGTCAGCTGACAGTGCTGATGCTGCTGTCCGGCGCCAGCATCCGGTGTTGATGTGAGCGCCGGAAGCTACATTTCCTCATACTGAGGCTTGGAGCGCAGCAGAGGGCGGGGACATCAGCACCGCCCCCTAGAGTGCGCTCCAACGCCATTACTGGGACCGCTGAGTGACCGGCGTCACTTTCACCTTATGCACACATTTGTGCTTGTTATGTGCATACCCAGAAAAGGCTGTATTTTAAAGATGGACAGCACATCCACGGAAGAGACCCAACCTGACCAGCATGTCTCCTCATGACAGAGGAAGCCAGGTATTTGCTATACTAGTTTACAGACTGTGTGTTTTAAAGGTACTTGTGGTATGTGTTTACACAGTGATCTGTGGATAAGGTCTTCTGAAGGTGCATGTCTATGGGGGTATGAATGGGATATGCAGAGTGATCACAGTGATACACTGATATTGATTTCCCTCCCCCCCTTTTCTTTCTCTCCCTTCCCCCCCCTCCCCCCTCCCGGTGGTCTGGGAGTACACCATTTAATTTTGACATTTCCATCGCGATCGCTGTTCTTTCACATGGAAGAGGAGTAGTATTTTTTGACAATCGGAAGGGAGGGGCCAGGAGCTTGGCAGCATCAATGGCTGATGGCCCACGCCCTAATGACCAGTGGGCGGGCCCTTACTGACCTCACCCCCACCTGTGATGTAGGAAGTGTGATATAAATTGGAAGCTCAAACACAGCAAGTTAGGCTCTGATGAAGAGGCTACGGCCTTGAAACGCGTTAGCCATTCCATCCAGGCCACCAGTCGGAGACAGTTGACGGTGGAACCATACTGTTTTTGCCCATTGCACTAAGCTGTTTGTGAGTATGTTTTTATGCTTTTAAATAAACTCTATCACCAAGGATAATGCGCTAGGCCAGTGCGCCCCTTTGTGCCTCTTTGTTTTGTCCAGTAATCCATGTCCTAAGTCTGCTTGTCTTCAGCAAACTGTTTGCAGGCTTTCTTGTGCATCATCTTTAGAAGAGGCTTCCTTCTGGGACGATAGCCATGCAGACCAATTTGATGCATTGTGCGGCGTATGGTCTGAGCACTGACAGGCTGACCCCCCACCCCTTCAACATCTGCAGCAATGCTGGCAGCACTCATACGTCTATTTCCCAAAGACAACCTCTGGATATGACACTGAGCATGTGAACTCAACTTCTTTAGTCGACCATGGCGAGTCTGAGTGGAATCTGTCCTGTAAAACCGCTGTATGGTCTTGGCCACCGTGCTGTGGCTCAGTTTCAGGGTCTTGGCAATCTTCTTATAGCCTGGGCCATCTTTATGTAGAGCAATCATTCTTTTTTCAGATCCTCAAAGAGTTCTTTGCGACGAGGCACCATGTTGAACTTCAAGTGACCAGTATGAGAGAGTGAGAGTGATAATACCAAATTTAACACACCTGCTCCCCATTCACACCTGAGACCTTGTAACACTAACGAGTCACATGACACTGGGGAGGGAAAATGGCTAAATGGGCCCAATTTGGACATTTTCACTTAGGGGTGTACTCACGTTTGTTGCCAGCGGTTTAGACATTAATGGCTGTGTGTTGAGTTATTTTGAGGGGACAGCAAATTTACACTGTTATACAAGCTGTACACTCACTACTTTATATTGTAGCAAAGTATAATTTCTTCAGTGTTGTCACATGAAAAGATAGAATAAAATATTTACAAAAATGTGAGGGGTGTACTCACTTTTGTGAGATACTGTAGCTGTGTTGCCTGTCAGTGTTCTCTAGATGTGGCCAACCAAAATTGTTTAAGTTACAGTTTAAGTAAGACAGTTCACATGTATGTATTTTAGACACATGCACTAACGCTATACCTAACACTCAGGCTGGGTTCCCTGCATCCAATTTGCAATAGCAGGAGATTTTGACCGTCTCTCTATGGAGCCGGTTCACATATCTCTGCAGCAGGTCCCCTAAACCTAAACTATACACTTAAACTTAACCTCTAATCCTAAAAATAACGGAACCCTAAACGTTGCTGATTTACAAAAGAACAAGAAGCCTGATAAAATATTTAACCACGTCTGGACTAAGCCTAATTCTGACACTTGTTGTTTGCAAGTTTAAATCAATAGTTTTTTGCTAGAAAATTACTTAGAACCCCCAAACATTTTATATATATATATTTACCAAAGGCTCTGGAGAATAAAATGGCGGTTGTTGCAATATTTTATGTCACACAGTATTTGTGCAGCTGTCTTTCAAATACAATTTTTTTTGGAAAAAATACACTTCACTTAATGTAAAAAACTAAACAGTAAAGTTAGCCCAATTTTTTGTATATTGTGAAAGATGATGTTACGATGAATAAATAGATACCTAACGTGTTATGGTTTAAAACTGCGCACACTCGTGGAATGGCGAAAACGAAAGTACTTAAAAATCTCCAGAGGCGACGCTTTACCGGTAACCAGTTTAGAGTTACAGAGGAGTTTGTTTGCTAGAATTATTGCTCTCGCTCGGGCGATCGCGGTGATAAAGCAACATCACATGGGTGATTTGAACAGCATTTACATTTGTGCGTGCGATTTACATATGCGCTTTCTTTTGATGGTATTTGATCGTCTCTGTGTCATTTCTGATCACCGCTATAAACAAAAAAAAAGCGAAAATTTTGAAAAAAAAACAAAAAACAATATCTATTACTTTTTGCTTTAATTAAAAAAAAAAAAAAAAAAAAAAATATATATATATATATATATATATATATATATATAAAGAAACAAGTGTATTCATCAGTTTTGGCCAATATATATATACTTCTACATATTTGTGGTAAAAAAATTGCAATCTGCGTTTATTGTTTGGTTTGCCACATTTACATTTGTCGTCATTTCCGCCAGCGGTGGTTGCGAAGTGGAAGGCACGCCATTTCCAGCATTTTGGTGGAGTTTATGCTGTTTAAAATATGTAAATCAGCCAAAATCGATGAAAAAAAATTTTTTTGGATTTTTTATTTTAGCGAAAAGTAAGAAAATTTTTTTTTTTTGCAAAATTGTCGCTCTTTTTTTGTTTATAGTGGTGTTCAGAAATGACGTAGAGGTGATCAAATACCACCAAAAGAAAGCTCTATTTGTGGGGAAAAAGGAACCAAATTTCATTTGGGTACAACGTCGCACGACCACGCAATTGTCAGTTAAAGCGACGCAGTGCCCAAGTGCTCTGATTCTAGAGCGTGAAATCCTTTCGGGGCTGAAGTGGTTAAAGTGACTTTTTTTTTAAATAACAAAATATGTCACACCTGCCTGCTCTGTGCAATTGTTTTGCACAGAGTAGCCTGATCCTCCTCTTCTGGGGTCCCCCGCAGACACTCCTGGCTCCACCTCTTTGGCAAGTGCCTCCACAGGAAGCTGCTTCCTATGGGGGCACTTTGATCTTGAGACGCACTGCCTGTGTCTGTGGACAAAGACAGCCTGGCTTGGCCTCGCACCCGGCTACCACGTCACAGAATTTGATTGACAACAGCGGGAACCAATTGGGCACAAAATTGAATTGATCAAGCTCAGGTAAGTATAAGGGGGGGGCTAGGGGGATCCTGTTGCACAGAAGTCTTTATAACTTAATGCAGAGAATGCATTGAGGTAAAAAACCTTGAGCCTTTAGAACCATTTTAAAGTGGAGTTCCACCCTATTAAAAGTCAGTAGCTACAAAAAGTGTAGCTGCTGACTTTTAATAATTGGACACTCACCTGTCCCAGGCTTCAGAGATACAGTCACCCGCAGCGTCGCTCTTCTCCCCTTCCTCCATACTGTGACGGCATCACAAGTGTGGGCACCCGGCTTTGGTTTCAAAGCCGGGCGCGCACTGCGCATGCGCGAGTAGCGCTGTGAATGGCCGGCTCATCTTCAGTGACCTGTGACGTGTCCCAGAAGATCACGGGGTGGGAGGGAGGGAAGGTGAGCTTCTTTCAGGCTCCGCGGTGCCAGGAGAGGAAGTGGGACCTGGGACCCTGTGAAAACAGGGTCCCCAGCCCCCCCCCCCCCCCAAGAAAAGATATGCCAATTGTAGCATGTCAGGGGGTCACCTTCCCTTAAAGCAGAAGTTCCACTTTTGGGTGGAACTCTGCTTTAAGTACACATACTCGTTTAATTTCATTTAAAGTGTGTCCAGACCAAACTTTTTTTCAACTTTCAATAGAATAGAGATAGTAGAACCTCTCTTATTTTTTTATATATATGTCTGAAATTGGGGAAAACGCAAACTTTTGAGTTGTTCCTGGAATAAGAATAGAGGAAAAATTTTCCAATGAGAATACTTGTTCCAATGAAAATGATCTCAGAAGGGATTTCTTTACTGTCGAGACATTTACTCTCTTCTACAGTTGTGCCCATAGGACAGGGAGTAAAGATAATTCTCCAAATGGTGGCACGAAATTAGCAGGAGATTTAGCTAAGCTATCTATACACAGCAGACCTTCGAAAGAACGTTCAAATGAATATTTCAAACATTTGTATGAAAATTCTTTGTACATTTAACGACTGGGTGAATGTCATTTGAAAGTACTGCAAAATTTTGTTTGCTTTTAACCTTTAATTTTGGAATGACGACATTCGCTCCTTAAAATTTAGTCCAAAATTTTTTTTCCATCCTCCTGCTTAGAATTTTCTCGCCAATGCAGTCAAAAACAAACACCCTTTTGACCCCAATAATCATTAAAAAAAATCAAACAAATGTTCTTAAAATTAAAAATTTAGAACTAAGCCTTACTAATGCATAGTCAGCTTTATTCTCTATTCTATCAAAAATAAACTTTGGGCTTTAGAAATAACTTTAGGGTGGCTTGAGTTCTACTTTTAGGACCAAGTTAGGCAACAGCTAGGTCTGGAGTTTGGGTGAAGCTTTAGGTTAGGTGTTGCTATAGTCATAGACTAAAGGCGTGTACACACGATGCAAATTTCGGACGACAGTGTCCATTTTTTGTTGGATGCTTGTCTCATGTCCAAAGTGAAGAGTGTACTAACAATACGGAAATTTTCACATGACCAAATTCAACATCAAAAGTGACGTAATGTGATGAATATTTTTTTATGTATGTTTTAGTTTCTGAGCGCATAGTCCTGATCGTACGATTTTTTTGGGACGAAAACCGCACTAATGATACGAGAATCAGACATTGAGTTGCCATACGAAAAAAAATGTTATAGCCCGCACATCCTGCTTATGTTGTCTGAAAAATCAAAATTGGCTGTTGAAAGGAGCATACTAACGATCCGAAAGTCGAATGATAGACTGTGGAACGAAAATTCCAATCCGAAATTTGCATTGTGTGTACGGGCGTTTAGAGTGTGGATTAGAATAAAGTGAGGATAAGATGTAAACTGGTTGTTTCACATGAAATTTTCGAATCATAAAAATACTTACTAATACCAATATAATAAAAAATAGTTTTTGTTTGTATGAATTTAGCAGCAATAGCATCAAACATACTGTGCATAAAGTGGGAGTAAACTCCCATGCATTCATTTTACATATACATTTGTGCTCAGAAGTTTACATACCCTGGCAGAATTTATGATTTCTTGGCCATTTTTCAGAGAATATGAATGATAACAAAAACATTTCTTTCACTCATGGTTAGTGTTTGGCTGAAGCCATTTATTATCAATCAACTGTGTTTACTCTTTTTAAAACATAATGACAACAGAAACTACCCAAATGACCCTGATCAAAAGTTTACATACCCCAGTTCTTAATACCGTGTATTGCCCCCTTTAACATCAATGACAGCTTGAAGTCTTTTGTGCTATTTGTGGATGAGGCTCTTTATCTTCTCAGATGGTAAAGCTGCCCATTCCTCTTAGCAAAAAGCCTTCAGTTCCTGGAAATTCTTGGGCTGTTCTTGCATGAAGTGCATGTTTGAGATCTCCCCAGAGTGGTTCAATGATATTGAGATCAGGAGACTAAGATGGCCACTCCAGAACCTTCACTTTATTCTGCTGTAGCCAATGACAGGTCGACTTGGCCTTGTGTTTTGGATCATTGTCATGTTGGAATGTCCAGGTACGTCCCATGGGCAGCTTCCTGGCTGATGAATGAGAATGTTCCTCCAGTATTTTTTGATAACATACTGCATTCATCTTGCCATCAATTTTGACCAAATTCCCTGTGCCCTTGTAGCTCACACATCCCCAAAACATCAGCGATCCACCTCCGTGTTTCACAGTAGGAATGAAGTACCTTTCATCATAGGCCTTGTTGACTCCTCTCCAAATGTAGCGTTTATTGTTTTTGGTCTTATCGCTCCAATGTGCCAGAAGGTTTGAGGTTTGTCTCTGTGCTGTTTGGCGTATTGTAAGCAGGATACTTTGTGGCATTTGCACAATAGTGGCTTTCTTCTGGCAACTTGACCATGCAGCCCATCTTTCTTCAAGTGCCTCCTTATTGTGCATCTTGAAACAGCCACATCACATACAGAGTCCTATATTTCACCTGAAGTTATTTGTGGGTTTTTCTTTGCATCCCAAACAATTTTCCTGGCAGTTGTGGCTGAAATTTTAGTTGGTCTACCTGACTGTAATTTGGTTTCAACAGAACCCCTCATTTTCCACTTTTTGATTAGCGTTTGAACACTGCTGATTGGCATTCTCAATTCCTTGGATATCTTTTTATATGCCTTTCCTGTTTTATACAGTTCAACTACCTTTTCCCGCAGATCCTTTGACAATTATTTTGCTTTCCCCATGACTCAGAATGCAGAAACATCAGTGCAGCACTGGATGAAAGATGCAAGGGTCTGTCAGGAGTCCAGAAACTCATTGACCTTTTATACACACACACTAATTACAAGTGAACAGATCACAGGTGAGGATGGTTACCTTTAATAACCATTCAAACCCCTTTGTGTCAACTTGTGTGCATGTTATCAGGCCAAAATCACCAGGGTATGTAAACTTTTGATCAGGGTCATTTGGGTAGTTTCTGTTGTCATTATGATTTAAAAAGAGTAAACACAGTTGATTGATAATAAATGGCTTCAGCCAAACACTAACCATGAGTGAAAGAAATGTTTTTGTGTTCTCATTCATATTCTCTGAAAAATGGCCAAGAAATCATAAATTCTGCCAGGGTATGTAAACGTATGAGCACAACTGTAGGTAAGCCTATAATAAAGCGTATCTATTGGTACTGGTAATATCTCCTAAACGTACACTATTTAGGAGATAATTACTGTAGATGCAGCTGGTGACATCACTGGTGCATGCGCTCTGAAGGAACAGCATTCCCATTCTATTCCTTTAGAGTCCTGTGCCATAAATGGTGGCACATCGGGGCTCTGGTCACTCATACAGCTGGAGTCCACGAACCCGGAAGGAAGACCGGGTGAAGATGGAAGTGTGCCGCTGGAAGGTTTCGTTCTATGGTAAGTTTTACATAATGTGCTAGTATGCAATGAATACTAGCAGATTATGACATTGCCTTGCAGGTTTAAAAAACACCAGTGGTTTCCTACCGCTTTAAGCTATATTGCCAAAATATTGCACCATAAGGAAACTGGGTTGCCAAAGCCATTGAATATACACGCTCCTTGCTATCTCAAACAAAGATGAGAAAGCTACAAACAAGTTCCTGAGAGTCTCCTGAAGCCTGTATGTCCTGATAGAAATACAACTCAGAAGTGTTGCTGACTTTTGTACACTTTGTGAATTTGATCGATTTCACTCATTACTTGACATTGCCCCTTTCACTTGAAGGCCCCTTTCACACTTGTGCGACTTGTCCTCTGATTTGGTACTGCAAAGTCGCATGACAAGTCGTTCCCCATTATTTCCAATGAGTACCATTCATATCTGTATGACTTTCAAGTCGTGCCAACTTCAAAGTAGTCCCTGCATTACTTTGGCCCAACTTTGATGCAAATTGAGGTCCACAGACTTCAATGTTAAAGCCTCAAAGTCACATGAAAATCGCACCTGAATAATATAGATGCGTTTTCCGTACTATTTCTGTACGACTTTGTAATATGTTTTCATTGTGTCAAAGTTGCAACAAAGTCAGACCAAAGTCGTACTGATCCGAAAAAGCGGTAAATCGCTGTAAAATCACGGCAAAAAAAAAATGCGGCCTCAATGGCAGCATTGAACAGTGTATAGTGAACTGCAATATTGCACACAGACTGTGAACAATGCTATTGATATTCTGTGGCTTGAGTTTTGTTGTCCTGCAATCAAGCACTGTTTATGAACCCCAGTCCTGAATTATTAGTAGGACAAAAAGATAAATAAATGGGGGCACCCGAATCCATCCTGACCCTTGGCGGTCAGGGAGTTTCTGGGTGGCCTCCATCTTGGCCACATGGTGTCAGAGACATACAAAACATATGGCTTAAGAATTTTTGGTATGAGCATGTGATTTTCCTTTGTTATATTCTGTACTTTTATGTTTACATATTTTACTTGCATAAGAATAACAAGAAAATTAAAAAAAAAAAATGGTTGGTTTAACATTCATATATTACGTGTCGTAATCATGTTAATTGACTGTAACTGATATGATGTCTTATATATACTTCTGAAATGGTCTCTTGTTCCATAGTATATATGATGCCAACTTTAATAAACACATACAAGCTTAAAAAAAAATGATCTCAAAGTCATCAACAAAATGCTAGTCTGTAGTTCTACCAAGGCATGTAAATATGTGGTATAAAAATGCACTGGCTGTTTCTATTCTTTCTCACTAAATAGTCAATGGCACATACGAATAGTTAGGAATCCACAATCTTCCCATCCAGAGTTATTTGTGGTCTATAATCCATTCTCAGGATATGTCTTCGTTTATTCCTAGACGTCTTTCATTGAGGATGTTTCCACCAAGCCTGCCAAACATCTACTTGTCTTTCTATACTGTCTCAGTTCTAATAAGCTTACCCATGTCATCAACTGACCTCTTGTTCCATCCCGTCCCCCAGCATGAAATAAAGCCATTCCTGCGCTACGCAATTTATATCTTTCCATCTGAACTGCACTCATTCTTGTTGAATATTCAAAAACGTACGCATCAGAAAAAATATCTAATATATGTAAAATGGAAACCACAATTGTTTTGTCTTATTTTTATTTACATTTTTGACAGTTATGACACACAATTTGTATATCTTTATGTTAAAAAAGATGGGTTTCTCAGCAGGGCTGCTGTTAGAAATCACGGGGTCCCATACAGCCTACTTGACAGGGCCCCATTCCCCTGTCCAAAACTAACGGAGGACATCGATTTAGCAGTCCCTTTCTCAGTAGCCTCAGCTGCACAGATGAATGAATAGGAAGCTCTCTGAGGCTTCCTGCTTATTCACAAACTTAATTATAATAAACACAGTCGAATGGATGAATGGACACAGGAGTGATTGGTACCGATCGCACACTGTGTTCAGTTAGGAAAGGAAGGGGCTAGTAAATTACATAATTTCCCGACCCCTTCCCCTGTGCTCTATCTTGAAACATCCCCCTGTGTGTCCGCAGCAGCTTCTGGCAGGAGAGGAGGGAAGCTGGCATCACTGCAGGGGAAAGGGGCACACAGGGAGTCCGGACAGCAGATGGAAGGGGGGCATGGGCTAAAACCAATCCCCCTGCAGTGCATCTGGAGGGAGGAAGAAGAGGAGAAGCTGGCAGCGCTGCAGGGGGGAGGCAGAAGAGGATTGGTGTTTACAATAAGATAGTACAGCTGGACCTCCTGCTCAACAGGTGCCTGGGCCCCCTTTTGAACTGATGGGGCCTGGGCCCAGTAAAGGAGGGCTGGCTGTACTGCCTTATCAGCAGCCCTGATTCTCAGCACTGAAACAGCTGCATCTATTCAATGTGATGTCACTCAGTAGGCTTGGTAAAGGGCCAAGTGACGCCATCACATTCAATAGCACAGTCGCTCGGCATCAGAACTGCTAGCAGTGTTTCTGGTATCTATTTTTGTGCCTGTGTTTTCCCGATCTCTAGGGAAGTGTATATGTTTAATCATTTATATATCGGCTGTATTTTTGTTAATGTGAGTATACTGGGCTGCCTATTTTTTATTAATACAAGGTCTTAAATGGAGAGCATTAGATTTGGTTTTATTACTTTGAGGGGCATATGATGCACATTGGAGTGAGCCTTATGGATGGTAGTTAATCAATGCTCCTATTAACCTCGGAATTGAAAGTGTAGACCAAGCATCACTAAATGGTGAACTGCGGGCTGCATGCAGACCGAGCCGCTGTCCCATCCGGACCCGAGGTTACGCTATTTAGGAGCCTTCCTACCCCCTGGCCTTCACCACTGTCATTCTCAAGGAAGCGTGGCGAACAGGGGGCAGGGGATAGCAATGAGATAGCAGGAGGCACAGCTGCACTGGATGGAGGGCAAGGGCTGGAGCGGGAGCTGCATGAGTTCACTTTACAGATTAACTAGCAGATGATTGGTTGCTAGGACACTAAAGACCAATCACCAGCTTGTTAATGGGAAAAGTTCACCTCGGCAGCCCTCTGCTCTCGCCCTCCATCTAATGCTGCTGTGCAAGTGGTAAATCACTACGAACCAGATGTGAAAGTTAAGGCTCCAATTATCCTCGTAACTAATTGATGGTAGGTATTCCGAGTGAGGTTACACGTAGTATACGGGGAGTTTCATTATTTTGGTTTAGATTACGAGAGGTAAATTCTGGAA